>WAAE01016851.1:0-125276 GCA_013400495.1 Nicator chloris
GCAGATGGTAGGACTGTGCTTCTGATCCTGGGGTAATCGGTTCTAGGTGTATTGCACTCCCCTCTACGTGAAGGCAAACTCAGGCCTGCATTCTGCTGCTAAAGGAATGGAGAAAAATGCATTGGCAATGTCAATAGTGGTATACTACTTTGCTGCTTTGGACTGCAGCTTGTACTGGAGCTCTAACATGTCTGGCACAGCAGCAAGTCACTTTATTCAAGGCACGATGGTCTACAGTCAATTTTCATTTTCTTTCAGATTTGCACACAGGCCAAACGGGCTGTTGAAGGGTGAGTGGGTTTTGCTGATTACCTTTTGGCTCTCTAGCTCATGGATCATTTTGTGGATGGGAATTACATTATCTTGAGTTGTTCTGTAGTGAGATGGTAAAATTGAGAAAAGTCCTTGCCATGGGTGTAGCTCCGTTCTTATCAGTCCAGCACTGGAGAATGCCAAGGTCCCGGCCACAGGTGCCAGATCCAGGTGTCTCTCTGGGTTTTTCAGTCCAGCACAGGTTCAAACAGTTCTAGGAAAAAAGGAAAAAAAAAACAAGTCCAGAGGACTTCTCTGCTTCAGCTAGCCAAAAGCTAATTAAAAGGGGAAAAAAAAAAGAGAGCTCTGTCTGTCTGTCTGTCTGTCTGTCTGTAGACAGCATGGTCCGGGAGAAGGAATGTGGAAGAGTCAGAGCAGTTTCTCAAAACAAACCGCACCTCTTCCTCTCCCCCTTCACTCTCGAAACAGCCTTAAAGGTACAGGACATAATATCCAACACAGAACAGACGAATAGGGATACAAACACCGCAAAATCACCCCAGGACACTGTGGCTCACCTAAAAACACCCCCCAGCACAGCATTGAGCTCTGTGGGTGATCTGGAAGAGAAGAGAGAACACCTCTGGCAAAGGAAGTGCTGTGATCTAATTCAGAGAAATTCAGGACTGCTGTAGTGTATGGGTTTAATACCAGTCAAGTAGATAATTTCATTTCTTGCTCAGTCTTCCAAAAATACTATGCCGAGGTGCTCAGAGGGCCCAGCTGCAGTCAGACCAGAACATCCCCCTGCTCTACCTGGATGTCTTCCTAATTCAGTAGAACTGCACACTCTCTTTCTGTGTAGGCACAAGTAGATTCATGCCAGCACGTGAGTCCCATGTGCTGTGGGTTTGTCAGCCAGAGGCTGGGCACGGTCCCTGCCCCTCCAGATCAGCTCCAGGCTGATGTTGTCCCCAGCCCTACCTTGACCCAGCTGTCTTATCATGGTGGGTGTGGGGTCTGGTTTGCCTTCAGTCTTTTCCTGGCACATGCAAATCCAGGCTACCTGGATATTTAAATCAAGTTCATTGTCATGCTAGCTGAACACCTTATAAAGGGATGTTAATCAAGAAAGAATAATGACCCTTCAAATTCCCCTAAGTTGTAAGTAAGGACAAAGTGCTCAAGTAAAACATCCCTCATTCTAAATGGGTCCTTACTTCTAAGTCTTCTGCATCCACAAAACAAGGTAAAGTAAACACTGAGACAAATGGATGAAAAAAGCTAAGTATTCCTCAGGAAGATCTGTTTTACCCTCCCTTCCTATTCCCTTCAAAGCAATTCATGCCATCATCCTGTGAAACAATCTGAATAGATCCCTGGAACTCAAGACATTTCTTTGAGATCCTCTGACTCACCAACTTTTCTGTCTTTCTGTGTCTACATTGACTCTTGCTGAACAGGTTGAACCAAAATGATCTTCTTTCAAACATTCTGTAAATAGATCGATGCCATATCCTGTATCAAACGCTCCACCTGGAGCCCATTGAATAAATGGATGTCTTTGCTATGAAATAATAAACCTGAACTTCATGTGGCATCATATCCATATAGATTTGAAATGATTCAGCTTTCGGCAGAGTTTTCAGCATTGCAATAAGAGCGGTATAAATAATCACAGTCTCTGAGCATTGCAAAGGACAGGGATTAAGGTCAGCAGCCACACTGCAGTGGTTGGCCTTTGAAGACTGTCTGGAGCAGACTAGGGAAGGTGCAGGGTACCTGGGGCCCCCATGCAACTGTGATGGGGTTGTGGATGCCTTGTATTTCTTGATAATCACTCTGGAGGGAATTGAACAAGAAACAGATGTGTGGAAACCTGCAAGATACTTTTGAATAACAGAAGCTGTCTTGCAGAGAAGACAAGGCTGGTTCAAGACCACAGCACCTGATTCCTGCATGGAGCAAAGTTCCCTCCTTGCTACATGTGGTCCCAGTGGAGCACAGCTTCCCATCAGCTCACTTGCTCAATGGAAACCCCACACTGCTGGGGTTTGCTGGATAAACAACAAGACACCCCAGAGATATCAGCACTGGAGAGAAATAGAGGAAGAGCTGCAATGCGTGCTCCTCACCTCATGTGACTCACCCCAAGAAGATGTTTGGGTATTCAGTATTTTTAAAGCTGACAGAGGGCAGGTTAAATTAGGTACAAAGAAGAAATTCTTCCCAGTGAGGCTGGTGATGTCCTGGCATGGATTGCCCATAGAAGCCAAAACTATCCCAGGCTAGCTTGGATGCGGCTTGGAGAAACCTGGTCTCGTGGAAAGTTGTCCCTGCCCATAGCAAGGGTTTGGAACTGGATGAGTGGTAAGGTTCCTCTCAGCCCAAGCCACTTTATGAGTCTGTTTGGGAGAGCACATAAGATGACGCACATAAGATGATGCACATAAGATGCTGAAATACATTCAAGTACCTCAATTGTGCTAGAGATAAACAGCTCACAGTCAGAGCTGGAGGAAACCATGAAGGCTGAGAGCAACCCTGTTGGGTCAGACGGCTGCTCACTTTCTCAGGCTGAGTTGCGCTTGCTCTAGAGCCAGAACCCCCGCGGCAAGGAGAAGGCTCTGGACAACATACCTAGCGTCAGATGGACCTTGGGGTGGGTCACACACTTTCCGGGAAGGGACTCTGTCACCTTCATTAGTCTTATCTGGGAATTGCTCTGAAACAAAGCATTTTGTAAACAAAAACACTGGGGAGCGCTCGGGGGTGAATTCTTTTGCATGCTTTTTGTTTTGTATGATTTCCAACGTTTCTGGCAAAAACATTTCCTCTGACTGTTTTCCTTCTAGAAACAGCCTTCTTCCAGACAGGGCCACTCTGCCACTATTTAGCTGGGTAGACACAGGGCTATTTAAAACACAGAGCTGGAACATTAGCAAAATACTCGTCTCATTCCAAGACAAGCAGGGGAGGGGAGGGTGTGCATCACGGCGTGCAACCTTGCTCATCCCAGGGAGGTCTGTGCCTGAGTCATGCTGATTTGTGCTGAATTTAAGGCTTCTGAGGATGAAGTCTGTGGCAAAATCTGACAAGATTTTTTAGAATCTGCTAGTTCACAGCCTTGAGTATTTCTGATTTTTGGCTGCCAGCTCTCACTCACATTGTACTCAGCAGTTTAATTCTTTACCAGGCTGTGTACAGTACCGTTCAAGCAGCAGCCATCAAATCTGACGTTTTGATAATGAGAAGGTAATTGGATTTTTTTTTTTTTCTTCCCCTCCCACCAGCTCTAACACCCTATTCTCCTGGGAGATGCCGAGTCATAGCTCTGCTGGCTTGGCTTCCTGCCACCTCACTGCTCCTTTAAAACGCTATACCTCCCGTTGAAGGAACTCAGTGTCCTGTTCACCAGGAGGACGTCAATGTTTCTATGGAAACTCTTCCCAAAGATTCTTGCTCCGCGCTGCCACTGCTGCGTATTGTATGACTGGCTTTCTACACTGCAATTCATTATCCAGGCTGTGACGAAAAGGGAGCAGCTTTCTGCCCAACGGGAAAAAGCATTAAAGGAAAACAAAGACCCAAAACACTAATTCCCCCTGCTCCACCACTTTAATATTAATAAAATAAGCCACTAAAACCAAAGGTGCTCAATTCGTTTGGCATTTGAGCTATGAATGGAATCCGCTCGCCTGTGCTCCTTGCAGTGAAAAATACCCTTTCCTGAATAATTAACTCAGCTGAAGAAGCTTATAAATTCTTCGTAAGGTCCTTTTTCCTTCTGAGTAGTGAGAAGAAAATTTTCCACTCCTCACAATTACAATCCCAATGATGGATGAGTGTCATGTAGGTAACAAATTGTGCCTGAGCAGGAACTCTGTGCTTGAACTGTGTGGAGAACAGGGGAGACTCAAATCCAGGCTCAGATTTTGCATTTGAATTAATGTCTGCAAAGGAGATGCAGAATTTATAGGCTGGAGGACAATTCACATTAATTTCTCATTTGCCTCAATATCAGGAAATCTCTGGGACCAGCAGAGACAAAGTTTACATGCATGTCTCTTACTAATGATGTCCAAAGTTGGCAGATTACTCACCCGTCTGCAGATGAGCTCCAGGTGTTACATACTTGACAGGTAAAACAGGATAGATTTTGTTCCCTCCTCTATCACAGATTTGCTGTTATTCTCTGTTCAGACATCACTGTTAACTTTGAAAATCTGAATTTCTAGGTGCTGCTCTGAAGGAGCCCAGAACCTGATTTTTTTTACTTCCACTGGATCAATGATGGGCTCTTGGCACCTGAGGCAATCAGATTTCAGGTGTCCCAAAGCATGTACGTCAAACCCAAGGTACACAACTCATTATACTTGTAGGAAGACAACTCCTTAACCCAGCAGAACTTTGAGATCTGAAGAAAAACTTTACGCTCTTCTACTATGCTGGGAATAAGCACTGAGTAAAAACCTGAGTAAAGATGAGGATGAGAGGAGACAAGTATTTTATTTTTAAACCTTATGAATTTCTGACTAGTTCTGCTTTGTCATTTTCCTAGAGAGGAAGATCAGAATTTCAAACTCTGTTCCCTCCCTGATACAAAGCTAAAGACTTGTATTGCCTTTAATTGATGTTTCTGAGTGCATCCTCATTGATTCACACCAGCCGTGCTCTTTATGCAGGGAACATTCTATTCTCAGAGCATAATCTAGACCCATACAAACAATATAGATGTTTCCTAATAACATAATTTAGAAAGAGGAGATATAATCACTGCCTGTGCTGAGTGCACAGCATCTCTCTGCTTGCCAGAGCACTTCAAATCCATGACCCCTTTCAGAATCCATACAGGGAAAAAAGTTCCAAATCCTTCAATGTGGTTCTCATTTTGCTATTTCCATCTTATTAAATACGATGTCCTTGTGCCTTTGATTTTAACTTCCTAAGGATAGCTCATGCTGAAATTATTTCGAAGGCTCTCAGAGGCTCTTAGATGAAATTCAGGGATCATTCCTGCGGAAATGTGTCTGTTTGTGGGATGTGGGACAGCAGCACCTTGGGCATCTGCTGCGGAAAAATGGGGAGGGGACCCAGCAAGTTCTCCCTCAGGTAACTTGTTCTTTTAAGAAGTGCAACAAAGCAGGTTCTTGTTGTTAAGGACTTCCCTTAAATATTTGAAGAGGAGGTTGGAACTCATTTGACCTGCTCCAAAACTAGTTGGCTTGGCTGTGCATAGTCCAATTGCTGTGATTTAAAATGAGTAGTTGGAGTGCTTTTGTCTTCTAAATCATCCCACAAGCACTGAGCTTCACTGTCTTCTCTCTGAGGGAAGGGTATCCAGGGTGAGACATTACAATTCAAATTTTCATCTCTAGAGTCAAATCTGTCTCAGTTCAGTAATGCGTGGAAAGCACTGCCTTGCAGTGGGGTTTGATGTGAAATAAGCCCAGGTCCCTCCATGGCACAGTCAATTGAAACCCACAGCACAGAAAAATCACCGCTTTAATTGCTCTCTGTATCAGCTGCCTCAGGAAAAAATAAAATAAAATTAAAAAATAAATAAAAATCAGCAACTGAATTGGCCCTGGAGACTGAGTCAGTCACCTTTGATTTAGAGAATGGTCACTCCTGAACACTTTTCCACATTGCAGAGCCGCCACATAATGGAACAATTCAGTTCCACTGACAACCCTAGCTAAAATAGCCCTAGAGCGAGATAGAGAAGGTGTTGTAAGTCACTGCTGAGGTGCTTGGCAGGGCTAGCAGTGAGAACTGTGCCCACACTAAGAGTTTTTTAAATTACTTCATCAAGACCAGACTTAGCTTGCAAGCCTGATACAACAGTTCAGAGAGAAGCCGTTTTGTCTTTTGGATTCATGGTAATCAGGTAATCAGCTTCTCCCTGTGTTCTGCAGCAGCTGCTTCCCTGTTGACATCCATGGTTAATGGTCAGGTACAGGTTGGCACTGGGACCCCTTGTCAGAGGAGAGGGCCCAACTCTTCAGCCTGTTTCTTTCCTGGGATCTGATGTAGCCTGAATTTAATTTGCCTTATGATCCTGGCTAAAGTCCCGCTACACATACAAATCATCTACTGCTTTAAACCCTATAAGCATGGTCCTCAATAGGTCTTAAGAACAAGAAATACCCATTATAATTGTTTTTCATTATCTGAATTGGACATGAGGGGAGCAGGAGTTGAGTTCAGTGACCATTGGGATTAAGAGAGAACAAGGAGACCACCTTTAAGGAAAATAACAGCAGCCAAACACACATTGAGCAAGCAGAAAGCACAATCAAAGAGGGACCAGTTGACAAAAATGAGGCGAAATATTACTGGTATTTAGCACTAATCTTTTTGTCTTTGTCTTGCTATGCATCCTCCCAAATCTCAGGTCTGGCACAACTGGACAACCCAGAGGGCTTGGTTTAAAACCAGTTCAGGCTAATTCTGCAGAATGAACATGGATGCGACTAAACCATATAGCTCATTACGTAACAACGTCACTCTATTCATAATAAGAAACCAAACCAAAGTTCAATTTGTTCAAAAAAACACCATTTTCAAGGCAGAAGAGCAGCCAGCTCAATGACTGGGAGGCACTAGAGGTGAAAGTTGAGAAAAAGAGATATAAATACACCTTTAAACATTTTAATTTCAAGTCACAGGAACACCATTCAGTGTGTGTCCTGGGGTTTCTTTAAACAGGGAAAGAAGATTAAAATACTAATCTCTGCTGATTTCCCTGTGCAGCAAAAATGAGTGTGGCTCAAAAGACTGACCTATGAGCAAAGATTAAGAGCAGCTAAATTTGTATAGCTCGGCTAAGCAGCAACCACGAGGGACACACTGGCAGAGTGCAAAACCAGACAAAATGCAGTATTATTTGGAAAGACAACAGAGTCAGGGGATGAAAACTAAAGAAAGATCAGGCAGAATGGCAAAGTCTCTAAGACTCTGGCCTGTATTTTAAGGAATGAAAGCCAGAATACTTCAAACATACAAGTACAAGGATGAACTAGACACTGGTGTGAAGATCATTGGATGCAACCAGTGACTTTAAGCAGTTCTATTGCTGAGTTTCCAAAGAAAATCACCTTTAGAAAAGGGACAGCTCAGCTCATACTATAAATCATTTCTTCTCAAGCTCAGCACCCAGCAGCCACCAATCAGTTCTTAAAATCTTGAGTAAAAAATAAACCACAAGGAACAATCCTGTGCTCCAAGGGAATGGACAAGCTAATCTAATACATCTTTGTCATCTGTGGTTTCCATGACAGTTGCATAATCAGACGTTTATGTAAGTAGAGGTTTCCTCCTTAAATAGAAGCCTATGATCTCATCTGCACCTACTGTATAACCCATTTGAATGGAAGTTATGTGCCAGTCATATGTACAACTAATATTTTAATGCTTCTCTCTTATTTTTATTTATTTATTGTGGCACATCAGCCTTCGGACTACTGCTCACACATGACTAACTCTTCTTGCTGTGGTCTTCTTGTGGTCCAGAAATAACCACAATCCCCAGATCTGATTAATGGTTGGGCTCACGCTTGCTCAGCAGTTCAGTGTGAAAAGTGATGGTGTATCCACAAACCCTAGTGCAGCACCTAAGCCTTGTGATGGTGTATCCACAAAACCAGTGCAGCCTCCTAGAAACACAGAAAGGTTTGGATTGGAAGGGACCTTGAAGACCATCTAGTTCCAAACCCCTGCCATGGGCAGGGACACCTTCCACCAGACCAGGTTGCTCAGAGCCACATCCAACCTGGCTTGGAACATTTCCAGGGATGGGGCAGCCACAGCTTCTCTGGGAAACCTGTGCCGGGGCCTCCTCACCCTCACAGGGACAAATTTCTTTCTGATATCTAAACTAAACCTTCCTTGTGTCAGTTTGAAGTCATTCCTCCTTGTCCTACCACTCCAGGCCTTTGTCCATAGTCCCTCTCCAGATCTCTAGCACAGGAAGGGGCTCTAAGGTCTCCCCCCAGCTCTCCCAACCTGGTTCCAGAGCAGAGGGGCTCCAGCCCTGATCATCTCTGTCTCTGTGGTCCCCACCATAAGGAGGATGGGGACCTGCTGAAGCAGATCCAGAGGAGGCCACAAAGTGTTTTGGGTGGGTCATTCAACAGAGTCACCTTCCTCGAGCTACTGGTGAAGCTTCTTGTGATGCACCCAAGATGTGGTTGGCTTTTGGGGCTGCCAGTACATATTTAGGGTCATGTCCAACCTCTCATCCACCAGCAGCCCAAGTCCTCCTCACAGCAGCTCTCTTCAAGCTGCTCTAACCCAGAAGTTATGGGCTGCCCTCAGACCTGCTTACAGATTTTCCAGGAGGTTGGGATTTCCATGCCATACCTTTCCCCAAGGGGCAGGGGTTAGGACCATAGAAGGAGAGCTCCAGGGATTTGTCTTGGCCAGTTTGGGATTTCTCAGGGTCAGAGGAAAGCTCCCTCTGCTCCTGCTGCAGAGACTTCCTGAAGACTCCTCTGAACTCATGCAGAGTACCATAAAACAATGCCAAAAATACAGATCTCTTCCTGTATGCCATATTAACTGAAATTAAGAAAAGCAGACCTAGTCCATGAAATCTGACTCCTACTCCCATCTAACCTCATGTAACAAGAGTAAAGGCAATTAAAAGTTAACTGCAGTTAAATCTGCATGCAGAAATTCTCAAAAACATCTTTAAAAAAAAGAAAGAAAAAAGAAAGAAAAAAAATCAGCTACCTGGAAGGAGTGACTTTTGTCTAAAGGCTGCAGACATAAGCAGTCTAGGGAGCTGATCCCAGTAGGCAAATAGTTCTTAATATGGATGTTCAGGGGTATCAGACACTCTTCAAAATCTGTCCAGAAACCGTGTCCAGTGAGTTGATATTGAAATGTAAGTGGTTCTATTTAGACCATCCTCTTAGTGCTTTTTTTGCATCACACTGCCTCAGCCACTGTGCACAAAAATATGCCCAAAGCAGAGAAAAACAAGTAAGAACAGAAACCTAATCCAATCTGCCAGCCTTTGCAGCCTCGAAGTTGCAGGACTCTTGCCAGCCTTTGGATGTTGTAGCACCTTCTCTCAAAGATCCCACTATTAGAACAAGTATATTATGCTCTATTGTTCCCAACATCAAACAATCAGCAAAAATATCTCCTCTTGCTCTTTAGTCTGATGTCTCTTCTCCCACTGAAGCTGATTTAGTGACAAAGATAGAGAGAAATAGAGTGGATTGGGGTTTGCAAGTGATTGTCAATTGGATTTTGTGAGCCCAGCAGTGCCTTGGAGTAGGCTTTAATTTTCCCTGAACCCCCTGCAGTTCCTATTAGACTCAATAACTGCTTCTAATTTTGGCCAGGACATTTGCCCAGATTTTTGAAGGAAGCGGGCGTGAGGGGGGTGTCTTTCTCTGGTATGGAGAGGCTCCCACCTCCATTCAGAAAATGTGGGCTGGGTAAGGACTTAATTACAGGGAGAATTCCTGCCCTGTCCAGCCAGGCTCTGACACACATTACGTAACTGGATTGTTAATGCTTTTTTATATGCTGGCGGAACTGAAATTAAAAGAGGAAATTATTCTCCTGATGCTCAACTCTAATCCCCATCTGTCTGTGTTTTTACTTTTCTGCACTTGTAAAGCTCCCTGATCAAAAGGTCTTGAATAGATTCCAGATTTCCAATTTAGTTTGCTTATGCAACCCACAATATTATGGCAGCTTTTCCTGAGGGTGATTAAGCATATATTTTCGATCCTCCAATTCTCTCTGTTCCAAAAGTGCTAAAAATAGCATAAAGCTTTAGCTCATTCCATACCATTAGCACCACAAACAGCTTTTTTTTTTTTTTTTTTTTTTTTTTTTTTTTAAGACTTTAAGAAGATGGGCATAGCCAAAAGCTTTGCAGGGAAGGAATATATTCTAGAAAAAAAAAGGGGGGGGGAACTTGTTAAATGTCCCCTGTGCCTTGGTGAAAGCAAGCAGAGGGTCCATACTGATAGAGGTTTCCAAGGCATACAGAGGGGGACCAGACAGGTGAAGAGGGAGCTACATCTTCAACCAGGGTGGATTCCTGAATCAAAAAACCTCAAGAGCTCTCTGGATCCAGACTTTTGCTTTGTCTCATCCAAAGGATGAGCTTCAGCTAGACAGCTGGAAATAGGTCTGATCTTTCCTGTGTTACTTGGATCATCCCCATCTGAAAACTGACACCAATTTTTTTTCCATTTGGTCTTCTTTCCCAGTCCTTCCCCTGATACTGGAACTACATGATCAACAGCTGGTTTTATTAGTGGGAACGAGGAGGCTCCTTATGCTGGAAAATGAAACTTTTACCTAAATCACCAGCAAATGAACCCAAAGTTATGCTGTAACAGTTATGTTTCATTGCTCCTTTGGTTTCTGAGTGTAGGATGGGAGACAGCACTCCCAATACTCACCTGGATCCGAATCACTGCGATGATGTCATCCCGGAGAGAGCAGTGGGGAGAACACTTGGGACCATTGGTGTTGGGCTCACTTTTCTTAAAGAGATTTTTTTATTTTGAATACAGAAGGAATGTCTCTATTTACCCACAGCTGATGTGTGCCTGCTCACATAGAGCAGGCAGCAACACACAGGATGGGGCCACCCCTTCTGGCCACTGGTCCTGTGTTTGTGGCAGCTACAGGACAATGGCATCATGGTGCAGTTCTGGGTCAAAAATCTGAATGGCACTTTTTCCAAATTTGGATTAGAGAAGCTGTGATTTAAGGCAGTTGCTGAGTCACAGGAGATACTGGGTTCTGGCTCAGCCAAGGCTTGGAGCCTTTCTGCTTTCCAGGATAATTTGATTTGAGAGTGCAAGGGTTGTCAATCTCCCATGTTTCAGAGAAACTCAACACATGAACCAAACAGGTGATTCTGGGGGAAGCCCTGCTGATCCGAACCTGCCTGGTTTTGCTAAACTCACCGTCAGACCATCTCTGCTGACTATTTTGACAAAGTGCCAAACCCTACCCTGAACATCTGAGCTTTCCCAGGCTGAGTTTTCCCTTAAGTGAGGTCCAGTCTTAAATACACCAACATACTTGAAGCCTTAGAGCAGAAAGGGTATGGGAGAACCTCCATCAAAGCCAGCACATCCAGGAAAGGCAACAGGCTTTGGATGTACTCAGCAAAGTGGCTTCTGTCAAATCACACAAGCCATTTATTATCTGTATTTCAGCAACACCCACAGGCTTCAGGCAGGGACCTGCACTGTGCCTGTACAACAACATCCAAATATAGAGCAAGACAACAGCACAGCCACAAAGCTTCACTCACTCTAGAGCATCACCCCCTTCCCTGCCCTTACAAAAGTCCCTCCAACCCCAAACTAGGGAGGAGCTGCTCTTGCTTTTACCAGCATATTATAAGGTGCTTGTTTTTTTTCAATGTTTTTAGCAGTGTGACAGATCCACCAGTTCTAGAATGGCAGGAGAGTAATCATCTGCCAGAGCTGCTCAGGTTCCAGGTTTGAGGGATATTTAAGCATATGCTCAAACTCTCTTGTCTCTGGTGAAGCAAAGCACATGCTTAAACGCTTTGCTGAGCAGAGGTGGACTTAAGGACATACCTTGCTGTAGGCATATGCTTAACTACTTTGTAAAATTAAACTGAAGATAATCAACTGCTTTTGCTGAATCAGGCCCAAGTGCTCTGCAAACCCCCATCCTCTTAAGCAAGGCAGCTTTCAGCAACATTTAATTTGAGAACACCCTCAGAAAATACCATTAAAATGTTAAAGAGCCACGAGCCTATAGAGAGTGGAAATAAATAACTAAAAAGATATCTAAGGAAATCATTAAACTGCACAAACCAGCACTGGGCTTTAAAAAAAGAAACTTTGCCTTGTGCCAGTTCAGCATTTGCTCATAGATGAGAGATGCTTCAGCTGCAGAGACCCAAATTGTGTTGAATTTTCCCCCCAGCTCATGCCACCAATGCTGCTACCAAGCCAGGCAGGTTCAGCCTCACACATATGCCCTTCAGCCCAGCCCCAAAGGGTGTTATTTTGGACAGGGTGGGACAAACCCTGCTGGCAACAGACACATTGTGGGCCAGGCTGTGTGTGTGTGTCCCTGAGTGCCGAGGTTTCCGTCCAGAAGAGGTCCCCAAGCAAACATTGCTGCTGTCAGCCATGAGCACTCCATGCATAAATAACCCCACATTCTTTCTCCCTGACCTTCATGTCCCAGCCCTGCCAAACTAGTTCTATGCAAATCCAAACTTATCACAGTCACACCTCTGTCCCAGACAGGCATCTCTGGGTGTTTGGGCTCCCATCCCAGCTTGGGGTGATGGTGATGTCTGCTACAGAGGGAACCAGCCCCCCCAAAGACAACATGGCAGAGTCATCCCCAAATGACCACAGCTCAATTGGATTTGGCATCAGTGCCTTTGGAGTGGTTTGCCAGGAGATTTTTCATGGAAAAAGGAAGGGTTTTATGGAAAAGGTTTGATAAAGGCGTTTGCACATTCTCAGATGTCTTAATACAAACCAGCAAAGTTTGGGTAGAAATGGAATGGTAGGTAGAAGTTTAGGTAGAAATTAAACGTACCTGTGCTTTGCAAACCTTTACCTTTTTTTAAGTGTGCCTTTTGAATGCAAAACTCACTGCAGATAGAATTGTTGAAGCTCATATAGCACAGAGAACCTGTCCTCTTCCCCTCTCAAGACTTTCATCAAGAGGAGATTTCCTGGTTAGACTTAGACTTGCAAATCTTAGGCTGGATTGGCAGCATTTCAAGTCAATTTGGGCTGATTTGGAGCTTGGGTACATAAACTCAGTGACCTGAAACATGAGGAAATGTGGCTGTTCCTGCCTTGGTCCCAACCTAAAGCTACTGACCTGGCCATGGAACTTTGGACCAAACTCATCCTGAATAGGCACTCAGAGCATCCCAAAAACCAGCTCCCCCCAGCCAAATACCTTCCTGAACACACACAGCCTTCTTGTCAGTTATGGTTCATGCAGCATTCCTCAATGGCTCAAAAATAAAATGTCATTTCTTTAGGAGAGTTGCATTTCATATTAACTCTAGTGGCCCAAATAAACCTCAGATATTTACACATCTGATCGGGGCTTTTTCCTTGCCATAAAGTGTCTATAACCAGGTGCTTTCCTCAAAGTTTGATTTTGAAATTTTATCGGCAATGAAAAAGAATGACAAAGAATTCCTTCCTGAGTGACTTGGTATAATATTTAAATGGTTTAAAAAATAAAAATCAGAGTCACCACTGATATTGCTGAAGCTCACAGTGCCCTGCTGCCCCACTGCTGGAGTGGTATAATCTGTTTTCTGTAGAGTTTTTTTCCCACAGGTGCTTGGGGGAATGCAAATTTTTAGGATTTGCTTGATGTCAGCATTCGCCGCATCAGCCTTAAAATTGCCAGCAGCACAAGGTTTTGCAGAAGGCGAGTGAGAGGGAGCCCTGTGCTGCCACTTACCAACACACTCTGGGATGGTGATCCCTTCCTGCTGGGACTGGTTGTCTCTATGAGCAGCAGGGCAAATGCTTGAATGCGTTTTCACATTTCTCACATAATTGCAGGGAAATCCTGTTTTGAAGTCTTAGTGGTGTCTCATGGAAAACCTTTTGAGAAATGTGCTGGGTAAAGACAACCCTGCTTATTTTGGGATAATAGACCCATGCTTCAGTGGCTCTTTCCCTACAGGACATGAGCTTAAACATCAAGTCTCTGATAAACCCACTGTCCATCAGCCCTTCAGCATCCAAATAAATAATAAATGTGCTGGGTAACAACCTTCTGAGTACATGGAGAAGTGAAATAACCAAAAAATAGCCTTGAGAAGTTGATGGAGTTTTGCGTTTGTACTGCTAGACCCAGACTGTCAGGCACACCAGGATCAGGTGTCTGGCACGGAGCTGCTCCAGGAGCAGGGATGAAGCCAGCTGGACAAGGTGGATACCCACACAACCTTCAGGGGGACTGAAGGTAAACCCTAACACTGAAGACTAGAGGAAGAGCACACGGCAGTGTTGTCTCCCTGTCAGCAGTTCTTGAAGGCCTAAAAGATTTGCTTTGGTTTTAAAATGCTTCTTTCAGTACTGACAATGCCCAGGGATATTTTGAAATTTAAATAAATAAATAAATAAATAAATAATATATTTTAAAAGTTAGGGCAGAAATTCCCTTCTTTCAGGCACAGTTTTGTTTTGTTTGTTTTTGTTTGGTTTTTTTTTTTTAATTTTATGTCAGTTTTTTAATTTAATTTTTTCTTTTTTAATGGAATGCTCTAAGCACACCAAACTTTTCAGAGGCTGTTTGCTTACAGCTAGAGCTTTAGGGTTGGGCCTGTTTAAGAACCAAAACATTTGGATGAAGCCTGGGTTACTCCACTATTTATTTGAAGAAGTAGGTTTCAAAAACAGGAATTTTGCAATTCTTTGTCAGCATCAGTATAGGGCTGATTCTGTGCTGTGATACAAGAAACACCAAATGGATCTGGGCAAACTCCAGCAGAATTTTAAACTCGAACTCATCTCTGTCAGGTTCTGAACTTCCTTTGACAAAACCTTTGGTCCTGATAGTGCTGAGCTGCAGCTGGATAAGGAACAGCAGGGGGGCTGAATGGATTTGTGCTCTGCAATGTCAAATTCGTTTTTTTGCTTGTGCTATTTGGGATTTCAGAGGGAATCCCAGCTCATCCCAAAAATATTTTCATCATTGGCTCTTCCTGACCACCCTACGAACCCATGAGCTCTGGTAATCCAGAGGGGTTTGTATTGGTGCCAAAGCAGAACAAGCTCAGCTCAGCAATACCTGCCCAGAGATTGCGTATCAGGCAGCAATATTGAGGAAAATATTGTCCCTTTTTTTCCCCTTCCCAGGTAGATATTGAAAGATCTACTAAATTGGAAGCTGTGACCATGCTTGCTGGCTCAACTGTTCTGTTTTTAAAATTGCACCATATTATTAATAATATTACAAAAACCAGACAAACAAAATAATTGAATCCAAACCACTATTAAGTGCAACCCTCACTTCAGGAATCTTGCATCATTATTAAAAAGTGCAAAATAGTGATATCCCAGGTCAGATGGTGACTGCTGGAAATAGTGTGCGACTGCATTTCAGGTAATAAAAAAAGGCTTCCAGAAATCAATATATAGGATACTGAAACAAGCTATGAAACTTCCAATCAAAAAACTTCCTTTATTTTCCCTTTTGGTTTTGATACTAGCACCGTCCCAAAACCACAGTGAGGACAAACTCAGCTGCCAGTGTGCCATGGGCATCTCTGCATTTCCCAGGGGGGTAATCTCATCACATCCCCCAGGGACCTGCCTTGGGAATTCTCCGTTTGAAATGAAGCCCTAAAGTAGTGCAACCCCTTGGGTAAATACAGTTCTGTAAAGCAGTTTATTCCTCTCAAGAGTAAACGAAGCTGCAGCTGCCCTGGGGACTTTTCACGGATATCAGCTTTGGATCAGCCCTGTAGATCTGGCTGGATGGAACAGCACTTCAGTGCCTGGGGAAAATCTGTTAATACCCATAGGAAAAGCATTGATCCCTCCAGAAGAAGCTGATCTGCTTCATACACACCTTTTCTATTACTAGAAACCATCAGAGCAGGACAAGAGATATTTGTCACTGGTTACAATACAGACCCTCCCATGCAGATAAAACAAATTCCACACTGCCCTTCCCTGATGCAAAATAAATATATTGCTACAAGTCACTCCACTTTCTCCCCATGCCCACTGCCATTTGCACACAAGGGTTAGCAAGAATAGCTAATATGGAAGAACAACAAATTTTTCCCTTTCTTTCTTCTGGAATGAATTTCCAATTAATTGACATTTTAAATTTCTTGATAGCAAAGCCTAAAAGAAATATGTCTTCGGTATGGCCTCGGTGCAATCTAATGGCATTGTAAATCTATCAAAAACCACATAAACTGTCCCTTTTAATTTTCTGTGTTCACAGAAAAAAAAATTATATAGTAAGATAAGCTAAACCATTCTATTTGAACCTTCCATTTGTTTGAGTTAAACACTTTGGAAGCCACCAAGTTAATCACACAGCAAAACCCTTTGGGTTTGCAAGCTTATTTTTTTTTAATGGGCAAGTGTTCCTTGTGATAACTTGAATTATACTTTCTGAATGGTGGGAAAATACACAATTGTGTTACATCCCCCCAAACTAAACACACTATTCAGGAAACACAACAAATCATTCTTCTTCTTTGCTTCTGTACTGGAGAACTTCATTTGGGGATTATAAATCCTTTTGAAATGTTCCTTTTTAATGATGTCACTGTACTCATGTTCAGCATTTTCTGAATTGTTTTCACTGATGGGATCTGATTGCTTGACTTGAAAAATGTATTTTCCCACTTCTAGAGTAACACTAGATCTAAACCCCTTTCTGTTCTGATGTTATGAAGTAGGTGCTCTTGAGATTGCAGCTTTTGATGCAATTAATCTTGTTTCATTTCAAGGATAATTGCTATTTCTGCTACAGTAAATCACTACTTTCCATTGACTGGCAAGTCTTTGGGGAGTTGCAGGTTTCTCTTCTTGAGTCCTGCCCGCACAGTCTAAGGCCCAGCACCACAAAACTGGCCTCATATCCCCTGAGCTGTGCAGGAGGAGACCAGAACAGTGAGTCCAACCTCTTCCAGTGCCTCTGCCTTTAGTTTGTACCCTTTAGGCAATTTTCTACAGAACTTTTTCCTCCATAAAAGCCTCAGGAACAATGCAAGGTACATAACCTGATAATTGGCAACAACTGGGGCTTGAATGGGGCTGTGGGAAACAGCCAAACATCTTCTGCAGAGCTCCCTGCACAGCAGCACCTTTGTTCAGCTTTGAATCTCTTGTTAAACTTTCCAGTAAAATTTATTTTGATGGGTTTTTTTCCTGTTGCAACAAAAAGCCATGCCAGCTTCAGGAGAAGCCAGCCCACTCCGACTGGAGGAGGAAAAAAAAGATCAACCATGTGCAAATTGCAAAACATGGCAAATTTTCCAGGATGGAATGAGCCCAGATTGATTCTCCCATTCCCTTTGCCAGAAGCAGAAGAGCCTCAGAGCTTATATGTTTCATGGTGGAGGCTCAGCACCCTGCAACTGTCCCAGAAACAAGCCAAGGACAAGAGAGTGAAAGTAGGTTTAAAAATCAGACACTTTTCAATTACAGGGGACCAAAGAACAGACCCCAAACACCCAAGCTGAAGGATGTGTATAGCACTTGTTGCTCATTAGGAATGTCTGTGTTTTTCCTAGAAATTTGTCTCCTTGTTTCCTTAGTAACCCCTCTTGGTAGAAGTAAATGCACCGAGTATAGCTTAGCAATGGAATGTTCTCCATCCATTGCTTTATCCCTTCCCACCCCCACACAGTGGCTCCAGGAGCATCTGTGTAGGCCCCACCACACACTGAGTACAGGCTGGGGGAGGAGCTGCACTTAGAGAATGAGGAGCCCGCTAACCAAAAATTCTTAGCAAAGAACAAAAATAAACTCTCACAAGTCGCTTCTTGCAAATGTTGCTCCCAAGGGATGGTGGGGGGAAAATTTGTACTCCAAGATGTACTCGAAGGAGCTGCCTACGCCACTGCGTGGGAAGGGGTTTAATAGGGAGCTGAGAAAGAGCCTGCATGTAGGAGGAGAAAAGAGCAGATGTTAGCAGTGCCTTTTTGTTTTCCTGGATGGCATGGCAGGCAGGGAAGATAGAAAGAAAAGCTCCCCTTCTGCAGAAATAGAAGCTGAAGACAGGTAAGGCTTTTTTCACTTGTCCATGCTGGGCTCAGAGGTGGTTGCAACATCTCTAAGAAGAGGATCAGAGGCTCACTGCCAGCACCACGCACTGACCATCCTGGAGCACCACAAAAAGAAAGACCCTTGTTGTGAGACACCAGACTTTGAAATTACTCCACTGTTCTTATGAAGGCTGGAACAGGTCTTCTTCATCGTCCCCCATGCATTCTGGAGCTGGAGACAGTTGGAGGCTGCCAGGGGCATCTCCCATCAGGAACACACCGACAGGTTTCTGAATACATCAACAATTCCAGTTCCACTACAAAAACTTTAGTGATTTTCCAAAGAATAATCTTTCTCCCCAGAATAGCCCTGTGGCATGCAAGTACATGTAATGTGATGTGTAACACTCCAAGCAAGGGAGGGCTGGGTAATTCACCACATCAGACATGCATGTTCCGTTCCCAGGCCATGTTATTGCATTTAATATCTTGAATTTTTATGCCAGGCTGTTTGATAATCTCCAGTGCAGATTCCAGGTGCATAACAATGCCTGGTGAGCTACTGGACATACACAAAGCCTGCTCCTCGTGTGAGTAGAAAGGCTTCTTCTCAGAAGAAAGGACTTGCAGGTAATATACAAAGTGCAAAATTAAGCCAGAAGAGGAGCAAACAGTGTCTGTGGATGCACAGGACAGGAGGCTGAGAGCACCAAATGTCTGTATTTATCACAAATGTCCTCTGTTACTTGGTTTGCACTGTCATAGGTTTTAGAAGCCCTGAAATTAACCTCTGGCACTGCACTGCACAGAAGATACCTTCTTGGAAGATTTTTGACTCAGATATTTCACAGAATTTGTTTTTCTGTAACTTAGAGAAGGGCTAGGACTGCATAGATCCTTCAGAAGTGCCTTAGCTTTGTGTGCAGAGGCCATTTCAGTGTCCAGTTGACTGTTTTGAGTGTGTTTTTATATAGTTTTGTTCACTGGAAGAGGCTGCACAGACTGCTCATCCCATCTCCCCATTCTGAGCAGGGCACAGAGACAAGGGCCCTTTAAACCCTGCATGAATGAGGCTCTCATAAATTCCATATTTGAGAAACTCTGGCTGTATCCTTTGGTCATAAAAAGAAATTAAGCTGCATATAACATACAGTACCCTATAATCCTGCTGCATAGCCTTGTGCCTACATAAATCAGCTTCTCATGAATATTGCACTATACCTGCAACGGCCTGACCCGGGAGTTTAAAAAGGATAAATCAAAGGGAAACAAAGCAACAGTCACAGAAAGCTTTACAAACAGCACCTGCTTTCTGAGAGCCTTGGAGGGCACGAAAAGTAATCTGAGAAGTGCACAGATTTCAGGGACCCAATCAAAGCTGCAAAAGGAGAAGAGAGCGGATATTTTTCCTCCTCTCTTGCCACAGTGAAGCAAGCCTTGGAATACACAGAAAATCCTCTGGCAGGAGTTCTGTGGTCATGGAGAGGGACAAGCTGTAGAACACCCAGAGTGTGGAGAGGAGCAAGGAAGAAAAGCTATTTTATAAACTTTGGAGGGGGAGGAGGACCTGAGCTTCAACAGTGCTTTTCTACCAGAAATAACACACAAAAACTTAGGATTTCCAATTCTGTCTTGGTTAAGTATAATGAACCACTCCATGTATTTTTTTTTAATTCAAAAACCTAAGAAAAATTTTATCTTGTCCAGCTTGAAAAACAGAGAGCAGCAACAGCTTTTATTAACAGCTTCCTCTGAGACCTAGAAAACACATCACAGTGCTCAGGGGGAGTTTTTTATTGCTGAAATCTCCAGTAATGGGCAAGAAAAAATTCAGCCAAGACATCCCCCTCTGTCCCCTCCACCTTTCCCAGTTTATTTGCAGCCCAGCAGGTCACCCCTCACAGAATTTGTGCATGGGAACAGCACAGTGGCAGGAAAGGGACAGGGAAAAACACAGTGTGAGTCCACCTTCTCTGAGTGGATTCAGAGACCATGGGCCAAGATTGTCACTCCTAGCCATTAACTTGCTTTGCAACCTTTGCCAAGTTAAGCACTCTGCCTCAGTTTCCCCACTTGGGAATAGTAAAGTTTTCTATTTCAAACTTCGTGGTGTCCACCAAACACCTAATGAGAAGCCACTTGAGCTTTGACCTGTAGAATTTTACACAGGGGTTTGCACAGATTTGCTGTCTGCAACCTTCCCTCCAAACTGTGGATTTTTTCTTTCACAGCAGCATTCCCCTTTCAGCTCCTCAGTTCTACTCATGTCAGCCAGAAACACAACACACCTTGTGCTCCCTGTTCCTGTATTTCAAAATCCTACATCTTAAAACATTCAGAAAAAGTTTGTATTGCAGCCAACAAACACTGTTAAAGGGTATTGAATGCTTCTTTCATTGCCATTAATTGAGTGAAGAGAAACAGATTCCACTACTGTCATAGCACATTAAAATAACTAGTTCAGCTATAAATACCTCTGCTTACGTTTTTCAGTTCCTCTTTTTTAAGGTCAAGGCTGCAGCCAAAAGGAGTAGCAGAACATCCCAGAGGAGCATCCCTCTCTTCTGCTTGAATTCAGGCAAAACAGTGAGACAAGGAGTGCATCTGTAATCAATGATCCCAAGGCTACACAATTACATCATAATTAGAGAAATAATTAGTCCCATTTAGGTAGGAAGAGGGGAGAAAGAGTGTTAGCAAGCCTGCATATACACAGATTTACCTTAGCCTAATTAATGAGTATTTTCAAACCAATTTTAGCTAAACTGCCTTTATTTTTGTTGGATGATCCTTCTCTATCAATTTGGCTTTATCGTTGATCATTTTTGAATTAAGTAGAGTTTCTACCCAAGAAAAGCCAGTGGAACAAGCTGTGACACCAAGGTATTTTCTTCACTTTAATTAAAGGCTTTCAAACCTCCCCTTGTGCAAGCCCTGCTCTTGCATTTGTGGCAGTTGACCCTCTCCCATCCGCAGCTTGTTAGAGGTGATAATATCCAGGCACCCTGATAGCGCTAGATCAAGATACTATAAAGATCAATAAGAATAAGCAGTTGTAACAACTCTGATCCCAGTGCAGATCAGGTCAGTAGATCTACTCTGCTTCTAGATATATATAATAGACTCTGCTTTAGAAAGATGTGCATTGCTTGGCACAAACAGCAGCTACACTGTGTCCCTTCACCTTTCCTGTTAGATTAGCTTTGCCATCACTTCAGAATTGTCACTATGTTCCACCAATTAACACCTTCAGTATACAACAAATCAAATCTACACTAGATGAATATATTTTATAGTTGCATTAATGAGAAGAGATCTCTGAATTTCTATAAGAATGCTCTAACAGAGCTGTTTGTGTGAGGTTATTGTTATCCCCAAGGAATATTCCCCTGATGCTCAAGGATGAACTTAGGTATTTAGCTACTTTTGGATGATGTTTATTTTGTGCAAATCACAGCCTCAGTTCCAGACCATGAGCTGCACAATGGTGTATTTAGATCCTTCTCTAGCAACAGCATGAGACATAAAATATTCTTTTTCTTCCTTCCCAACTTCTCAACTCTTTGCAACATCATCAGTCACAGAACCCTCTATTCCCATGCTCACTCAGGGCTATGCAAGTGGGGTTTGGAGTCTCTCTCTACATTGTTCAAAGCAAAAGAAGATTTTCTGCAATTGTTGAGTTTTCACGGGAACCAGTGGGAGTTAAACATCCAGTTTGAAAAATGTATGTGCACTCAGGCAGGTCTGGCAGGTCTTCAAGTGGATCTTGCCCTACTCACAGATATTTTTTTCTTGCCTAGTTTCACATGCAACCATATTTTCCAGGTACACTTATCTACTTGTCACACACAATGACATATAACCCTGAAGAAAGCAAAGCAGGTGATTACCTTTCCCCAGTCAAGTGCAGTAGAAAGGTCAGATTTAGTATGAAGCTGAGGGGTGATAAAATGACACAGAAAATGAACAAAAATAGAGTGTAGCCATGCTGGGAGGGAACCAGGTCCGCTGGTCCCCATGGAACAACCAGCGGAACAGACACACCATTCATCTCCGCACAGGCTCTTTATTGCTCCCTGGTCTTTGATTTGGGACTTGGCTACACTATCATGGAAGATATATTTTTGGGAATATGTGAATTAGGCAGGTGAATCATTTCCTTCTGCATGGCCTTCAGCCCCCTGTGGTGGCTGCCCAGGCTCTGCACAGAGCCACTGACATTCAGCACCCACCAGGTCCTTGAGTCCCCAAAATGGAATTGGATCGTTCCAGGCTTTTATGATGGAAAAGATATTTTTCCTCAATCCCATCCTTCCAATGGCTGGGGAGCTGCTACATGTTGTATACATGGTCCTGCAGCTACTTATTTTAATCTTGGTAGTGTCTTTGAGCATTGCTGTACTTCTACGAAATCAGCACCTAAATGGAAATAAATGCACAATGCTGCAGCTCACTGCATTCAGAGGAATTCAGTGTAGCCCCTTCCTGTGTCCTAAATGCAATTGGGTGTTCCACAACTTCTCTAAATTAGGTTTTTCCATGCATATTTTTTTTCCTCTTAGTCCTCCCTAAAACCCAGAGCAAATTCCAAGAAGAAATTCTCCTTGGACCACCCATGAGGGGGCTTGAGCCCCTCATCCAAAGCACTTAGACTGAAGATCAACTGCAGAAAACAGAAGTTTCATGGTTTCACAGTTGAAAACAAGCTCCTGGTTTTACTCTCCCACGTAATTTTGAGTTTGGGATTCCAAGTGCCTTTCTACATTCAAGTCCATGCAGACCCGTTTGGATGGATGAATGCCTTGAAGGTTATGGGTAAGACCTCAAACCTGGAAGTGGTTATTCTCAAAGCTAAGAAAGGAAAATTCCTGAAGGTCTCCATGATAAGTTGATAAGAAATAATGGAGAATTGTTTCATTTAAACACACAGAAAAATTCAGCCGTAGCATCACTTGTGATAGAGACATTGTGAAAATTATCAGATGAACGTCTGCATGCTAAATCTTTTTAATATTGAAATGTAACTATTTACTATCCATGATGAAGCCTGGGCTTCCTGGAAGGGTACCCTACTGAAATGAATAGGGCTGAAGCCTTTACTAAAAATTCCGCTCTTTATTAAAAAGATCAGCTGTGCAGGAGGCTCAGCAGGGTGTACTGCTGTAGCTTCCACTGGCCACTTGGGGGAGGAGGTGAGCAGAACAGCCACTAAGGCGCAATAAAGCAGAAGTCTCTGTCCTCAATCGGGAGCCGGAGGAGTTAGCTTGTTTCCGTTTTGGCTGGGGGGGTCCCCGCTTTTCCAGTTCTTTGCAAGTCATGGCGAAAACCCAAACCAGGACCAGGAGTGGGTCCACCCCTTCCACAACCCGGGCGCTGATCAAGTCTCTCAAATATGTATCAGTTTGTGGGGGGACGGAGTCTTCTTCTCCCAACACAGTCCCATGCTCCCTAGCGTCCTCCTCATCTGCATGTGTCCTTTTTCTCTGTCTCAGATGCTAATTTGGAGGGCCAGGTCTACCCGTCCGACATGTCTGGGCTTGTTTTTTTACATTGCTCGCTTCCACCTCTGCCACCTCTTCTTCTTCTTTGCCAGTCACTGAAAGGCTAGCGGTGCGACGTGGCTCCCTTGACTGTTCCCTGCTTCCTCGCTCGCGCCGCTCCCTCCTCCCGCCGCTGGCTTGAGCCGCGTCCGCTGGTCTCCGAATAGGGCCACGCGCTGCCACCGCAACCGCCGCGGCCGCCCCGCCACAGCCCTGGGTGAGAGGCGGTCACGCACCGCCGGGTGCCGCTGCCGCCCCCGGCCCCAGGGCCGCGAGCAGGCACGGCCGCAGCAGGGGGGGGGGGGGGGGTGCGAGAGCAGGGCACAGGTACTGCGGGAGCGGGGGACGCCAAGAGAGCCCCAGGGCACGCGCAGCGCGGGTGCTCCCAGCAGGCTGGGACAAGCAGCGAGGCTGGGCTCACCACTTCGTGCGGGGCTCCGTGCGGACCGTGGAAGGGATCGCAGCATCGCCGGCCCGTCCCACGTCGGCTCCGCTCAAGGAGCCCAGCAGGGCGGTGCCCCGCGGGCGACCCCGGGGCCGCCGGCCCTAGATGCTGGAGGAGGTGTCTACTGAGGCGCGCGTCCCGCTGGGCACCCGCGCCACGGACATGCGCTGCAGCCCTCAGAGCTGGCACATCTCCTCGGCCGTGCGCGGGCAAGAGCCGCCACAGGCACCGTGGACAGCCCGGGGGCAACGGGCCGGTGGCCGCGCCCGACGCGCAGGCCGCGGGGCGCCGGGGGTCACGGGCCCATTTCGGCTACAAAATACCCCTGAGAGCATGTAGTCTAGCCTATGACTGACTACTGTGTCAACCGACTGCGGGCTTGTTTCTTACACTACCTTGCTGCTTCTTCGTGTTCCCCATGTCTGCGTCTGCCTTTCAAATGAGTGCCATGAATCACAGTCTAATAGCAAGGTTTTAAAGAACTACTTATTTCCTAGTAAGTCAGAACAATCCCACTTAAAAGACATCTCTGTGAATGTGTCAAATATTTAGAGAGTAAATCTCAAACCCAAAGTAATCTGCTTCCTTGCTGGGGGTTAAATTTCTTTCTCTTTTACTTACAGATTTTTTCCCATTTTTGCCAGGAAACTAACTACTGGGTACTTATGGGTACCTAACCAAAACAAAATACGTGGCCCAAAGTCGGGAGAGGAGTTGGGCTACACTTCTTTTGTCTCTGGGAGTTTCCCTCGGAGGGGAGAGATATCCCAAATTTTTGGGAGCAGGTAAAGGACGGGGCAGCTGCGCTCTCGCTCTCGCATTGGAAGGAGGAGGGTCAAGCTGTTGCTTACTGCGGTGAGAATTCACTGTCACCACCGAAGTCCAGTCCTAGGCATCTACCACCATCTGCTTGTGTGTCCAGGAATTCTGAGCTCACCTTCTCCTGCCTCACTGGAGCGGGGCTGCCGCTGTTCTTCGGCACTGCCCTAGGTCTTTGCTACACTGTAGCCCCACACCCCCTGCCCTGCCAGGATGTCCTGCAGTTCCAGCTATTACCGCGGAGCTTCTGATACATCTCATCCACCAGCCCAGGATTTCTGCTCCTTCCTGCTGTTCCAGCTTGGTGCTCCTCAGAGTCCTTCCGAGGCATTGAGATTAGACTGCCCCGGGGTTTTGTGAAGCAAAGCCTCTCCTCCATCCCTTCCTGTCTCAGCCGAGAAGGCTGTCACGAGGCTCCTAGTTCTGTTTTTGTTGTTAATGCCATAGTTATTGTTGCTTGTGTGAGATATTAGGTTGTGATTCATGTCAAGTAAAGAATGGTTGCTTATGTCTGTGTGTTTGTGGAAATTGTGGAATGTGATCATGGGATGATTATAAAGATGAGTTTTAAAAATCAGCCAAGCATGGAAATAGACTTTTAACTTGTTTGCTTAAAGAATGAAATCATAATTGCTTGTGAGTAATTAATGTAAGCTTTAAAGTGTTTAATAGTAAAAGTTAGAATTTTCTTTTGTATAAGTTTTTAGTATAACAGAAGAATTTGTAAAGAGGAAGTAAAACTGGCGAACAGAAGCAGAGGGGGACTATAGAAGTATTTTGGGAACATGTTAGCTTTAAACCTTATAATAGCTGAGATAAGGCTGCTAAATAATAATACGGTATTAACAAAAAGCTTAACAGCTTTTGATGAAATTGCTATTATTTATAACAGATGAAGTATAGGTTTTTAAGTATAGATTTTAAAGTTTTTAAGTTTAGAAAAATTTGCAATAGTTGTAGACAGTAAAAGGGGAAGTAAAGCAGAAGGAGAGGGGGGCTTGCAACAGGTATATTTTAAGATATGCTGGCCTTAAAAGATTACACAAGGTAAAAGGGGGGCTTGTAAAATACATGCTGACTTACAAAAATATATATAGTTTACTTAAGCAAATGATATAACCAAAAATAATACTAGCAGAAGACAGAATACCTTAAAAGGAGAATGAGAAATTGGAAATATATCAAGAGACCACCTTGGACCACCTCCCCCACGGATCTTCAGAAAACCATAACTGCTGACTTGGTGCCAGATCATGAAGATACTAACTGAAACTTTGCAGAATTATTTAGGGAAATGAAGCGCTTAGAATGGTATAAGAACACCGATGTCCCAAGGGATCATTTGTGCGGTTGGCTGAGCAAGGACTCACCTGCACCCAGCGCTGTATTCTGCTCACATCCTATCGAACAAATTAATAAGTTGACTATATTGCTTGATATATTGGTGAGTCAAGCTCCTCATTTATAACAATCGTTTGCCCTGATACACATACTAGTAAAGAACTGTTATTCTTACCCCTCATATCCTTGCCTTAGAGCCCCTTAATTTCAAAATTATAATCATTTGGAAGGAGGGGGTATGCATTCTCTGTTCTAAGGGGGGCTTTTGCCTTCCCTGGCAGACACCTGTCTTTCCAAACTAAGACATTCCTTTACCTGCAGACCCTGGGTGTGACGCAGATACCAGCACTCCCAGCATCTCTTGCAGGTCCCTGGTGTGAGCTCATGAGGGGAACTAAGAAAAATTATATATGGAATCAAGAATAGATTCAGAAAACCCCATCAACTACTGTTCTGGACAGCTAAAAATCAGTATATCATCTAGTCACCTAGACCTTTCCTATTGGAAGTTTGCTTTCCTTACAGGGCCTCTTTGAGCCACCTCCTCCATCTGAAATGTAGCACCACCAACTGAAGAGCTGGTTTCAAACCTCTTTAAGACCCATATGAAGAGTCTATGCCCTGCAGCAAGTTTGGCAGTCAGCACTTTAAAAAATAAACTCAGCTCCAGAATGATAATTTGCATAGTGCACGGTGACTAAAATTAGCCTGCCTCAACTCCATCGCAAGAGGAAGTCTGAGTTGCCACTGCAGTTTCAGGTTTCTTGGCTTTCAGAGAAATTTGTAGCATCCAAGGAACACAGACGTGTCTTCTGTGCAGCCCTGCTCCTTTTGGCTGGCATTGCTCTCCCAAATGGCATCTCAAAGCTGTCCTACAGAATCAGCAAAAGCTTCGTCTTTTCTCATATGGGAAACCAGAATGTGCTGAAACCTGTGAAAGCCTTTTTTCAGTATGAAAATGTTCGGGAGATGAATTAGCAAGGAGAGAATGCATTGCAGGTCACAAATGGTCTGTCCTGGGTGTAGGAAGGGTAAAACCTCCTTGAGAGTTAATTACCACACAAGACAGAGGTTTCTCAAAGCAGAGGTGTGTGTCTCCTGCAGAAGGCGCTCTGCAGGAGACATACACCATGTAAAGTTGGGTTAGGACTGGTAGTTTAAACTTCATTAGCTTCTGGATGAAGGTGAGATCCCCAACTTGATTCTCAGCCACTGCTTCACAATATCATTGCATAAGAACTTACGTTCCTCTGTCGTAATTTAATATTGTGATTTGGCTAGCCAGAGAACTCACACAATCTCTTTGTTATAAATAAGTTTGTGTTAAAACCCCCCTTTTATGTTGACTAGTCCATGTTGAATAAATGTGTATAAAACTTACCTGCTAGGAATGTTGTGTCAGCTCTCAGGGTGGGGGGGTTGCCGGGGGAAGCCTGTATCTGTCGCCAGCAGGTGACGTCATCAGATCCCGTCCAGAGCCGCCTTCCCTGCCGCCTTGCCGGAAGGGAGTGGTCTCACTGAGGACATGCAAATGCAGGAGAGATCGTTGGGACAAAAGCCGAAAGGACTGAGAAACAGCCGCACAGAAAACTACCTAAGTCAAATCCTTACATTCCAGAAATACCACCTAATGAGCACCAACGGAGTGACACTCCCAGTGCATTTTTAAGTCTCGCTCTCACTTGCAGGTGACATCCCCAACAGGAACCCCCTAGACTAGCGAACCATCTAAGTTTTCCTGGGTTCCCGTGAGGCTGGAAGACCTAACCCGACTACGCATGTGGGGCAGACGGATCATCAGGCTCTCTTCCTCCTGGCGAGCGAAGACCCCAACAGCTTCCTCCTGGGTGGGTCCCCTCGCTGCTGACCCCCCGAATAAAGAGCTGATTTCTTTAATAAAGGCTTCGGCCCTCCTTATTCATATCACCTTGGTCTCATTTCTGCAGATGAACAGATGTCCATAGGAGGTCATGCTAGTCTACCATGAATGTCCCTGTTGAAGTTAAATTATTCAAAAAGTCAGCCATCAGCTAACCACTAAGCTGTTGCGGCTTTTTGGGGTTGGTTTTTTGGGTTTTTTTTCAGCTTGAGACGTGGCTATAGCTTCTTTCCCCAAGATGCATAAATAATTGTTGGGGGTTGAGGTTTGGGGGTTTTTTCTTTTCTTTCCTTTATTGTTACCAGTAGAATTTTTTTCCCATTGTGTTGCTAAGAAGCACTGATAACTGGGTGCTTCAGACGGCGGGGCGGGGAGGGGAAACGGGCAGTCACTCGATCTGAGACTTCGGAGGGGTGCAGTGTCGCTGCGGTTTGGGGAAACGAACTCAGGTACTCTTGCTACAGAAGTCCAGCCCGGTCCTGTTTCTTCTGGTGTGGGGTAAGCCCCTGCTATTGGGAGCAGCCACTGAACTGGGACTTTGTTATCTGCTGCCTCACTAAAGAGGGGCCTGTCACCTGTTGTCGCTGTTGTCCCTCCTCCGCTGCTTCTTCAGCACTGCTCGGAGTCTTTTCGCTACTCTATAGCCTGCAGCCCCTGCCTGCCCAGACCTCCCACGTCTCCAGCCTCTGCTCCAGAGTTTCTCATTCCATCTCTTCCATCCCTTCCCTTCTCAGACAAAGCCGCCATGACTGCGTGGTCGCCGAGCCCACGCCACAGCGCCCCCGGCAGCCCCGTGGGGATCATCGCACCTGCCCTGCCCACCGGGAGCCTGCCAGCGCCCCTGGCGGCTGTGACCGTAACTACACCAAAGGGGAAAGTGCCTGCAGCCAGGGAAGCTGTTACAGGGTTCCTGGTTCTGTTTATTATTAATGCTGTAGTTATTGTTGTTTGTTTGCCTTGTTATAAGTACTAATAAAGAACTGTTATTCCTATCCTTGTATCTTTGACTGAGAGCCCCTTAATTTCAGAACTATAATAATTAGGAGGGAGGGTAGAATGAGTTCTCCATTCCAAGGGAGGCTCTGCCCCTCCCTAGCAGACACCTGTCTTTCCAATCTTGACAATAATTCATGCAGTTATGAAGTGGGATCACTCAGGACCTGTGTGAAGAGTGCTGCTGCCTTAGATCCCCCTATCACCTACTGAACAAACCCATCTCAGCTCCCTTCCTTCATCCACCCTCCACCATGGGTCAGGCCATGGGCCCTCAGGCCATATTTTACAGAGTTTTGGTTCCTCCATCCCTGCAAGGTCCCAGACACCTTTGAAACCAAGATCACAGCTACCAGAGGCTTGTAGCTTAATATTTGTAGTAAATTTGTACAAAATAAGCTTGCTGTAGCAACAATTCAGTAAAGTATTTGTTTTTATATTTTATATGAACACAAGCCAGCAACTAATTTCATTTTCTGCTGTGTTGTAGAATTGAAAGGTAATGATTCACCCTTAAAAATACATTTAAAATTATTTAGTAACTACTCTGACTACAGTATATATCTTATGGAGGGAACCCAGAGTAAAAGCTCAGTGATGTGCAGAGTCCTGGCTGGATGCAATTAGAAAGAGAGCAGCCCTGTGACATGAAATCCAATGATACACTGAACTTCTGACATATAGGAGAAATCTGATGGTCACCTTCTTCTTCATTTCAGCTCTGCTCAGGAAAACAAGTCTTCATTCAGCATTCAATTTGCTCCACCCTCCACCACTAGAATTTTTATATGAGCTGAATTAAATATGCCAGACTTTGAAGGTAAATGTCCTTAGTGGCTCAGTGATTTCTATGGTGTCTTTCTGTTTCTTTAGCCTTTGTCATCAAGTCTCATTCTGTTCTGATGAGGTCCTACAGGAAAGTGAGGTGCTCCTGTGTCATGCTTCACTGTGGTTTAAACAGAATAAAATAATGACTCTAGTACTACTGTATTACTACTTTTTGTCTGAACTGGGGGCAGTTAGTGGGTTTTACCTACCTTAACCTCATTCTGTGCTCTGAAGTTACTAAGTATTAACCCTGAAGTCCTTATTCAGTATTCCCAACATCCAAGGCAAGTTTGAGCCTTGAGACACAGACTACACAGAGTTTAATGACCATGCAGATGTGGTGAATTGGGGTAGAAGCACCCACTAACCTGTGGTACGTCACCACCATGGGGCTGACATATCTGCGGTGTGGTGTGGAGATAATTAGGCCTTAAAAGACATGGCACCATGGCTGGATAGAGGCCAGCTCAATGGTCCTGCTTATCTGAGCTCCTGCTCAGCTTCAGGCACATTGCTCTTTGCTCATCCACAACTGAGCTCCCCGGGACCTGGGCGTGTGTAAGAGGACAAGGGCTCTACCCACCCCTGCTCTGATAAGATAAAAACAGATTGAGGGTCTAAGTCAACTACACTTGAACATGTGATAAAATTCTTTGCTAAACTGGGACCTAAGTCAGTGTGCTCCTAGGGTGGAACTCAAATAACTGCTCTTGGAGGAGAAAGAACAGGCACATAAATGGAGCCAAAGGTTCTCCTGGGATGATGGGCTGAAGTGAGGGGCAAGAGACTGTGCAAATGGGGAAACAGCCTGATGCAAGAGGAGGAAGGATTGTGTGACTGGCTGTGTGGCTATGGCTTGGGAGGAGGAATTTCCTCTTGGGAATGTTACCAGGAGGGTGAGGAAATTGCTTACTTGTCCAAGCTGAAGGAACTAATGAAGAAGGCGTGAGAACAAAGGTTCTGTGTTGTGGGCAGTGTCACTGAGACACAGCAGGAGTCATGACTTGGGTTGTGGGGTCCAAAATAGCACACTGCTTCAGACCTTGAAAACTCTGGAAAGGTAAAGTTATAGAGCTCTTCATCCCACATAAATATCTGTGGTAACCATTCAGGAGGTCTAGGGCAATGGCTTGTGTAGTCAAGGACAAAAATAACCCAGGTCTAAGATACCAGCCCCAGATTTCATCCAAAGTTCTGGAGACCAAGTGTTAGCTGAGTTCCTGGAGCTCCTCAATACACCAAACTGCTTCTGTTGGACTGCCTGTTCTCTCTGTGCTTCCTTTGGGGTTTTGGGCCACCTCACAGTTCCTTGCCCTAAAATGTACTGAAACTCATTCATCATGAAATAGGGGAGAGCTTCTGTCCTTCTGAAAGAAATTGTGGAAAGGACATGGAAGGACTAGAAAGAAATGGTTCAGGCTTTTGTCCCTTTTGGAAAATAAGTAAATTGCAATCTGGGTGGAGGGGACCATAGCTTCCCAGGAAAACAGTTCAATACGTAAGGAACTACACTATGAAATTGTTAGAGCTCTGTGTGGAAGAACCCAGCTTCTCCACGCACAAAGACACTTCAGCTACAGCCAAAAAATCTGTGAAAGACAGAACCAACCAACATCTCCAAAATGCATTCTCCCTAAAGGGAGTTTTGGGCACCATGCTGGCTGACAAGAGGCTCGGAGCTGTGCAGAAAAGCTGTTTCTGGAAATATTCCTACTACACAGAGGGAAAGAAGATTTCATGCCTGAAGGATCTCCTTGATTACATCTCTATTTTGTAGGCACCATCTATAACTCATTAGAGCCTAAAAATAACAATTTCTTCTTGTTGGAAGAGACAGCAGCCTGTTTTCTTATATCAGAAAAAAAAAAGTTGTTTGGAACTGACTCTTCTAGATAAATAGCACTTAGAAGTAAGTGTAGTGCTCATGATGAATCTTATGTAGGGATTTGCAGTTACTTTTCATGCCACGGATCACAAATTAATTAAGAAAATCTTGTCTCTTGGAAACTCTTCTATTCACAGTCGCATCAAGTCACTGTAGCAATAACTTGCATGGAAAAATAACATCAGGGATAATTTTATTTTTAGCTGTCTTAATGAAATATAGCAGATGGAAATAAAGAGGAGAAGCCTGTCCTATGTCACTAGCCATCTGTCTGGGGATCAGCAACAAGTGTTTCATGGATCACAGCTAGAAAATTAGTGGGTAATTAATGTCAGTCTTCAAGCTACCTTACAATTCTTCACACTCATTATTCTACTCTATAGAGTGGCTTTCAAATGCCACCCAGAGTTTACCCAGCTGTGAGAGATGTGCTTGTAGCACCTCCCCTGGCTTTAGAACACGAAACCTTAGGCTGAACACCAGCAGTTCCCTTCCATCTCGCCCTCCCTCTCTCATGAAGCTGACAGTGATCACGTAAAATCCACTCTCCCAACTACCAAGATCCCAAGGACTATTCCAGTCAATCTAAATTTGCCTTTAAGATGTTCCTATCCCACCCTCAGATCTCCAGCACACTAAGCACTGGGATTTGCACTGGGCATACCATGGAAACCAGGTTACCATCTTGACACAAGGTAAAGACCTATTGTCCTAGTTTTTTGTGTTGGGATTATTTCTGGCATGTGGCTTTTCCAAGTCCATTGAGTAGCTGGTCTGGAATCTCACTCTTCAAACCCACTCCAATGACTTCCACGCACTGCTCTATTGGAGGAAGCCTGCCTTGTTTAATGATATCCTAAACAGACACACAATCCTGAGCATTGCTAAAGGTCAGGCAGCCTGAGCTTTTGGAGGTGAGATACTTGCTCAGTATTGTCATTGGTACACCCTCTCAGTGTGTACACATGCTGCGTTACATCTCTGGGCTGTTCTCCCCTTCCTTTCTGGGAAAATCAATGCCTTCTCACAAGAAAAGTTTTGTATTTCACCATTAGAGAGTAATGCTTATTCTTCTTTGGTAACAGGATATTGTTATCAGGCTGTTTTAATTTTATTACCTGTTTTCCTCCAGCTGCTACAATTCACTTGATCCTGGTTTGGTTATTTTTATGCTTTGATTTAAGAACAGTGTGCTCCAAGGCTGCACTTAAAGAAATGTCCAAGGAGTGGAGCCAAGGGAGTAGTCAGCTTATTTACTGGACTGAGCTGAGCCCAACACAATGCCTTAGGAAATAACCTCTCTTTCTCAAAATACATGGATAACTGTTAAACTCTACTGTATGGCATAAACATAAATCATCTTTGCAAAACTTTTGGCATGCAACATCTGAATGTGACATGGCAGGTGGAAATTGTGTTGTTCTTCATACAGGGAAAGTGGCCCCACTGACAGAGCTTAAATGTAGGGAATCCTCTTTGTAGACCTACTTGAGTTTTGGCTGTGTCTATTACTTTTATGGCCCTTTTTCTCCCACCTCTGAATGAGTAAGCAATCACAGTTTGCTGGCTGTGCTGGTTTAGGGAAAATTATGGGGAGAAAACCTCCAAAGGCGCCCTCCCCCCAGAAAAACAGACCTACGTGGTCCCTCCCCCAACCGGTTTGGGAAAGATTTTCACGGAGAGGAATGGAAAAAACCTGTTTATTTAACAGGGTACTCCCAGCACAATAAATTAAACGATGCCAGATGACAAATTTAGACAGATAGAACGTCTTTTCCTCACGGTGCCCCTTCAGTGATGGAAGAGTCCTGGGGTCCAGGGGGTGTTCCGGCGGCGCAGAGGGTCGGGTGTTGTTCTCTGGGTCTCTTCTTGGTCCAAGGCAGATGTAACAGGAGTAGAAGAGAGAAATTTTGGAAAGTGCCTTTCCTTTACTAGCTAACTAAGCAAAGGTCGGTCTTCCTCCCTCCGAGCCGAGCCGAAAACCCAAGGCCAGACGAAAAAAAATTCAGAGACAACAAGGTTTTCAAAACAATCTTCCTTTTTCCTGCTTTCCAGAATCCTTAAAGGGACAAGACACAATATCCAACATAAACAGCAGATGATTTGGGGATACAGGGCATCTTAATGTCACCCCAAGACACCAGTAAATGCCAAATATTTGCAAACGTGTTTGAGTCTGCCCTTCCAAGCTTGAAGGTAGATTTATAAGTCATGGAAACGTTCCCTCCACTCTGCATCAATGCCTTCACCATCTCCCCCTCTCTTCCTTTCACTCCATTTCAGAAGAGATGAAGGAATCGGCTGGGATGAGATTGGAATGTCAGTAGAGGGATGCCATCAATCAGCCCCTCCCTTTGCACTTTCCTCTGAAAAAGGAGAAACCTAACCTGTAGGGAAATCATTTGTATGCATCCCGGCTGATCACCTGGGCTCATCTATTGAGGTGTAAATTAGCAGAGCAGCTGTGGGGGTAGAGTTCGTGCTGCCTTTCCAGGTGAGCCATTTCCCCCGCAGCTGTGTCCCTTGTGGGATGGTGGGGCTCACCCTTGTGTGCTCCTGGTGGGTGGAACACTTGGGGTGGTTTGCTTTGAGTTGATCTGCCTAAAAACTGGGAATTGTAGAGCTTCCCCTCTCTATAAAGATACTGTGAGGATGATCCAGTTAACACACAAAGGGTTACTAAAGAACTGAAAAGGGAGAGCATATGAGACACAAAATGTCATTTGCTTTTTAATGAAAAAACAATAAAGAGATGATCTTAAAAACAGACACAGTGTCACGTGCCTTCTGCGCATACTTTGCTGTGGCCTAGTTTCTGTTTCAGTTGCCTGTGCACATCTGGGCATGCACATCTAGAAGGAGATGGACCTTCTCCTGCTTTTTTACTGCCTGGACACTGAACAGACTCAAGAGCAAGTGTGCAGAGGTGCTGCTGCCCAGAGAAGGATGATCCCCACTTTCACTCCTTTGCTGCACTCTTAGCTAACCTCTGAGAAGATGTATAGCCGGAAGATTGACTTCCCTGGTATTTTATACCCAAATTAAGGCAGTAAAGACAGCAGGGTGGTTCCAGATGTCTCCCCTATTTCTTCTACTAAAGTTTTGAGCAGCCAGAAGGTTGCCCAGAGACCAAGACAAAGGGAATTTCTTCATGAGCTTTACCTAAGCCAAATTCCCCGACAGTGAACCCAGAAGTTACTTTGGAAAATCTCTTGGCCCTTTGCTGTCATTTCTGTTTCAACCCCAGAAGCAAGGCTGAGCCTTTTGCAAGGCAGGCAACTTCATCTTGCTAAGAGGGCTCCAGCAAGGAGGCCAAGCTCAGACCAGCCACGTCATGGAGTTGCTACACGGGGGCAAAAGCCTGAATCCACTGGTTTAAAGCTATCTGGGGGTTGGGGCAGGCAGATACTTGGGGCCCTGTGGTGTGCACATCCCCAGTTTTCCTCCCAAGGGCCACGAGAATCCTTTGCCAGGTCTTACTCTACCTTCTTTTTTCCACTCATTCTGGCCTGTTGTCAGTACTTGTAGCAGCAGAGAATACAGAGCTCATTTCAAAATCCCCCTCTACTCTTGTGGCTGAATTAACCTCTGTTACGATCCAGTTTAAACACAGAAGAGCAAAGGGAATGAAGGCTATGTGAATAAAGTAGATCAAACCTATAAAGGTTCAAAATATACCCAAAAACACATTATTAAAACCACACGAGGTTAGATGTTGGTCCCAAAGAATTGATACATTTAGTTTAGTAGTAGAAGAGAAAAATAGAAAAAGAGAGAAAGAGAGAGAGGAAAAGAGAAAGAAAGAAAGAAAGAAAGAAAGAGAAAGAAAGAAAGAGAAAGGAAGGAAGGAAGGAAGGAAGGAAGGAAGGAAGTGTGGCACAGCGCAGCATGGCATGGTGTGGCTGTGGTGGCAGCAGGGGACCCTCACCACCCAGAAGACCAGATGGAGAGTAGCAATAAGATGTCGTTGGGACCCTTGGAAGGGTGATATGTTTCTACCTAACCTCTGTCACTCTCTCCCTGCCCCCTGCCCCCCCCCCCCCCACGTCTTTTTTTTTTCTTTCTCTTTGCCTCTTTTACTATTAAACAAAATGTATCAATTTTTTGGCACCAACATCTAACCTCATTTGGTTTTATCATGTTGTTTGGGGTATATTTCGAACCTTTCTGGGTTTGATTCACTTTATTTGCAGAGACTTTGTTTCCTCTGCTCTCTTGTCTTTAAATCAGATTGTAACAACGTCCCAGCTATCCAGGAACCGGTAACCACGCCTGGTGCCTGCAGGGGCTCGATGACACACGACACAACCATCCTCCCTCTCCACACTGCCACCCTACACAGAGAAACACAAGCCTTTTCAGGACGTATTTAACCTGCAGCTCTATCTCCTTGTAGGGATAGGGCTGGGATTTTTCAAATTACACCACTGGAAATTTGTTGCTCAATTTCAATTGTGTTTCAGGGAATTTGGCAAATAACAGCCTTTTTTAAGGCTCTCGCACAAAATGGCAATGAAGATGAATTTGCAGGTTATCCACAGAGGCAGACTTCTGAGGTTCATTATAGCAGCAGTTAAATGTTATTTATCTCATTCATTCTCATTGTAGTTATTAATTTCCCCCAGAAACCCAAGGAGTTGGACACATGAGATGACTCAACAAGGTTTTTCTGTCAATTGTCATTCTCTGTTTAGGAATAATACCTAGAAATATCTTTTCCTGCAGAGTCATAAGCCTCCAGACAGGGCAAACTACTGCAGCTCAGATCCAAAGTTTTCCACTATTCATGGGGAGCTGGATCCAAGGTTTTGGTTTGGTTGATGGTAAAGAAAGGCGAGCAAAGCTGAGTAAATCCAGATCTGAACCACTCCCAGTGTCCGCGGCCAGGGACTGGGCTGCTTTCAGCTCATCTTCACAGAAGCCCATGGCCTGAGCTGCAAAATCAATTCTGGAGTAGCAGAAGGGTTTGAGTAAAAATACATGCTGTTACTCACACTAAATAAATACATTAAGTAAGACCTGCTGTGGTGAAAAAAGCTGCTCCTGAGTGGTGACATTTGAATTGCTGAGCTGCGCCCTTGGGATTTGCACCCTGGGTTTACCGAGGGGCTGTTCCCATGGCGAGGCAGCCAGGACCGTTCCGGGCTCCTTGGAAAGCTGCGAGTGTTACCCGGGCTATAACATAGCCCAAAGGGCTCCGGTCCCTGCTCTAGGCGACAAACAGCACAGCTGCCGGGGGCGCTGAGAGAGCCGGGAGGGATGCAGACGGCTCGTATCGTGCAATTTGATCCGAGGAATCCCAGCCAAGATACTGGCAAGCCCCGGCAGGACCGCTCTGCGGGCTGTAAAGGGCAGGGAAAGGCGCTCAGATGCAGGAGGTGATCCGGCGCCTCGGCGGGATGCTCCCGGAGTGACAGCACAGCTGATCACCCCTTCCCAAACCAAATCCTCCCCCTGATCCCTCATCTCACTGCTCAACACAAACTGCCCTTTACAGCTGAAGGAAAAGGGCAACCAGATTTCTTGTCTCTCGATCCCATCCTGACCGTTCTGGTACTGGGAGTTCAAGATCCCCAGTATTTTTTGAAGCCTGAAGGCTGCTGAAGTGCAAGTGCTTCCCTGCCTTTACCTTTTAATGATAACGTTTGAGGACTGTTTTCAATCTGATAATGGTAAGAAACTATGAAAGAAAAAAACAAAAGCCAACCCTCAGAATTTTACTCACAAATGGAAGGAGGCAGATATAGAAAAGTGATTGTAAACCCTTGCCCATGATAAAATACAGAGCAGAAAACTTCATCTACTCTTCAGCACTGAAGGTCTCTTCTCCAGTAAAGTGTACCTCCTGAGCTGGGGTGTTTCCCAAATGAAAACAAGTTTCAGAGCCATGGGTTTGGATGCCATTACAGTGGGCACATGCATGAATGCTCTTCTGAACCTCTGCTTCGCTAAGTACCCCTCAGCTAAATACCTGGCAGCTGCTGGAGCTGGCAGCACTGGGGATCCTTAGGGAACAGATCCTTCATAAGCCCCTTAAAAATGAAAATATAAGCAAGCCAGTTCCTGCTGGTGGTGGTTTTACCTGGCCTTGCCAAAACATCACCTCCAGTTTCCAAACATGCTGCCCTCTTTCTTAGGACCAGCATGATGACTAGGCTTATTGGGCTAGAGGATCAGGAAGTCCAGGCTCTTATCCCTCTACCTCAATTTTCGGGAATTTTACTCCATAGTCTATTTTAGCCATACATTAAATAGAAGAGGTGGCACATGAAAAAGGGAATAAAAGCAGTATCTTTATCCAAATACCCTGTGCCTAGTGAGGCATCAGGCGTGCCATGTACTCTGCTGGCTGTTTGGGGGTTGGCTGCTCTTTTTCTGGAGTTGGGCGGGTGCAGTGCATGCCCTCAGTCACCCACCCCATCCCAGGTGACAGGCTTGTGCAGCAGTGCCTGCTGCCTGTCAGGACATGTGCATTTTGATCTTACTCATGGCTCAAAAATAGCCAACCTGCTTTATTTTCGCATCCACTTCAGCAGTGTGGGGTTAGGTAGGCTTTGTGTCTGCCTCAAAGGGCTGGAGACCAGCCCAAGTCTGAAAGATTTTAGGGAAAAAAGTGTGAGAGGAATAGGGAATAATCCAGGAGAAACTTGCTGCTGCTTCCAGCCACATCTCAAACCAGACCCATCATGAACATAACTCTTTCCTCCTAATTTTTTCCAGCCCATGAGCCCAAGTTGAAGCTCTGTTTCCAGCCTAGAGGAGACACGTGGAGTCAGTGCTTTCTGTAGCAGAGCTCCAGATCATCTCACTCACCTGTTTGAGCCTGGTTTTCTTATAGAGATTACATGTTCAGGGGCACAGGGACATTGTTACTGGCAATCTTCAGAGTGCCTTACCTAGAGGGCCTGATGAACCTCCTCATACTGACTGAATACACAGAGAAAGACCTTGCTACTTCCACCCAAATTAGTGAGGGGGGAAGGCAGTGTGTGTATTGAATAATACTTAGCAGTACAAATTATTAATTATCCTGTTCATGTAAGGGAAAGAAAAAAGGCAAAGTAGAGAAAAAGGAGCTTTCTAAAAGCTTAAATTTGGTGCCCATCACTTTGCTGAGCAGCTGGGCCTCCCACACTGTCTAGGTTGAAGTGAATCTGTCACAGAGGGACTCTGTGTGCTCAGAGCCCCCACTATCCACAGGCAGATGCATGTGTGTGTGTGTGTGAGAGAGAGAGTGCCACACACCACCAGCCCACAGGTTCCAGTTAATTAGCAGAAATACCCTGCTATTACATTTGGTCACCCTGTCAGTCAAGGAGAATCCCATGGTCCTGCCTGATGTCCATTCCAGAACTGCAGCCATCCACTCTCTGCTACTAAAATCTAAGTCCATAAAGGCCCGTGGAAGCATCCAGCTGGTAACACCTCACAACAAAGCCCTGGACTTGGACTCAGCCCTAGCTGCATCAGAATCCAGCAGCAGGGGGGATACAGCAGAAAAACAGCACTAAATAAACCCAGTCTTAGCACCAAGGTTGATGCAAAAAAGCCATAAAAATCTGCAACTATAAAAAAGAAAAAAATGCATGGCAAAAACAAAGTTCAAACACTGACATGAAGGTGGTTGGTTTGGAAGAGACTGCCTAAAATTCTCTCTCCTGAAGCCTGTCATATGTCCTGTCCTAGCAGGATTATGGCTTGCACACACCAGCACACGTCAGCTTGTATTCATAGCCCTAAAATGTTCCTGTAAGTTGTACACTCCACAAATGCCAGCAAGATCCAAAATGCTGCTTCTCCCTGCCCACCCCTGTTGCTGTTTCATCTGCCTATTCCATCCATCATCAACCCATCCTCAGCTCCACCTCAGCATATATTACAAGAGGAGAAATACAATTCAGTTTAGAAGATTCACTTTGAGGTAACCAGCTGTCTTGCACCACCTTGGACATGTTTCCCATGCCTCAATTAGCAGAGGGAAAGTGGCAGCACTGATCGTGGAGGTCTGGAAGCCCCTGCTTTGCTGCAGAGCAAACTGGATTCACATTGACACAGGAAAGCATTGTCTCCAGGAACACATCCTGCAAAGGCTCTTGAAGCGCTGCTATGTATTTGGACAGGACTCAGTTCCTGGTGCTCTTCCCCGGTCACATCCTGATTGCCTGTACAGAGGATTAAGCTGTGACTTTGTTTTGTTTTATTATGGTCAGATGAGTGTGGTTACATGTTCCTACACCAAATCCAGGTTGTGTCACTTCTGGATGCTGGCTGGGAGACATGGTGGTGGCAGTGACACCCATACTGGGGCAATGAGGGCACAGGAGATGCACACACAAGTCAAGATTGGCTGAGTGCCTACAGCACAGACATCCACCAAGACCCTGTGACAATGGCATTTCCAGATTCCTGCCTTACAGGAAATGCCTTGTTATTCCATAAAATAACAAGACAGAACACCCCAGCCTGTCAGTCAGGGCCCAGACTCACAGCCCAGCAGCTCACACAGGGCAGCAGTGTTGAGTTTCCCTTATTGCTGGAGCCTTCAAGGCTAGCTCCAGACCCCAGCCAGGTATTCAACAAGGACCAAAGGCGAAAGACAAGAGGCTCTTTCTCCTCGAGACGCAGTCCCACCTTTTTATTGTGAAACAGATCCAGAGAGTCTAAGAAGGAAAAGAGGAAGTCTCTGCCCCCTGCAGGGGTTTTTAAGCCCTACGAGAGGGGGAAGGGGAGAAGACAATGGCCAGTGAAAAAGGACCAGGATAGAAGGGGGTGTGGAGGGATCAGTTACAGGTATTACCTGAGGAAGGGGGGAGGGGTGCAATCTGATAAGCTATCTCTATGTACAAAGTTTAAACTATTTGTGTACAAACCCCCTGTGCAATATAATAACAAAACAATCTAACTATATAGTGGAATACAATACAGCAGGGCTGGTTTCATTCTCTCCAAAACCCTTTCACTCCTCTGCTAAAAGCTTAAATCCTCCTGATGGCCTTCAGGTGAACTCTTGGCCTGCAGAGAGGGAAGGGATTACACAGAGGGGGTGGATGGAGTGATGCTGGTAAACCAGCAAGCAGCAGCTGGGAGAAGCAGCATTAATGGGAGGAAGCCAGACACTGTCTGGGTCACTGCTCCATGGGTAGGTTTCCCTACGGATGCCCATGCTGTGTCCACACTCTCCAGGGAATGGAGATGGCTATTTCTGTCCCCTTGTCAGCAGCCAGGAGCCCCAAGGTGTTCCTCTCCCAGCCCTGCTGTTTCTCCCAGGGGCAGGTTTCCTCCCTCTGCCCCATCCAGCTCACTGGGTCCTTGCCAGAGGCCCTGGTGCCAAGGGAGGGGTGACACAGCTCCTGAACAGGCCGAGACTCTTCCTGAATAGAGCTGATAGAGACAGGGGAGGGACTCGGAGTTATCTGTATGTCTGTCACCCTGCTGCTCCCTTGCTTCTGGATGATCCCATTGTGCTGGGAGGGCCACCTTGATGTGGGATGTACAGCAGGGATATGTCTTACCTTGATGAGACCTCACAAAACTCACACCTCAGTACTGTGAACCACAAAACAAGACCTCCAAATAACACCATGCCCCATTTCTGTATCCTCAGTTGTGTTTGGAAACAGCTGAGACAGAGCCACCATGGGCTGCGTTTCCAGCAGGAGTGGCCATGCCTGGAGTTCAGGTGCTGCCCTGGGATGGGGCTTTGATTTGGATCTCAGCTGCCAAACACTGGCTGCAGCCCTGGCTGGGTGTCAGCTGCTGGACGACCAAAACTGTGCCTGTCCCCCCACACCAGCAGGTCCTGTCCCCTCGGGGCATCTTTTTGTGCTGCCTGCAGATAAAAATACTTCCCCAGCTGTTACCCACCTGGTGCTGGAGACAAGTTGAGGAAACAGCAGTAAGAAACTGAAAATAAAAGGCTGAAAAGAGAGAGATACAGGGCTCATACCCGAAGTGAGAGTTCTAAAAATAGTGGTGATATGATCCATCAGAGCTATAGGTCATAATTAAGCACTTGGGTGTTTTTGGGCATCAAGCAAGTGCCTCTCCAGCAACAGGAAACTCACTAGGGGGTTAACACGAGAGACCACGTGTCCTGGGCTCCCAGCTGGACACTGCCAAAAATAGAGAATGTATGGACTGTACTCTGACGGGCTGATGCTAGGCACTGGTGGGTTATTGCCCCTCTGCTTGTGTTAGGCTCCTTTCACCCCCAACCATGGAGTCATGGGGTTTTCCAAGGGATGAAACACCTGCTCCTGGAGGTAGAGTAAAGGGCAGGGAGGAGCAGGAAGGCGTGGTCACCCCTTGGGGCACAAGCCCACTGCTGTATCCCCAGTAGTTCTGAGGAGCTGCTGGGACATGGATACACCAACAAGATGCAGCAGCACCTTGCGTGAGGCTCAGGCACATCAGCATCTCCTTCAGCGTGGTTTTGGAAGGAGAAGCCAACAGCTCTGAGCCATCTTCCAGTCAGGAGATGATCTGTGCTTGCTGGGCTGCACCATCCCAGGCAGCTGCATCTTCCATGGGGATTTCCCAGCCCCTGAGAGGTTGGTTGGATTGCAATCCGAGCTTTTATCCAAACCCTAGTTGGTGCTCAAGTGATTGAAATGATCAAGGCAAGACACCTGGATGTGCCCTTTCCTCTTGGAAGAAGCCTCAGCTCCACCCCTCCCAACATACCCAAATTGTGCAGAACATGGCAGAGTCCCCTGGCCAGCAGGAACTGCACGTTCCTGGAGCGCCCCATTTCTCTAGGAAAAGGTGTTTTTATGCCAGTAAACTTCACCAGGGGATGAGCAAGAATGGCCTGTCAGGTTTGGTTCCCTGCTGTTGTGCCCACCCCAATGCCTGTGGGTCTAGTGTCTAGCTGAGTGCTCATGCCAGTGATGTCATGGTCAGCTAAAAGGTGCCTCTCAAGCCAATTTATCCTGCTCTTTAGATTCTGTATAGAATATCATGCATGAGATTGAGTGGTAAATGTCTTCTTTAACTCCTCCAGAAGCAGGACTATTTAACTGAGCTGTTGTTCCCTGGAAACTTTTGACTCAAGCATTACGACATTGCAATAACAGGAGAAATTCAATACCACAACAGCCCTTGGCTAATCTGTTTTCTCTTCTGGGACCAGGAAAACTCAGACTGGAATAAGGAAATTTAAAACCAGTTCAGCTCTAAGAATGAGTGGCAGTTAAAACCAGCATGAAATAGGCAAGGATTTTGAAAACAAACACATGGCTTAATCAAACATGATCCTAAAAGAAATTTAAGCAGCTACCACCCCGGTGCTGCTCCTGTTTGATATGTACAGTGTGTGAACAGGCTGAAGAACACGGCAGCCAGCAGGGGCTGAGACTTAGGACAACTTCATGGCACAGACTTGACCAGCAGGAGCACAGCACTGGGACTGGGAAGAGGAGACTGATGTCCAGTGTGTGGCCATGGTGAAGGATACCTCCTCCAAGGGTGCCCCAAGCACCTGCAGCTGCACAGCTAGACTGAGTTTGAGTCAGAAGAGCTTGAAAGTTATAATTTTATTTTCTTACATTCTCCCTATTTTTGGCTTCAGATTCTTGGATGTCTCCTGCCTACTCCCCAAATATGTGACAAGGAGTAGGTTTGAGATAGTAACAATATTAAAATGAGTCAAAACGCAGATTGAGCTGAAAGCACAAATGCAGGATAAAAACCTCTCAGCAAAAAATAAGAGTCAGGTAGGCAGAAGATTGTCAGGAAAAGACTGGGGAGCAAGGGAGTACTGCAGGTTCAGCGGGTCCCCAGTGCCACATGGTTTAGGACACCTCACAGGGGCAGTCACACTTCAGACACACCCTGGTCAGCACTGTCAAGGCTGAACTAAGGAGGAAAAAAATCCAGAGTGGAAAGGGAATGATCCCAAAATACAAACTATGAGGAGAGAGGGGGAGATAGCCAGCAAATAAACAAAGTCTAATATATTAAAGGCCAATAAGATCTTGCACCCTCCACAGCCATAATAAAACAGAAATAAAAATGCCAGATACTGACACTGTTTAAACTGTGGGCACAATATTGTGTCACCGTATGGTTATGTGGCACTGGCCAAGACTCTTGATTACAATACACACACACACACACCTGGCAATGCCTCATTTTTTGTTCATGTCCATCTTTCTTCTGGGGACATCCCCTGGCTTCCTGCAGGATACAGTCTCATGGGATGAGGGGCTTTCCCCAGAACAGAATTTATGTCAAGAGATGATCAGCTGCCTTATTCCAATCACAAAGTATTTTTAGGTTTTTAATCAGAAGCTGTAAAAATCCAGGAAATGTGGGTTTATGGCCTATAAAAGGCTTAGCTTGAGCTATGACCTATGGTCTTATGTAATTTACTACTGGCCTTAGAGAGGACTCCAATTCCAGCACCCCAGTGAGCTCTTTTTGGAGCATTTCTTGATTTGGGCTTTTTCGAAGCACAGTTGGGCAGTCAGTCAGATATGGGAGCTTGGAGAGCGGCTGGGCACTTGCCCCAAGGCACAGGAGAGCCAGGAAATGCCAACGTTCAGTTTCTCATGAGAATTGTGGCTGTATCAAGTTGGAAAATCCCACCCCAATCTTGGCCCTTGGTGTTTGCCCTGGAAACAAGTTGTTTTCTGGTGAGACTGCTCCTTTCTCAGCCCGCTCCGTCTCTTTAGATGGCAGCAAGTCAAAACCTTTGAAGAGATAAATTGAATAGAGGGGTCATATCCATGTCTTGGCTTGTAGAAGGATCTGCTCCAGGGCTTGGCAATGTTTCTGCTGCAATGCCAGAGCTTGTGGGGGTGACTGGAGCATCTCTCCACCACAATCCACTCTGATGCCATTACTACCTTGGAAGCTTCCCTGAAGGTTCAGCCCCGACACATTCTTCCATGAAGGAGCAATGTAGAATCATGGAATATGCTGAGCTGGAAGGGACCCACGAGGATCATCAAAGACCAACTCCTGGTACTGCATAGGACACCCCAACAATCCCACTCTTGTGCCTGAGAGCATTGTCCAAATTCTGGACCACTGCCCTGGAGTAACTTCATACCCTGGAGAACATCTCTGGGTGATCTGTGTCTGGATGGGAAGGAAGATTCTGCAGCATCAGTGATTTATTTTGTTTGTGATGAGAAGTGATGAGAGCTGCCCAAGCAGGGTGTGAGATATACCTAAAATGGAATCTGTACAAACAAGAAAAGAAATTGCATCAGCTGTGGAGCAAAGCTCCTGTGTCTCTTGCCCAAACTCCAAAGCTTCCCTGGAGGAAGGTGTGTTTCACACTGTGCACTGAGGACAGTATCTGGGTGTAGAACAGCTGGAGGACCAAACATCACCAGCCCTGAAGAAACTCAAGACTTGTGCCAGTCTGATCTGCAGTTCTCCTGAACCATGACTTTTTCAGCTGGCTTTTTTGCTCTGATTTTTTCTTTTGGGGATCAGTCTGAGAACAGGCCTACATTTTATCATGGTTAGACACCAGCCCAAAGCAACACTGAGCAGTAATAAGCACAGTCTAGCTTGGTAACATGCAACCCAGCTGCTCAAGGCACAGAGAGCCCAGCAAAGTCTGCTTGAACCATAAGAGGAACACAGAAACTGCCACTTCATCAGCCAATAAAGCTCTGCCAGTGCTTTGTCCTTCTGAAACTCTCCTTGGGACCTATTCTCATTTCCTTCACCTTCTTATGTCTGATTTCAGATCACGGATCACACTTCTTGCAAAGCCCAGCTCACAAAACAAGAACAGTTCAACACCCAAGTGCTGCTGCTGTCAGCCCAGAACACTGCTGGTGGCTCAGCAGAGCTTTGTTAAAGTCTCCTCATCCCTCCAAAAATTCTCCTCCATGTTTCCTTTTGTTTTGCAGTGCATTCACTCTTGCATCTCTCCCATAAGCCCATCCATGGGTGTCCCCTCCCAGGTTTATGCTAATGCCCCCTTTCCCTATACCTTACACAGGGTATCCCTTTCTGCCCCTGAGGAATTCCAGAAGGGGTGTTGAGTGATTGGATTAAACAAAGGAAGTTGTAATGGTTTGAGGGGAAAAAAAAACCAAAAAAACCAGGATGTTACGTCTGGTGAACCCCCTCCACTGGTCAAAGGGGGTTAAAAAGACACCCAGCAGAAAGTTCTGCCTCTTTTGCCTCTGGTTTTCAGGAAGGTAACTTGGGACCGTGCCGTGGCCATGGGTTTGTTTGGGAGGGGCTAGGCCTCAGCCACTCTCCCAAAAAGGGAGAGGGGAGAGGCTGAAGGGAGGGCTTAGCCCCATCTCATGTACCACGGGAGCTGGGGGGATTAATCCCAAGGTAAATCGGTCCCAGGCCTCTCTCCTCACTTGGAGGAGGAGACGGCAGGTCCTGGCCGAGAGCTGGCAGAGAGCCCTTTCCCTTGATCTCCTCCCCGTTGACAGGGGAGGGGGAAGGGGGAAGGTGGTGGCTCGGGCTGCAGAGGCGGCCGAGCCGGGCGGCCATGGGGCCACAGGTCAGAGGCAGCCAGGCGGCAGAGAGGACCCCTCCCTCCCCCTGTTGCTTTGAAGGAAGGGGGACCGAAAAGGGAGGGGTGGGAAGCCTGGAAAGGTCCCGGAGCGGGCCCTAACCGACATGAGTAAAGCGGAGGAAGCGGTGTTTTTTTTCTCCCTTGTTCTGCCTCAGTTCCAAGGTTCCCGGCGATAGCCGGCAGCTGACGTCATCTGCAGAAGAACTGAGACAAAGTTTTTTAACCCTTTTCCCTCCTTCTGAGAGACCTTGTGAAGAAGAGAAGAAAGAAAGCTTCATAGCAGATGGACATTTTTCCTTAGTAGATTTGGGAAAGTGCTTCATCTAGCAACAGTGTGGACTGAGTAAAATCTCACTGAAGGCTGGACGGGCACTTTGAAATATTCCCAAAGACTGAGAGAAAACCCATGCAGCATCGGGCAGGCTGCAGGGAAGTGGAAGTCTGGATATGAAAGTTGAATTGAATTTGAGTTGTTGAGGGCTGGGAGGGAAAAGTGCTCTGTGACAATTTCAATTTTTTTTTTTTCCTTTTTTTCTTATTTCTCTGAGTGTGTGTGAATAAATCTATCTTTTTTCAGTCATAGTTGAATTGTTTTGCCTTTGTTTCTGTTTTGGTCATGATCTCAGATGAGAAAATTAGGAAAATTGTTTGGCAATTGAGTCAAACTACAACAGAAGTCCATCCCTACCTGCAAGGCATTGGGTTTCTCAGGTGTCCCTCTGTTCCTGACTCACTCCCCCCTTTTCCCTGGCTGATGGGCTTCTTGTCCCTTCCCATTCCCCCTTCCCCCAGTAAAGGGAGCAACCACCGCATGGTAAGGTGTTCTACTGGGTGGTCACCCTGTTCAGATGTCCACGCTATCACAATAAACTCTGGACTCAGACTGCCTGGCCAGCTCCGGTTTCTTTCCTCCACCGTAGTCAAGAGCCTCTCCTTGGACAGATCCCGCTTCGCCCATACTTGCTCAGACAAGTCCGGATTTTGTCCCAACACGGGGACTGGCTTTGCCACCCAGCAGGAGGCGTCTCATTGGCAATAACCCGCTGTAGCCATCTCTTCGCAGGCATCAAGGCAAGACTGGACAAGCCTCACTCAGTAAAATGCAGTAACCCCTGCACTTCTGGAGGTTTCTGACCCATTTATGTGATTTCCAGGCTGAATGAAGTGATGAACCCCCTCTCCCACTCCTGTATCTACAGTCAGCCGAGAGAGGCTTCTGTGCCTCCAGCCCTTCTGATGGAGCAGGCCATTTTGAGAACAGGCCATTTCAGGCCATTTTTGAGGCATTTCAAAGAGATTCTGACCAGCAGAGCCCTGAGCTTCCTGCAAACCAGTGTTATAGATGAAACAGCCAATTGAATTAATATAAAAAAGAATTTATTGATTACAAAATAATTTCGGAAAAGCCACAATCAAACGGACAGAGTGTCGAGCCTAGGATATCGACACTGGCGAACAGAGAGCCACGTCTCTCTCGCCAACCCCTCTGTCCACATTTTTGCCTCCCGGACCCCCAGTTCTTATACTCTTTAGATAGCCCCAGGCTAGGGCTACACCGTGGAAACAAAGTCTCTCCTGTGGTGGAGATATATTCATAGTGAACAAATATTGGTCTCTGGTCTCGCTGAAAGGATTTCCTTGGGAGGGACGCCTATCTTGATCTGATTCCCAGAAATCTTCTATCGAGGCCAAGGCTTGCTGATGGGTTTCTACTTTATCAGTTGGGAGGATCAGGTGTGAATCGGGGGTCATTGGCCACGGCCATCTCCTGAATGTAAATGAAGTTCTCCTAGCAGAGTTTCAAGGGTTCTCTTCAAAGACAGCTTGTTAGATGTGGCTTACATGAGACAAATTTATTTTATATACAGTATAAATCACTCAGCACGAATTATTCCAGTATACATATATAACAGGATGGCAGCAGAGCGTGAACTGGAAGGGTGTGAAGTGCTGTAACTTCCCAGTATGAGCAGCCCCACAGGGATCATGGTGTAAACTGTACCTCACCCTGAGCCCAGAGCTGCACAGACACCTCTCTGCTTACAGCTTGCTGCAGTTCAGCCACAGCTTTGGCCCAGAGGTGGCATTTGGGGCTTTACTGTAGATGCAGGTTGCTATGGTGAAATTACCTTCTGAGCACCCTGGAAAGTTCAGAGAACGATTAAAAATGCTTGCAAAAGGCAGTCATTGACTTGCTGTGCCCAGCTGATGGCAGGTCATTACCCAAAAAAGCAGCAAAGCTGTTTCTTCCCTTTGCATGAAACCTTTATTCTGTCCTGGTGTTCTCTTGTGCTGGTACTGCCAGTCAGATGGTGCTGGGATGTTCCTGGTGCCTTCCTTCCCTCTGGATATGTCCTTGCTCATTTTCTGATCCCACATGTGGAAATCTGCACATCCCTGGGCAAGGCAAGGTTGAGTACCTTGTGTCTAGTGCTGAGTTTGCAATGCTAACGTGGGGGGCTAGTCCTGCACCCCTGCAACCTCTGAGCTTGGGCCTGGCTGAGCATCCATCCTTCCTCCCTCCCTTCCTTCCTTCTCAGGGGGAATGAGAGACAAACACATCTGCAGAGGGCAGAAGACCTTTTTTAGCTCCCAAGCAGTGTTTATTTGCAAGTGAGTCAACCAGACCCTAATGGGTTTGTGGATGCTGCACAATTCACCTCTCTCTTATCTCAGGGATTTTCATTACCTTTTGGGCAATTTTGACAAAGATTCAGTTTTCCCCACCCACACACACATCCTGCTGTTCTCTCATCGAACACATCAATTAACAGCCAAAGAAGTCCTCAGCACATTTTCTCCCGTGGATTCAGCCTCCCCCATGAGCCTTTAACAACATTTCCTTGTGCAGTTACCCACCCCAAACCAGGTCTGGCCTGAAAACACTTCACATCTGATCCATGTGATGCTCATCCCACAGATATCTCTGTGCCATCCCAGGAGCAGAATCCAAATGCCCTAAGCAGGGACAGAGCCATGTATGGCACCCGGATCCCTGCAACAGCATATGCCAGGAGCACCTGTGCAGTGGCAAAACAAGTGTAAAATTTTCTATCATTCCCATCCAGAGTATCCACAGTATTCCAGAAGTATTTCAGCCGCCTTTGCAAACCAGTGAGCTCTCTGATTTCCTGATTTTTAGTCCTGCTGGGATACAGACAGCTGGACCATTTTCCATCAGTCCAGTTGTCTCCACGAGGTAGAATCTGATTCATCCAGCCTGGAGACACAGCAGGATCCAGGGTGACCTGTGGGACACCTCCCCATGCTCCCGCTCCGTCCTCCAGGTATTGCTTTCAGCCACCACCAGCCAGGACAGCAGGATGTGTGTACCCAGGGCAGCACCATCAGCTCTCCTTTTTCCTTGAACTCAAAGCAAACATCAGCCAAATTTAATTCTAAAGGGAGACCACAAGATCTGTATCTGCAGACCAGGCTTTGGGAAAGTCTAAGGATGACACTGGGAGGAAGCTCTGCTATCACAACCACAAAGGGCCTAGCTTGGTGGCAGCTCCATCCCTGCCAGACCTGAGCCAGGACTTCAGGGACATCAAGATATTGATCCCATCTCAGCCCATGTGCAGAATGGTGGAAATGAAAAGCAGTTGTGATGTCTGGGAAGGTTTCCAACATTATTTTTTTTTTCGCTTTTCCTCTTCATTTAAGCTGTAAATCTGAGACAGCCTAAAAGGCCCTTGGACACAGCAACATTCAGGAGCAGGAGATGGCTGCACCCCCCAACATGCCCCAAATCGCTGGGCACTGGAGGTGGGGAGGGGAAGGCCTGGGGTAGATATAAGGAGCATCAGCCCCCTCAGCCCTGCAGCCACACCTGCTGCTGGCTCATGGGTTTAGAACTGCTGTTCTCGGACAGGGAATAAGTGAAGGAGGCCTTTATCGTCCCACTTACAAACTGGAATAGAACTTTCCTGAAGGCTGGAGAAGCAGCAGGAAGGGGAGTGCTGGGGAGCTGCTGCTCAGCCCTTGCAGTGCCAAGAAACCTCATCTCCCCCACCCTGCCTGGCTGCATCCCAGTGCCCAGAAGGACCTTTGTCTAATAAAGGAAAAGCTTTCCCTTTCCCAAATGTTAGGTGAATTGGACTGGAGGTCCCAGCTCTGGAGCAGACAGAGACAAATCCCAACTGGAGCACTCACAGGGATGAGGGCAGGGGAGCATCTCCTGAACCCCCAAGTGACCAAGTGCTTGGGTTCCTCTGTCCTTCCTTAGACACAACAGCTTCTTCACCTGGGAGAGCTGTTTCACGGAACCTGAGGCTTGGCTGCTGCAGGAAGGCCGGGAGAAGGGAATGCTCCAGCAGAATGAATTTTCTCTTGGGGTCCACATCGTGTTTCAATTCTAAGAGCACCATCTTGTGTCACAACTCAGACTGCTCCTGCTCCTGGCCAGAAGCTCAAGCAGAGTGTAATAAGCACCAATCCACATCTCTTCCCATCAGCTCCCTTCCCACTATCATCCTAAAATGTTTTAAAAAGCAGGAAACTATTTGCGTTCAAAATATTTTTTTTTTTAAAGAACTGTAACCACACAGAATCACAGCGACTCCTGCAGGCCCTGCCAGGGCTGCACTGGTCCCTCACAGCTTGTTCTACAGTAGAATTAAGGGGCACTTGTGCATCAGAGATCACCAGGATGTTCAGTACCAGCTCCAGACTCTATTACTCAGACAGGACACTGCAAATGGGAGGTGAAGGCAAAAAGAATCCCAGATTTTTGGTTTACTATTTATTCCATTGTAGAAAAAGGGAAATAGTCTCCCTCAGTAAGTCTGAGGTTTAATTTCCAGCAAAAAAGGTATTTTTCAATAAAAGCATTCACATTGAAAAGGTTTAACAGTGTGTGTATTCTGCCCTGAACACCTCTCTATGTAGAAGACTGATATAAGTGAGAGAACTTTTTAGAAATCTGCCTCAGAAACAGTGCTTCTCCCATGATCCCATGCTCCATGAAGACAAGGTTTGTTATTTCCAATGGCTTCAAACTTCAGTCTCCAAACACCACTTATAACACCTTAGTTCAGTTCACAGCTCTATTCTCACATCTCTCTCAACACTGGATCTGAAACAGTCATTACTTATGCACAGACCTGAGGGGCTCCAGGGCTGCTGGAAGAGCTGATACATTCCCAGAGTGAAGATTTATGATGTTTCTTCCCTTTTAATACAGACACACTCTGTTTTAGCACAGTGCAGTGTGTGACCTGCCTGGGAATGGACATGGCCCCAGAACCATCACAGGAGAGGGAAATGCATCAGGACATCTGTTCTAGAGAGGAAAAAATCTTCCAGGAAAACTCCACTAACTGAGCAAAAGTTATGGTGGGTTTGTTAAGCACCAGGTTTATACAGCTTCAAGGTGGTACAACAGTGGTAACAGGACATTTGGTGGTTCTCATCCATAGATGATTCCAGTGTTTGCACATGCATTTATGCAAACAAATCTGAAGCATTTTGTTCTGGAAGTTTTGGAAGTTCATGTGGGCCCATCACCAGTGCCCAAGGGCAGCAGTAATGCCGGCAGTGACACTCAGGGAGAGGGCAGGGGAGCTTTGTGTCCCCAGCACAGCTTTCTGCACCAAGAGAGGCTCCCCCAGCCCCTGGAAATAGCCAGGGGTTTTTGGGCACACTTCTGACACACTGATCAGGACACACAGCTGGGACAAACATGCTTAGAAAGGGGCAGGTGAGCTGGGAAAACATGAAGCCCTAGCTCCAGCCAAGTGTTCTGTTTCTGCAGTCACCATGTCCTCATTCTTCTGCCTTAAAAACACATCATTTCCTTTGCTGAGCAGGAAGTAACCAGCGAGCATTTGAGCTCTGTTTTAGCACAGATTCATCAATTTCAAAAATAAATCTCAGTGTCAGCATCTATTTCATCCGAGCTGCATTAAGCAGCTCTCCTCCAGATCTGTATCTTAAGAGAGGCACAGATATCACAGCTTTTCTTCACAGTTTTTGTCTGGGCCCACTATGAGAGAGCAGGGTAACACTAGTCCTAGACTGATTCAAACACATCATTGATAATGACAATATTTGGCGTTAGTGTAAAATCCACAAAATTGTGTCTTCTGATAGCACCAAAACTCTGCAAAATTAACATGAGATTACAAAGAACACACTCACCCAATGCATGTTTCATATACATATTTATATATATTTCATGTACAAAGTTACATTCTGAACCTCATGGATTCAATAATAGAAATAAATACTGAAATAACTACACTGCTATATGAGCTCTTCTGCTCACAGAAAAGAAGCCTCAAGTTTTAACAGACAGCAAGTTTAATGCTGTAGAATCCTTCTCAGATCACAGAGGCAAGTAAAATTCAGCGTGTCTAACAGACAAAACTTTCAAAAATTACAGACCATAAAATGTTTAAAATATATGTTTAAAAGATTGCGAAATGTGCATCAACAAAATTAATAAAGGAAACTTAATCTTGTTAGAGGGTGGGAGAGACATTTAGTGTATAGAAAAACACTTTGAGGTGCAATATAGGTTGTTACAATATGGCATGACCCTGTTAGAAAAGAACATTTCATTTCCCTAAAGAAGAACTGTATTTGAGTTTACCATGTCTCATTTTACAGAGTGGGCCTTCACAAGGCCTGCCTCAACAGGGCCATTAATTTAGAGTGCTAAGTCAGGTTTAATCCTTTGGTAGCTTTTATAATACTCACATGGAAATAAATACTCAGTTACACAGCATTTTTTAAAGACACACGTTCTTTAGAACAGTTAGTATAATAAAACAGATTTAACATTTGTTTGTTACTAAGGCAGCCTATGATAAAGTGTCTACGCTCTGTCAGCTCGATCCTATCTGGCACAGGAAGACCTTCCCAAGGAATGGACACTGCAGCCTCACCCTCACCATGCAAACACCCCTACCCAGGCAAGTCATGTACTGCACATTTTGTGCTCGAAATGTTTCCAAACTATTAACAAGCTGTAGCTATCAAGAGATTAGCTCCTATATATATGATGCTTTAATCACGAGTGTAATGCATATACACATTCTTGATAGAGTTGAGGGTGTATTGTCATCTCAGTGCCTGGGGTTTGCATGCTTTATTCACCTTTCAAAGTGACCTTAAGGGGAGTTTATACAGCCCAGCACACTATGATGGCAACAGGGACCCAGTTAATCTACTGTACCTTGGGGCAGGGGATAAAGTTTTTAATTGAGAAATACAGAGAAGTGTACATGCCTTTATCTACAGCCATAGTGCTACACAGTTCAACTACTGTCTGCTTTAAAATCCTTCCACTTTTGGACAGAAACAATCAATCATTCTATGAAATATTTGCAAGGGCTGGCCCACTGAGGTGACTAAAATGGCACGGTGAGCCAGCTCCATTTGGCAAAAGACCAGGTACATACTTGCCAGGTTGCACTGCTCCAGCTGGAGCAGTAACAGCATTCAGATAAAACAGCTCGTCCCTAATAACAAATTAAATCCTACACAGAACCATGGAACAGAATTGTGCGCTTTTTTTTCTGAGAACATGAGAATGTGACAATTGCCAGTGAGTAAAAAATTTTGGAGACTGTTTTCCAAAGAGAAAAAAAAAATTCAAGAAAATGGCAGGAAAAGCAATGAAACCACACCATTCACAGTGAAGATTCTGCACAACACTAAAAGTTTAGACAGCATTTTTCTTAAGACATCCAATCCCATTAGTTAATTCAGATGTACTTTATGTTCAGTATACATGCCTATAAGTTTAAAGTAGGTCTAAGAGTGTTTACTCAGGTTTCTTTTGTATAATTGGTATTTATGTAAATTTAATAAACTTCCAGACTTTACATTTAAGCCAAAGTACTTTAAGAGTGACATTCAAGATGAATATGGAAAGCAAATTATGAACAACATGCTCTCATTGCTTTTGGCATTCTGAGGAGAAAAATACTACCAAGATATTAAACATCTTTAATAAGGATTTTTCCTACATAGTTCATGTCCTAAATACATATTTACGAGAGGAACAGCTGTGTACAAAATATGTCGCTTAAAAAGTATTTATACATATAAATCTAACCAACAGACCTGAATGGAGATTTTCTGGTTTATCAGCTATGATATGCATTTGAAAAAGCTGCCTAAATATATATTTACACAATAGACCTCAGCTAAATGTGTTCATTTAAAAAATTAAGAAAATATATAAACACATGTTTGCCTGATAGACCAGAACTGCTCCTGTTACATAAAAATGTTTAAGCAGCTTTAAAAAAGTGTTTCTATATTTACTCCTCTGAAACTGTTCAGTTCTCTCACATAAGTTACTAAATTTCTCTGCTAATCTGAACAGCTCCAGCCGTTTGGGGGTAAATGCTGGATGTTTATTAAAACCCCTCAAAACTGACTTTCCAGAGACTAAATTAAAGAGAAAATATGGGTTTTTAAATATTCTGAAGTACAGAATTCATTAAGTGTTTAACTTAGGTCTGATACTAATGCAGAAATTTCAATGTAAAAGGAAGACAGTCTTAAACTCACATTTATGGTTAAAAAAAAAGATACTGAGTAGACAGAATGTCAACCTAATATTAGTCTCCTGACTTGCAGTAATTTTCTGTCTTTGTGTTACCTGATAATATTGTTGCTAAATTATTTAATTTTTTACTAAATTGGGATATGGAGTACAAAAAATAAATTTTGTGCCTAATTATCTGGAACTACACTTCCTTTACGACCTCACTTGAGCAGAATTTTTTCCTGTACCCTCTCAGTCGTTTCTCATGCTCTAATTCAGGTCTCCAACCTTCACATACATAGTGCCTTATGAGTTTGACTAGCTAGGCAGAGAAGATCATTCTAAGTGCTTAGGACATAAAGAGTTAAGACAAGAAAAGAACAAAATATATCCCGTTTGAGAATTTTATAGTTATTTTCCAATTTACATCAACCTAAGAATACCCTTTGGAAACAGAGTTGTTCCATGTCAGGGAGATGGAAAAACATCATGCTCAAAATTGCTCATTACTGAGATCATCAGTTCTCAAACTTTAAGGTTCAATAGTGAAAATACGGTTTTATTTAAATATTTTCATTTTAATTCCTATACAGCCTCCTCTTCCCCCCACAAATTCTGAAGAATGTAACAAATTAAACCGTGTACACTATACGAATAAGATTTTCCAAGTTTGAAAATAAAAGTTGAAATATACAGTTTGCTTTAGCCCTCACTGAATATTTGGATGAGTCTTAATAATCCATCTCCTAATTTGTCCATTTTTTTCATACTCTGGGAATAACTTTGCTGTTTTACTCAATAGAGTGAAATGAAGCTCAGCTGGAACAAAGCTGAACTCAAGTGAGACTACCAAAGAAGTGAACACATGAGATTGCTGTAGTACAGTAAAACTGTCTCAGCTGCTCACTGTGGTGTGCACACCAGCTGGAGAAACATCTGATTTCCTCACACTGTTCCATTTAACATAGGTGCAGTAAAACAGCACAAGCTAATTCTTGTATAGCTAAAGGTATGAGGAGGTTTGCAATATAAGGTAAACAGCAAAGAAATGCTTCAACATCATGTGGTGAAACAGGTTCACAAAATAAAAAAAAAAACATGCAAAAGCTTTTATTTTCTCCCCCCCCCTCACCCCATTTTTAAGGTCTCCAACTGCATCCTACAGGCTCACTCACTGCCACACATGACTTGCCACACTATCAAGTGACTCCTCTCAGCTTTGGCTACAGAAGGTTCAAGTGGTAGAGCTTCTCCCAGGAGTTCAGATTCTCCTCCTTCATCACCTGGAAAGAAACAGCATTGTTTGAGGCAGCCAATAACCAGAACAGCATAAACACCACATGCAGCAAGACAAGAAAAACACTAAAAAGACAGTGTTGCCATATGCTGATATAAAAACATATTAAAATATGTGAATGTAAACAGAGTGTGTTGCATAATTATCTCAGAGCCCAGCGTTCTGCTGGCCATTTTTATTACTTCTAGCCCAAAAAATAATGGCAGTTTCAGAAGTATTCATGTTCTACATGTTTCATTACTTAAAACTCTTTAATGTAGAAAGACTTTATCTGCAAACTACCAGGCAGACACAGAGATAGTTTTGCCACTAGAAAGTGTTCCGGGACAACCCCAAATATATAAATGCCCTGGGACAAGAGGTGTAATTGAGCAATGTGAGACAACACACCATTCATGTCTATGGTCAACCTTTCCCACTCTTTCCTCCTGTTCCAGTTATTCCTGCTTGTCACAACTCTGCCCACAGTGGCAAAGACAGCCTTGAGCATATTCTCCATTATTGCTGTTCAAAAAGAAGAGCAGTTTTGTAGCTGCACCTGAAGTCTGGGTGACAGTAGCTGACTGGGACCAAAGGTGACACTGAACTGCACATGGACAGCCAAGACCATCAATCCAGGAGGTTCCTTTAATCAGAGGAAACAGGAACTGGCCTACACCTTCAGGAAGCTGCCAAATCAAATTTTGGCTGGTGTTCTGGTTCTCCTTTGGAGGGCTGAGGGAGCCAAACACAGAGTAGGCCCAAATTGGTCTTGAACAGTTTTCTGGGCTCATGAGGCCCTGGCTAGGCTAAGGCAGCACTGGCACTCAGCTCATGGCTTTGCCATTGTGCCACAGGGACAGCAAAACGAGTGTTTGCAATGTGGCTGTTCCAGCTGCCCTGGAGTGACTGCAGCACTTGAACCCTCACTGCACTGTGGCACAGAACTGCCTCCAGCCCTGCCTCCCACAGAAATCCAAACCAGTCATCCCAGGAACCTGCTTGTCACTGATTAGTGGGATGACAGGATTTGGGATGGCCTTCCTGGGTTTTCCTTTGTAATGGTTTATGTGGGTTGTTTTGCTCTTTGGTTGGTTTTGAAAGACTACAGACAGATTTAGGCAAAAGGTCAAAAGCAGGTTTAAGAGTTGTGACACCTTTCTATGCACTTTTTGTCAAGGTCTCCAGCTGCAGGTTATAAGCACAGAATCACAACAGCTCTCACTTTCTTTCCCCAAAGAGTAAAATTAGAAAAGATACATGTTTACACGAGAACTCTTTTATGGGCCAGATCATGTAAAAGTGCTATCCAAGAAAAGCAGTGATCAAATATGATGGGCATGCAGAGATAAGTGATCTACTTTATTCCTTCCTACTCAAAAATGAGTAAATTTTGCACTGAGCATTCCTCACTTAACACTACTTGTTTTCAGTCAGTCTGCATATTTAAGTAACTAAGAACATGTTTTCCAGCAGTTTGAGACGGAAGATTAACCTGCCAAAGAAAGACTGAAAAGAGGCAGGTGGTACATGACTCCAAAGCAGAGTTTTAAATAAACCTTCTTATATAGTCATCCCAAAAGTCATGGTTTATTGGGAGGAGGAGGAGAAGCTGAAGGTGTGTGTCAGACTAAAAATACTTTTACCCGTGCAGTGTATGGTAAAGACTGTATATACTGACCACACAAATGTACTCATTGCAATTACAGCAGCAGTTATTACGTGGTTAATACCCTTCCAGTATGAAGTATGAGTCATTTAAAGCTCAGAAGTCTTACCCATTCTGAAGTCAATGTATCCTTCTCCACCGCTTATCACCAACATCGATTTTAAGGGACTCTGGTTGAAGGACTCTTGGGCTTGTTTATCAGCTGTTAGATCTGTTCCACCACTACTCTGAGGGCAAGCAACCTGACCTGGAGGAAAAACAGAACACTTTTTTATGCCTTATCTCAGAGTAAAACCTTCTGTGCTTGGTCATTAGACGACAATGCCTAAAGGAGATGAGTGCTTTCTTAACAGGCAAGTGCTCACTTAGCACAGCACCTTTTTCACAGAAGGAAGCAAAGTCCTTGATTGTGATCAAGCCTTGTTCCTCCCATTAAACAGGGCTGCATTTAGCAATCAGACAAGTCTTGTAATTAAAATACATTGTTTCTGAAAGTATGAATTCATACTCTTGCTATCTTTACCAAAACATTGTGTTTAACTAAGTGAAGGAAACAATAACAACAACAACCAACCAAACAAAAAACCCAAATAAGTAAAAACCCTGTTGAAGATGGTAACAAAACCTCACCTGGTACTGCAACAAAGAATTTCACAGCATCCCGGTGGCCGTGGAAGCAGAGCTGCGCATGTGCCATGGAACAGTAGGGGATGAATGTCCCTGGAGTCACTTTGTCACTGTGCTCATCTCCATACACACGGATCACACTCCCCGGACGGTTTCCAGAGCCTGCTGCTGATTTATTGGCTGTAAAAGAAGAGGAGCTGTTTTCTACTTCAAAACACAAATTGCTGAAGTTAAGAAACCTTATGGGTACCATCTAAAAGCTAAAGCCGACTTAGATAAAAATGAAACAGGAGGGCAGCAATGCCAATTCAAGACAGAGCTGGAAAGAAAAAGATTGCATGCTTCGTTATTTTACGTACATCAGAAAATGGAGCAGGATTCTTATTAGTCTAGCATAAACACCAGATTTCAATATCCTACTTCAGTGAAAAAATAATTTGTGACAGGACTGTATCTTTCATAGAAAATAAGTACCTCTAATGTGTTATGTATGAGCAAATTCCACGTACTTAAACATGTAATTAAAGACAGTTTCATTCCAATTAATCATAATGCATGCCTTTGCCAGCAAAAATTCTCTAGAAACAGCCACCTGTGGGCATGAAAGAGCTACCCTATTGTCATTCTACATCTAGATTTTACTGAGAAGTTTTAAAATACATTAAACCAGAGAAGTACTCATGCTAGACATACAAGCATCTCCATTCCAAAGACTATCAAGATAGTGAAAGAAACAGTGATTTGTAACAAGACAGCAAATGATATGGATTAATGACAAAGTTATAAGATGTGCTATCACATTGGCTGGAAGAAAAACAGTCTATATGAGAGTTCAGCGGCAACACAGATGATATGCTAAACTGCTGAGCAGATTGGTGGCCATTTAGCAAATGTAAAACTGCTGCAATGCAGTAACTGCAAGTGGAAAAACATTTAGAAACATACAAAGGGTAAATCTATAAGGAGTGGGAAACAGCCCAAAGTGGCTATTAGAAGCCTGAAAATAGGTTTTGGTTCAGGATCTGCACTTACCCCGCAGCCCCAGTAAACGTCCCTGGTGGAGGATTACAGCTAGTGAGAAAGGAGGAAAGGGGAAATGGATAGGTATGACAGTAGAGGAGAAGGATTAATGAGAACCCACCACTCATATTTTGGTTTTTGATAAGGTAGAGCTTAAAATTTTAGCTCCTAAAAATACCAATAGATATTTAATTACAGAAGATTCAATCAAAGTCACAAAGAACAGCATCTTATTATAGAAGTTTCAGTACAAAATAGACCACAAAAGCACTGTCACATATTTTTATTATTGATTAGTGATGTTTCCCCTTTCTCTCTTTCCTTGGCAGGAGGCTCCAGAAAAATACAGAACAACTCATGTTTTCAAGTACGCTTTTGGAACATCATCTGCCGACCTGCTACTGAGACCCAGATGATTGAGAGATGCCACTGCTCATGCAAGGATGTGACTGCTTTTAAAAACCATTAGTATTTCTCACCAGGGTTCTCAGCCCCACTATCAGGCTACCCCCAAAAGACTGTTCTGACCCACAACAGAACTGAAATGAAACTGAACACCTTTAATAGAGATTTCATCATGTTCACTCTTGCTTTAAAACAAACTCCTCTGGAAACATTAAATTAAGCTTGACGCAAATTAAGAGCTATAATTTTTGAAAGCATGATTTGAAGTGTCTCAAAATCCATGACAGGAAGTCTGTCCTTCCTTAGTACATTCATGCAAGGCAAAAAAAAAAAAGACAGTTACTGAATGGATGGACAGTGCAATGGAACAATATGAGAAACAATGCATGTGTTTGCTGTTCAACGAAGAAGATACAACATGAAGAGTTTTCACTATTAAATCACCCTAAAACTTCACCTGTCAAACTGCACTATTTTCTAGGTAACAACAGTACCATTAGGACTATCAAAGGTCTGCATTTTATTTTCTGAAACTTCTGTCCACCTGTTATAACATTAGTCTCAGGCACAAGTGTTGAGGCACTTTTTTTGTTGTTTAAATGCAATCAATTTACACAGAGACTCTTCCTAAGCTTTACCTATTTAAGATATGGTTTGCACTTGAGCTGTTCTTTTCTCCTGAGATTCAACTGCCCTCAATTAGTTTCAGCCTATGACAAGAGTCTGAGGTCTGTTATAAAGCAAAACCCAAGATTTACATGATTGGAATTTGACCTGGATGTCAGTGCCCTGTTTGAAGAATGTGTTTACAGCTCTTATAACTCTGAACATGTCCTTTAAAGCAGTCTGTGCTACTTCTGTTCCAGTCCTTTATACCAACTTCGTGATGAATTCCCAAGAACTAAAGCCAATCAAATTATATTAGCAACAACACCAATGTGCTCAAATCAAAAATCTACTTTGTGATTATATGGCAATCAAAAGTAACATTAATTAGAAAACTAATGATATATAAGCAATAAACTTCTATCAATGCTGCTAATGCTCAGAACACCTCTAAGGCTTTGAAATGTCCCTTTGATTCAACCCAGCTCAACCCAGCTCAAACGGCAGTACAGGAGATTCTGGAGATGTGTCATTTTCTCAGAGTAATTGTAACCACACTCACAGATTTAGGTGGTAAACATCACACCGGCCTGATCTGTTACAAACTTTAAAGAGTCAGACCTGCCAGTGAATCTTTCTATCCATTAGCAAGCATCTGAATGGTGTTTAATACTCTTTTTTTTATGCCTACAGCATATTGCACAGTGCTATTCATTAATATTTTACTTACTTTCTGTTAATGGAATGGAGATGATGACACCATTTCCTGTTCCTACCCATAAACGATTACAAGACACCATAAGTGCTGTGATTCTCACAAATGAGAATCCCAGTTTACCAGTACCTAAAAACAAAAGATGCTTTTCATCAAAAATTATGAGCAAGAATAACTTTAGTTCTACAACACAGAATCTTAAATCCAACTCCCAAACCAGACAGACAAGTTATTACCTCCCACTTCTGAGAGAAACAAAGTAGAGGAGCACATTTAAGTTGTGAAGGTAACCTAGAAGGCTACAACATTGGAATTAAATTGAGAACCTATACTGCAAGAGTCTTAACATTAGGTATGAGAAAGCAAAAAAGGTATAAAAGCTCCTTAATGCTGCACAGTAAAATCTTTTGGGGCTTACCAGCTTTTAAAACAAACAAAAAAGTGAGTTTACAGAGATAATATAGTGGTTTGTCATCAATTAAAATTAATTTCTCATTCGTTAGCATGATGAGGGGAGCAGAAGGCCAACTAGCCATGTGCAATGCACAGCAGTGACTTGTGAAGGATTTCCCAGAGCCTAATTACCTGTATTTGTAGTGTAATGTAGGTGGACAAATTGCTCTCATACAGATATTAATGAAGAAAATCAGAAAGCTTACCAGGTTCAACAGCAATAAAAATTTGCTATTTTGAGGGGCTTTTTGAAAAAAGAGGCAATTTTTCCAGGCAGGTAATGGATTCTTCCCATTTTTAGCTATAAAAAAATGTATCAGTATAGAAAAAGAGAAAGATTGTAGTGTCTCTATTGGTGCCTGCCCAACTCAACCACCATTTTCCTCATTAGTTCTGAGTTTTTAAGGACACTTTACACACCAGGTAAGGTCAACAGATTGTAACAGATGACTGCCACCAATGACTCATCACCCCCATCATGCTTCACAGACTGACTTAGGCTTCTACTTCCAGATTCAAGTTTGCACAAACTGATTTTAACCAGCCTTTCTACCCACCCTTACTCCAAATCTGCAGTGAGAACTGCCTGATCCTGAGCATGAAAAGGAAGCTGCAGACAGCAAGAACACACCAGGTTTTCCTGGGAACTTACCAAGCATTTTGCTTACATAGGGCTCAATGTCCACATCCTGCAGGTGCTGGTAGGTGTGGGCGTGGTAGAGGCGCAGGGTGGAGTCCAGACGGATAGACACCCACACCCCATCTCCCACCCACGCCAGCTGCCTCACTTGGCTCTCCCTCCTTGGGTGGGCATCAAAGGACTTCTATGAAACATTGGGGTTCAAATCAGAAGATAAAACAAAGAGAAGAGTAAGAAAGGTTTCTCTATTACTCTTACACAGCTGGAACTGGCAATTTTAAATCAAGCACAACCCTCTGATTTGCAAGATCACAGACAGTGTTTAACTCAGTTACAAACAGCATGTGATGCTCTAAAATTGCCGATTCCTTTCCTTACGTCTGATCTCAAAGCTGTAGTTTCCTACTCTGCCTTCTTTTACACATCTCATCCCAGCCTACTCCAGCTTCTGTCTCCCTTGAACCTTGAGCGTTTTTGGTCTGAGATCCTGCTGCCACAGCACAAGGTACATGTGCCCAAAAAGTGTCTTCCTTGTTCCATCATGACTAACTCTCATAAACAACCCCACCTGTGCAAAATACACACTATCCACCAGTAAAACAATCCATTTCACTTTAATATAGTTCTATAGTTTTCCCATATATATTTATAGTCTTCACAAAAACACGTTATTATTGGGTGATTGATATTTTCAGAAGAGCTGAGCAGTCACCCTCAAAGGCCTGGCCCATGTTTCAGGCAATTAGCAGGAGCTAAAGCACTTATACTGCTCAAGGCTTGCAGAAACCTCAGCCACTTTCTGCTCTTGAGATGACAGACCGAACACTGCAGATAAAACATGAGCTCACACACCTTGCATAAACTGTTCTCTAACTGGAAAGAGAGTACATTCCAAATTAACACTTACAAACCTCTGCATGTGGGCAGAGAACAAAATAAAGCACACAGACTAAGCTGGGAGCTGGCCTTACAAGCTCTGCACAAGGACTCTTTATAGTTTCTGGCCAGCTAAAAGTGGAGAACTAAATCTCCCAAAAACTGGTTTTGATAAGTGAGAACTGTCTCATCATAGCTTTAATCTTCAAAAACAACTATTTTGTAAAACAAATTTGCTAGGTAGCCTGTTTCTGTACTGATGGAAACAGATGTTTCTGGAGTTACTCTGGAGTCTGAGCTGCAGCATTAAAATATAACATTGAATTATTTTAATCACCATTGGAACTTACCTCTATTTTCATGGCCTTTGGTTGAACAACATAGATTTTGTTCCTGTAACCACACCAGACCTTGTCATGTACCACTGTCATGCACCGGATCGAGTGGTGTGGCCGGCCTAGGTCCAAGAGATGATAGTTTGTCAAATCCCACTGACCATCTGCAAAAACAGGAGGAAAACAAAAAGCAAAACTCATAGGAACCTGTGTTTAGTTTAAGGAAAATTTGCAAGTACAAGCAACTATCCTAAAAGTCTAATTTTTTAAAAGCATTGTAATAATCTGGGTACGTCAATACAAGTTTATGGCTAGGCTCCTCATTAAAAAACAGCAACTAACATCCCAAATGTTACCTTTTCTTAAAAATAAAGTTGTACAATGATTCAGGTTAAAAATCCAGCAAAACATTTTTAAATCAGCAGGTCACCCAGTGCTACAGGCTCTGCTTGACTAGGTTCAGTACCTGTGAAAACAAACAGCTTCCCACACAGCAACAGGCACCTGCTGCTTGGCTGAACATAGAAGTGTTGGCCAGTGCAGATTTTTTTAAAATATGCTGGAAGATCCTAAAAAGGCACCTGAAATCTACTAAAAGCATACTAAATTTGGTCATTCAACACTAAGTAAAATTTTTCTGTAGACTGAACTAAGGCCACAGATCATCAGTGATATTCACTACAGAGGCTTAGGTATTGTAAGACACTGCGGTGAGCTTAAAAAATATAAACAACAAAACAAAACCACTAAAAACAACTTAATCCCAGATCCATCTTTTCCAGTACTTGCATTAATGTTGTGCTACCTTTGTAATTCTTTTAAATGCTGAGCACAAGGATTTAAACATCACAAGGGAAAGATGAAATTAATAGGGTGGAAAAACAACTTAATAGATAAGTTCCAGTTGCTTATTTTAAGACCTTCCCCTTTAGGTCTTATTTCTGGGGGCTGAAGAATGGAGCTGGTTCAGGAGAAGTTTGGGCAGAAAATCTGAAGGGATGCTTACAAAATTCTCATTGAAGGACTTGCCTAGCGACAATTTTTAAAACTATTAAAACAGAAGACATGACTATTGAGCATAATGAAAAAGCAAGAGAGATAATGATCAAAGTGGACTTTCAGATGGCTTTTCCCTATTTAGCTCAGATCTATGCCATTCTTCATTTCAGAGTAAGAAAATACTCCAAGAATGCCCCACAACAGTGCAAAAACAGTATGTGAATCTGCAACTGAAATAACAAGAAATATTTCTCATGACAACCCAAAAAAAGTCATTGGGGAATGCATTATCAAAGCATGACTTGTAAATGGCACATTTCTTTCCTGACTACTGTTAAAAATTCCCTGGTTTCCAGATGCAACAAAATCCTTACCAACTCCCCGGTGAAAGATTGCGAGCGTCCCATCTGCCAATGCAACCAAGACTATTCCTTTGACATGTCTGGGAAAAAAAGGAGGCACAACAACACACTCTGTTAGACTGCTCTACTCAGAAGGCAGGTTTAAAGCTAGGTATAAACATTTGATATTTCAGCATATTTTTTACAGTCGCATTAGCCCCAGTGTTTTGATTTCTACAATGTAGCTCAAGAGAAGGGATGTAACAAGGGGTCAAAATCCAGTTCAGAGAGCTTGAAATATATCTGGCTACAATGCCTGAAGAAAACAGCAAAGATAGCAACCTATTAACTGTTTTGCGTAGCTACAGCTCATCCTTTGGGCTATGTATTTCTACAGGTAGAAGATTCCTTTTATATTCCTTATTCTCCAGTTGTTTTCCACAGTCCCTCAAAGAGCATGCAGGTAGTTATGGCAACCGGCATTCCCAATATTTGAGGAGGAAATATAAAACTACTTTGGAAAGTATTTTAACAGAAATCATTGTGGTTTACATGACGTTCTTTTAGGACTTACACAATACTGAGAATAGAATCTTTAAGTTTAATGGCATGAATACATTTCCTCCACTGGGCCACTGACGAATGAACATACAGGCTGCAACGACAAATCAGGAGAGATTAAAAGCAGTACCAGACAAAAACAACACAAGCAAAACCCTTACAAACTAAAATCCACAATCAAAGGGAAAATAAGTTTTCATCTTCCACTGGAAATTATGTATTCACTGAAAGGAAGAACTACATGAACAGCAGAATGGCTTTTTCAGAGGCATAAAGCTTTACAAACTCCCTTGCAGATCCATCTGCAGTAAAAATTACAATACATTTTTCTAGCATACTAAAATATGGAAAGTTAAGGAGTTAACAGATCATAACAATTTCTTTGACTGCACAAAAACCACAGAACTTGTCTGCAGATGAAGTGTTATCTAACAAAAAAGGGCTTGCTAATTACCTACAATACTTCCCTTGAATTCTATAATGCCTAAAATGCAGCAAAACATTCAGGGTTTTGGCTCTCTAGAGATCATCCTGTGCTTAATCTTGAGACAGTTATCACGCTTGTAGGCACAAGAGTTAAGTTTAAAGTATTTATTATAAATAAATGTAACAAGATTAGCACTTCCTTACCATCCATTCTGTGCTCCAAGCCACATGGTCGGTAGAAGGCTACTCATTTTCTGTGCTTCTTCTCTCACTAGATCTTGCTCATTTGGCAGAACTGCAACATCCTTATATAACTCTGACTCAGTACTAGAACAAAACACCAGTTAAAGTACATTTAGGTGTTTCCTTCACTACTGAGAGTTCCTACACTGACTTTTGAAGTATGTGAGGTGTTTAAAAACACAGTAACCACACATGAAAGTACAATACAGATGAAAACTTCAATAACAATGAATTTCATCAAGTGGACATTTACAAGGAAAACTAGGTTCCATTCAAGCCTGCCAGTATTATTATGTCAGGAGAATGGCAGAAGAGAGTCACAAAGCACAATCTTGTACCAAGACTACTTATATAAACCTCAACACACTTAAAAAGTAATTTTGTCTCCATGCTATGTTCCTACAAACATTATATTTCCTTTTTAAAATACATTTTTAAAAGTATGAGGACTGAGACTAGGTACTTAGGCTGATACACTGGAGATGCCTCTGTTGTATGCTGCACTCCCAAAGGATCTGTAAAGACATGCTCTGTGTAGACTCCAGTTTGTGCAATATCAGCTGTGTCTTCTCCTGTCCCTGCATTGACTTCTGTTGCTTCTGTTGCCTCCTCTGCCGTTGGAATGTTCTCATCTACTGAATTATTTTCAGTTGCAGTATCTATGAAACAAACAAATTTGAAAAACTTTTTAACAACTGCAATAGAATTTGCTATTGTTTAAAACAGCCACAACTTGATACTTAAAACTAAAGTGAATAGCTGTTATAGCCAGACAGTTACAATTTCCACATCAGAATCAAAAACATCACATCAGAAATGCCCAAATTTTAGCAGGTTGCACTGTATAAACAAATGTCAAATGCACTTTCAGTATCAACCCAGTGACTGATGGCTCAGACTGGCCATTAAATGATTAACTAGGACAGCAGTGAACAAGGCTAACCACCATATATCCATTGACAATCATATCACCATACAGCTCTGCATGGCATATGACAAAAAATAGCATGAATGTCTATGAAATAATCAGTTTCACTTAAATCTCTATTAAGACTTGACAAAATCCAAGGCATTTATTGTTGGGGAAGGTGATACAGAGAAACCTTATAAATATGATTGTTTGGCAGTAGGTTTGGAGAACATCAGGCCGGTGGGTGAGGTAGAAATGATGGTCACTTTTGATATGGGAAGGTATGCTAGTCCAGGGGACAGGATGTTGAGCAATACCAGTGACCAGGCAGAAAAGGGGTCTGCAGGTCAGGCAGGAAGAAAGGATTATAGAGATTAGCATAAGAGGGTAGTGCCTTATTCAAATCTAGTAGTTCTCATAAGCTGTATGTAAATTCTATAGGACTTGTGTCTTGCACTGGTTAGCCACTGTAAATAGAATATTCCACACAGAATAGGATAAAATATACTGTAACAGGAAATTCTCTCTCTTGGAACCCTCTTAGAACCACACCAGCAGCTAGCCTCACAGCTAATGGCAAAATCTAGCATCCCACAACCCTTGAGAGTAAAGCACATGTTCCATGAGCAACCCTGTCTCCTGAGATATATCATCTAACCATCGTGAGAACGCTCCTACAATTTATTTTAGTCACTCTTTGGGAAGCTCTGCATTTGAAATATTACATTAAAATCTCTCTCTAAAGCAGGCACAAGAATTCTCTCAAAAGTACCTGCAAGAAGCAGCTGCCAATTTCCATTTCATGTCACCTCCATCATGTTTTCAGCTACAATTTACAGATTTACAGAGAGTTCGTGTTATCACAGTTTACATGCTGTTAACCTCAGTAGTTGCACTTATTTCCAGCTACATCTTGAGGTGTTTGGCCAGCCCTGACAGACCTGCAGAATTTATCACGTACCTGACTGTTTGTCTGCCACAGGTGAGGCCGCATTGGTGTCATGGGCACCAGGAGTCCCCGTGAGACCCTCAGCAGTGCAGCCCACCACGGTGATGCCCCCCAGCAGGCTGTCGGTCTCGGCAGAGCTGTTGCTGGTCATACTGCCACACAGGGAGGATTTGTCCACTTGGCTGGAATCTGCTTCCTGGGACCCTTCTTCTCCTGCAGGGTAGTCTGTTTCCCTTGCCCCTGAAAGAGATTAAACTCAGAATAACATAATATCCTGAGCTGGAAGGGACCCATAAAGATCCAGTCCAACTCCTGGCCCTGCAGAGACACCCAACAATTCCACCCTTTGTCTCAGAGCATTGTCCAAACACTCCTGGAGCTCTGGCAGCCGTGGTGCCATGACCACTACCCTGGGGAGCCCTTTCAGTGCCCCACCACTCCCTGGAGAAAAATCTTTTTGTGATATCCAGCCTAAATCTCCCCTGATACAGCTCCAGCCATACCCTTGGGCCCTGTCACTGGGTGTTTTTCACAGGTTTGAAGCTGAATCACTTCTCTATCTAATAACTAAGCTTCAAACTGAATGAACTCGCCAGCAACTGAGATTAAACATGCAGACAGTCCCTACATACAAGGTTATTTTAACATGATCAGCAAACATGGAAGATGCTGTCACAAAGCTCATAAAACAAAAGCAAAATCAATTTATGCTGCACTACAGTGACATTCACTGTATTTCAATCTGCAGTTTTCCAAATAGCTTATTTCTATTTTAATTGTATCTTCCTCTAAAATTAGACTTCATAACAGTGCATGTAATGCAAGGGCACATATCTATATCTTTATGAAGAATTTAGGTGCAATCGATCCTTTGTTCTGGAAGAAAAACTGTTTTTCTCATGTTCAATCCTCTTATACTTTCAAGACATAAAATACACTCAAATGTAAAAAGGATTCCCTCTGCAGGGAGCTCCAAGACTTGCTGCTTATCTTCAAGAGGCTGAACAGGTCAAAAAAGCAACCAACATATTCTTTTTGTAATCTTCACAATTCCATGAAATATTGACACTGCTGCACAGTTTATAGTACATCAAACAAAACAGTTCCCCTTGGCTGCTGACATCTCTCTGACTTTCAGTTAATTTCAGTCAACAGCCAACTAAAGAGTGAAACAATAGGGTAGAAATGCAATAGTTTACTGTACAACTAAACACTTTCTTATTGCTGTGTTACAGTAACTTTTTATCACAATAAGTTACGAATCTGTGGGTTTTCATTGTATAAGGAAAGCTGAAAAAGAAACAGTTAAAAAAGCAGGAGCTGAACCAGCCCAAGTGTTTACCTGGTACACTGGCAATACAAAGCACGTGAGAATTGCAAACAATGAAACTGTCCAGAATATTCCCTGGTTGATTTGCATCAATAATGATAACTTTTGTTGCAGCATGTGTGCTAGTACAGATCCAAACTAGACTGGATAATTCTTCCTGATGTTTCAGTTCCTTCTGCTGATCCTGAAGGAGAACAAAGGCAGAAATTAACAGAAAGGGGGAGAATAGAATTTTTTATCTTTTATGGAAATAAAGGAATAGAATACCTTTGATATTTTATGGTCTTACATTTTCACCTACGGAAATATATATAAATATGTGGGAAGTTAAATATCTTCAATGCCATTGTAAAACTACATGTAGTTACTTGTCTATGTATCAGAAGTGTAAAGCTCCCTCATATTTCATACTTCTATCAGAAAGATATAAAATATTATAATTACACTGCATAATTATACAGTTAGATCAGTATAAAATAAAAACATTATTGACATGCCAACTGCCATACTCAGTATCACCACAGGTTAATGTGATAACCCAAAGCACTTCAAAATTAAGACTTCGAATTCATGCCCTTAATATGAATTCCTTTCACGGCAGTTAGAACATAAATGGTTCTGTCACAAATGGTTTTTAAACAAGGCAGCACTGATATAAGCAGTACATCATTTTGATATAAAATTGGTTTGCTCCTGAGATGTGCCAGCAAGGGAAGAATCAAAGTATTTAATAGTTGGAGTCAATAACCCAAACATCCTGGGCTAATGACTAATCAAGAAAAATCTACTTGTTACCAATTAACCTGATTAGAAAATACTTCATTACTCTACAGTTACACAGTAAAGATGTATAACTATGTAATTTATTAAATGTGCCTTGCAGTGACCTTACCTTGAGCTCCTGGTCTAGTTTATCTAAGCTACTCTGGGATCCTCTTTGCTGCTTGTTGCCATCTGGATCCACACCAGTCACATCATTGTAGAATACACTGGCACCAACCACAGACCCTCCATCTCGTGTCTTCCCTCCTGACAGGTTCACCCCTACAGCACACCACAGCTTGGGAGAAAAAGAAATGTTTCACTTGAATCTCAAACTAAAAGAAAGAGACACAAGCATTGTTAAATATGCTAAGTGGTATCAACATTATTTTATATCTGAAGTCCATTTTAAGTTATTAATTACAATTAAAGTAATGTACATTTTACTGAGATGTAAGTTCTTCTTCACTATGTTTTAAAAAGAAACAACTTAATCTGAAAAAGAATGTAATTTAGTCCAAAACAAAAATATTCAAGCTATAGTTTGCCCAAGTCTTTCTATCATCATTGGAAATATCCTACCTTCATAGAGGTATCCTTCTCATCCAAAGGTCTCAGGTAAACAGGTACAGGCAAGTTCTTCATCTTATTTTCACCCTGTCCACCATTTGCCACCTAGGAAAAAAACAAACAAGAAAAGTTTTACCTTTAAAAGAGGTTTACAATCTTTGGAATCAGTTTCTCAGAATTTATTAAACACAATTAAGACTTTTGCATTGTTGTTTTCTTTAGAAAGATTCTTTACTGCCAAGTTCAACAAAAAAAAGCTGGAATCACTCAGACACAATCTGTGAAATCATACCCTATTCAAATGTGACAAAACATGAAGCTATTACCATTACACTTGAAAATATCATACCTGTTTGTACTTCTGAGGTAGACTCCAGCCAAAAGCCTGCACTCTGCCATCTTCTTTCTGGACATGAGCTTTCACCTGGCGGTACTGCTCCCTCTTCTGCTCCCGGCGTGAGGCTAAACTGGCTTCAGTTCTGGGCAAGAATCAGGATTGAGGAACTTCTTACTTATGCTCCTTAGAATCGCATGTGCAATGGGAATTGCTGTTAAACTCAATACCCAAGATCACTGTAGGAGCACTGGGTTACCAAGGATATCCCTAGGTTTTTTTACCTATTAGAACACCAGGTTTCCTGTGGGCTATTTTTAAGGGATTGGTGGAAAACAGGCAAAACCAGAAAGTCTATTGCCAACATCCTTAAAAGAAATGAACTTGGGTTGTGTACCTCTAGTAGGAGGTTTAAAAGTTGTAACTCACAAAGATATATTGCCAAAACAAAGCACAAGAGAAAAAAAAGAATTACAGATTCTTGTTAGCCTGACTCTTAAGTGAACCTTAAGTACCTGTACAGTTATTGCCCAGCTGCAACATTTGCATATAAAAGTGTACCAAGTGTTGCCTTCTGTGCCTAAATGCACTTTTTTGAAAGACAGTGGTGTTTACCAAGTAGAATGTTTCAGCCAGGTGCTCAAAGTATTCACTCACTGCTGCACATTTCACTGTGCACTATCTTGAGTCCTTATGAATCAACACTCACTTCAGGAGAACTTTATTCTTCACTTACCAGCATGCTAGTAACCTCAGAGGACTAAGAGAGTAAACATTTGATAGAGTATATCACTAGTATAAAACCAAAATGCCTTACTCTTCACTGAGGAATTCAAAGGCTTTAGATTTGTCACTGGGTAATTGAGATAAGGTGCTGCTTCTTTTCTTGACTGATGGAGTAATGTGCGAGGTTGGAGCATTATATTTAACATTGACAGGAGGTTCTGGTTTCTTTGCAGTATTGCTGGATGAACTGAAGAGCCTACTAAAACTAGAAGAAGAGAAAAGGACAAGAGTCAAGATTTGTCAGGTACATCCAAATTTGACTATGAAGGCAAAACACAGCATATGCCAGCCTGCCCAAGACAGTTAAATTAAGAAACTGGAGTCCAACATAGCAGCAGCCATCACACACTCAGCAACAGTCTCAAAGCACAAAAACTCAAGTCCGTAAGAAAAATTCTTAAAGGATTATTATCCCATTTATCAAATACAATGGGAACTTCATCTTGAATTAACAACTACAGGGAACCAACAAAATTAGGATGTGAACATCACACCTGGAAGACAGTTCTATGAGGGACATTAGGTCATGCAGAGAGCATTTTAAAAACCCCACTATTTTCTATGCAACAAGATAAAACAGTTATCAGCAAATCACAACATCAAAAGGATTATTTGACAAATATCTTGTTGTAAAAAATGTTGGTTTAGATTTAAAGAGCTTGAAGTCAGCAAGGAGAATGTAACAATCAGTAAGCTGTACTTCACAGAGAAAAGAAGCTGAAATAAATGCAATCTACACGTGCTATTCAGGTTTCTACTCTTCATCATAAAAATGAATCCAGAAAAAATGTTCAGAACAAGAATCCTGGTGCAAATGCAGCTAGGAAAAAATTCCAGCACTTCAGCATTTAATCTCACAAAGTGCACAGCCACTCACTACATGCTGTGGCTTACAATACATTTTGTCCTCCAGACCAGTCTTACCCAGTTGGCATGCTGGGCAACAAGAGGATAAGGGTTAAGATATCTTCATCTGCCAAAAAATAATTAGCTAATACACAAATGTACCAGCTAATTGGTTAGGGTCTTTATTTATTTCTGCCAGTGAGTTATGTTTCTATACTTACAATTGCCAAATGCTTGATCTTTTCTTCTCTTGCATGGCTGGATTTTCTCTGGATGCTCTACAAGAAATGAATTCCAAGTTTACTGGGTAAGGAACAACTAAAAAAGGAAAAGGAATGGAACAGTGCGTAACTCTTATTTTTTAAAAAAGGATAATATCTTGAAAATAACAAAGCATATTTTTTCCCACTGGTACTTCTTCACTGATCAGAGAACAATATTGAAATTCCCATTAGAGGAAATAAAGTTACACAATAAACTTCATCCACTTTCTTTGCATCCCAAACAAACTGGCAACTTTTCAGACAGAAGAGACAAGTCTGCATAACGCTTTGTTACCAAAAAAGCTCAAAGAAAGCAGCAAACCATTTTAAATTATTCTGCCCCCTACTTAATATTTTAACCATTGTTTTTTGTTTTAAAGCCTATTAATCTTCAATACATCAGTAAATAATTGATAAAGTGAGTGTTTCCATAGCCATAGATAAGAAATAGGAGAGCATTTCTACAGCAGACAATAGCTACAGAAGAACAAGCCATGGCTGTTGGGAATGTGCATTTTTCCTTCCAAAGGGTCACAGGCATGAGGACAATGGGAACAATTGCATGTCACTGCTGTCCATGGCCAGCAGGCAGCACCACAGCCTCTGGTACCTGTGGTCAGGGACTAGGATGAGCTGGGCTGAGGTCTGAGGCAGAAGACTTAGGTTTTTAAACCATACCTGCCAAACAACTGAACGCAAATCAGGATGCAAATGAGACCAAATCACCAGCTTTATTGCTTATATTTAACACACCTTGCAAACCTTTAAACTGTTTTATCCTGAACAGCCCAAGTCCTTCCGAAGGAATTATGCTCAGTCTGAAGACTACATTACCCCTATTCTGACATCACAAGGTATGTGTACATACAGAGTAATTTTTACTGCCCATCATATTAATATTATTTACTGTAATATATGTTGTAGAATAATTTGTGCTAAAATTAAAACTACAGCATTTTTTTAACCAAAAGAGTGACGAGAAATAATATGCACCCGGTACTAAGGGAAGAAATATTCAAATACCAAGAACAGATAACTGTCTCCAAAGGGGTATTCCTGAGGATTACTCATCTAAAAAAAACCTCCCGTGATATGCATTCAATATGCATCTATGATAAGATAAATATTCGTCGCCAAGAGAAGTTTATTCCCAAGGACTTTGGTCTAGCAGAGTTCCAGCAACAAGATAAACTGCTCACCCATTCTGGGAAGCACGGCAGCTAAAAAGGACACTACATTAATATATTAAAAGGGACCAGATTAACAAAAGAAGCAAACAACCTCACTCCGGTATCCCGCAGATCATAATATTGCATAAAAATCAAAACCATACAGACACAGCTTTGGAGATCCACGGGGACTTGGTGCAATAGAGACCAAATCCTGGGTTTCCCCAACCCTAATCACCTGGCTTGGGGTAATTTGCTTGTGGCTTTTTTCAAATTTATACTTTGATTATTTAATAAATTTTCCTTAATTATTAAATCGGCGTATTCATCTATAACATTTACAATTACCAACTTCTTACCAACAATTACCAATTGTTCCAAAATAAGCATCCCTTGAAAAAAATGAGTGTATTTCACATCATATGAAGTAACACATCTTCACTGAGGTCTTACAAAGAACCATTCTGACAAATTATATGCCCGTAACTTAAAAACAATGTTCCTCACGGGCATGAGGAAAACAAGCAGAAGGCAATGAACCTGCTGACCAGACCACTCAGCAGCTAAAAATCACAAGGAGCTCTGTCAAGGATTCTGTAAGAGCCTTTTCACCTTATCATCTCAGTCCATCGGACAGCCTCCTGCAGCTCCATCAGCCTCTCCTTGTACTGGTTCCTCTCCATCAGCACTCGGGCCATTTCCACCCGTGTGAAGCGTTTCCGCTGCGCCGTGGGGACATCGCTCTGGGCACACAAGGAAACAAACATGGCAGGGACAAAGGAGCACCACAGGGCCCTGCAGAGCCACCCTCTGCCTCCTGATAACAGCCAGACTAGGGCACCATTCCAGATTTCAAATAGTTTGGGGCTTTGGAAATTTGAGTTTTACCTTCCTCTCCTCCCATCCTTTGTATGCAATATAATGTGAATGAAAACCGCTCTTCAACAAAAGAGTGTGATAATAGTGGTCAGAGAGGAAAGCAAGCAAACTAATCACTGTCAATTTAAGTTTACTTGTGCTCTTTAGATCTTCTGTCATTTCTATACAGGGAGGAACTTTACCACTACTTATTAAGCAGTAAGTTTTAGCAGCACTCACTAAACACGCAGACTTTCTAATGTCCTATTGAATTACACGTACAAAACCACACACACATATACACCTACATCTTCATCCTCTTTCGCCTTCTGTCTTGCTTCCTCTGCTTCTGCACGAGCTCTAAATACAAAATAATAAACACTCGCATTAAATACCACAGTAGAGTTTGTCTTCTTTTCTTTTTTTACAACCACAGAATTAAACTTACTTTCTCAGCTCTTCTTCCAGTTCTTTATTCTTCTCTTCAAGCTTTTGTTTTGCTTGTTTCACAGCCTCTAATTCACCTTGTAGTACATCCTTTTCACAGGTCAATTCATCCACCTTTGCTATTAAATCATTCTTCACTACATTTAGTGCATTTCTACACAAACATTGAAAACACATGGTTATAAAGATGACCATGGTCTCGCAGTTCAGCTTCAGCTTCGTTTTATTTTTGAAGAACTACACATTTCTTACACAGAGCTGCTATAAAACGATACAGCTTTCTTAGAGATCAAACCATGTCCCCCCACATCTCCAACATTCAAACACATTCACATTCTCTCTATCAGAAGAAAGTACTGATAAATCAGTTTGCTTAGAATAAATTCCTCAACAGTGCTCCAGTGGATTTGCCTCTGCACTTAAAGCTGTGTTTTTGACAGGGAGTTGATCTCATCAGGACACAGCACTGCATTTCTTAGAGCCTTACAAGAACAAAAGCAGATTTTTGCTTCATAGGTTCTTAATTTCTGGAAGAAGAACAACTCAGACAAATACACCTACAAATTCAAAATACTCACACCTCCACTACTCTTAGAACTGGAAGCACATTTGTACAGTTTCAATTCTGTATCAGGACATTGAAGATATAACGAAATAATAGGAAGTCAGTATTTTCACATAAACATTCTCACTTACTTTGTCTCCAGTAGCTGAGTGTTTTCCAAAATAAGGTTTTCAACCTCACGTCCCATTCCTTTCCAAAGGAAACAAATACATTAAATTAGCATATAAAATGGATGTTTTTACAAAACTTATTTTTTGCCATTGTCTAAAGTCAACTGAATTTTAAGTACGACAAACTTGTCAGAAGAACTGTGAGCTATCTGAAGTTTCAGGTCCAACCTATCTTCTACAATTAGCTTTCCCCCCCACCTTCTCTCAAACTGACATCAACTGAAGCCCAAAGACATCCCTGACTAAGCACAGGTCAGTGCTACTACTCTGTATATTTAGAAGATGTTACAGTACTAAGTCAAAAACCAAACACAGCGTATGTTGCAGAAGTATTAGACCACAAAAAGTTAAGTTTAAAATGCTCAACTGTCTTTTACACCATGTTAGAACTGAAGTGTATCAGTTATAGACACAAGACATGCTGAATAAAGTTCCGATTGTGAAAGCCCTGCAGATTTCACTAGAGCAAATGATACCTTACCAAAGAAATTATGGTCTTTAAAGCCCATGCATTCCATGTAGAGCAAAAACAAGAACAAGAAACATTTCATGTGAGGTGTAGTATGAGCGAGGAGCAATAAAAGATTTAGACTTGGGAAGTAAGAGTGAATTTAAAGAAAGCAACCACCAAAAATCTGAAGTAGGATGTGACATGATTAGAAGCAGGATTTATAGAGAAGACTGATGTTGAAGAATTTAAGTTTGTCACAACCATTTCTATTCGTTAAACCTCTTATAAAAATCAGTAACTTAATAAAAGTCTCTAATTTCCTATGAAATAATTTAAAAGCACAGTCCTTGGAAGAAATTCTAAGTCATTCAGAAGTTTCCAATTAATATGCTATTATGGAAAAAAGTGAATATAACTTTTCAAGTAACTACTTCAGTGTTACTTAAATTTCTGGAAATTAATTTCTCAACCTGTTTTTTGCATACCTTATATAACTTTCAGAATTTTTAGAAAGGTAATTTCAGGAGAGAATAATTATTTTGCATCTTGCACAGCAAAATAATTACGTGACGGATAACAGCAGAAATTATGTTAATTCAAGATTAACATAATGAATGAAAAAGGTATCTTAATGGTGGAGGCCTTTTAAAATACTTTAGGAACACAATCTTCTAAGCAACTTTGGCAGCAGAAGACTTTAAAGATATTTGGATAATAAAGAAATAAGGTATCTATAAATAGACATGCAAGTCAAAGTTTCCTCTTCTGACATTTCCCTCTCTGAGTTTTGGATTAAAAGTAAATGACATTTACTGAAGTAACTTAGATCAGCCATGGTTCATTTATCAATATCTGGAGAAATCCCCTATAGTACAGCCATTCAGAGATTTTATTGAAGTTGCTATTGCTTTTTAAACATTTTCAGTATTCACAGATAAAAGTACATAGGATAATGTCCAACAGGTTTCAGGATCTATTATAATGCAAGAACAAAGGCTAGAAAGCAAGAGTGCAATGGCAAAAAAAAAAAGTTACCAAGCAGGGTAAAAAATGCAGAGAATGTATTTCATGAGAGCAGCAGCCAAGAATGCTTAACTGGAGAAGCGACATACTTCAAAGATTTTTTGAAAAAAGAAGCATACACACCAGAATATTCCTCTGGGTATGCAGCCCAAGAGAAAACAGATTAGAGAATCCTAATTAACTATTTTTACACAACTCCATACTGAAGTTTCATGCTCACTTGGAACAGATCCAAATGCTTCAAACACACAGACTATCCTGGATGCAGGTGTGGCTTTTCAGGTTTTGGACTATGGTTGTCCTCAAAGTGAAATGACAATTCTAAAATAAAATTTTCAGATCAACACATTCTGCATAACAAACACAGGTATAACCCTAGGCTTACTTTGCACACAATGGTGTTTCCAGCAATAGATTTACAGAAAATGGTAATAAACTCACTAACAAACCTTTAATAAGTTATACTAAAAAGTATATTATTTTTGCCCAGGAAAAACAAAGCATTAGAATCAGGACATCCTGACAATAGTTTGATTTCTTTAATCAGTTTATCACAGCTAAGGGATGGATGTTGCTCCATGTTAATACTTCTCCAGTATCTGTATTTTTGCATGCAGAATGTGTGATTAGTAGTCCCTGTGACAATGGAATGACATCCAAGAGTTTTGGATGGAGTATGTTGCAGCAAGGATGTGGAGAGCCTCACTACTCAGAGCAACAAGAAAAACCATCTGAGACTGGAGATAGGCCCATTACTCCTAGTGAGTAATATCTGTAGAAATGTCACCTGTTTGATGTAAAGTAAGTTTCTGGAGGAAAGTTGAACAACCAGAAATCCAGATTGCACACAGGAGTTTTAACAGTGCTAACAATCTGCATTTTTGCAGGGTCACAGGACAGAAGCAAATGAGCTTCACTCCTTGATTGTCTGCACACAAGCCATTTTGAAAGCACCTGAGTGTGACATCTGCATTTTATACATTCCACAGTACCAGCTTTCATTATTTTAAAATGAGGCCTGAACAATTATATAGCAAAAAATATCTTGCTATATTGTCTATAGAAAGATTATTCTTCTGATGACCTTTTTGATCTTGGTCAACTCAAAGTTTTTTTCAGTCAGCATAGAAGTAACAGCAAACTACTTGGGGCAGAAGAAATGTGAGTTTCCCCTCCCCTATCAACTAACCGTTTGATTTTCAAATTACCACCATTTCATTTGCTGCAATTCTTTTTCAAGTTAAAATCCCTAAGGAAGTGATAAAGCCAGGCCACTACAAATCAGGCACGACCTGAATAAAACTACCTAAAACTAGTTCAAGACAAAAATCATTGCTTGAAATAAAAATCCTTATATAAGAGAACATACAGGGAGAAATGGAGAATAGTGTAGGAAATGCCATCAAAGATTAAAGTTGTTATACAGAGAGAAAGAACAAACACTTTCTTCTGTTTTTGCATTCCAATGACTACCTTAGGATGCTACTCAAACAATTTTAATGCAAATGAAGCCTAACAATAAGTCCAGTAAGAATAATTAAGCACTTCCTAAAAAAGAAAATTGCTGTATACAGCATCTCTAAATAACCTTTCTTACCCAGTAAGTCTGCACCTTCATCCACATCTCCAATTAGGCCAGAACCAGCGGATGACAGCTCTTCAAAGAGTGATTCTGTGTTACGGTCAAATGCTTTGTTCTTGATGCCTTTGGTGGGAGTGCTGGGCAGAGAATTAAACAAGACATGAAAAAGCAGGGAGATAACACTCCCATAATGCAGAAAAGCTTTCTCTGTATTTTTTACCAGTAGTTCATTTGTCTCCTGAAACAAACCCCACAAGCTTTCAGTTGGCTTACAAGTTCTAGATTATATTTTCAAATACTGCTTTGCCATCAAGATCCCAATCTTGAAGCAGTTGCTGATACTGAGCTGGACAGGATTTTAATAAATTAAAGCGTATCATGTCTTGGCCTATAGAAATTCAGTTGTGTCAGGACTTAGTCAGCCCAAATGCCTGAAGAACAGACAGCTCATCTAAACTGGAAGTCATTTAATACGACAAGAATGCAAGCGAACTGAATAGTAGGAGGTCAAAATATTCCTCTGGTCAGAGAAGGGGCCCCTTTCACACAAAGCTCTTACACCCTTAAGATTCATCATACAGGGTAATTTTATCCTTTTCATCACAAGAATGAAAAAAAGACAAGAAAAAGGAAAATTCCCATACACAGCATCTTTAAAAATAACCTTCTAAAACTTGTCTTCTTCCTCAAATTACAACACACAACTTACCTGGAACCCTTATATCCACTGAGATCTTTATCCATATCCAATTCTGGAGTTGACTCAATGATTGCCTGAACTTCAGATTTTTCTTCATTTGCATTTTCCCCTGGGGCAAAGCAAGTAGTACATGCCCATAAAATCATGATGACATATTAACTACATGTAGTAGTTCTTAATCACCAACCTAGGATACTTCTGTTCAAAGACTTACCAAGGTAATTAAATGTAAAGACAACCCACAGATTTTGATACTCTAGTGCAGACACTGCAATTTCTAGGTCTCTCCTGAATTTAATACAAGTCATCCAACAGCAGTTATTTCCTACTATTTCTGCAATTGAAACCAAGATGTCCAACACTTCATGACTCTTTGTGCCTTTTCTACTGCCAAAGAAAGGTCATAAATAATTCTGATTCTGCAGAAAAAAGGACTGAAGTCACCAATAAACAACAGACTTATCTTTGACCAATATTCTGTACTCCCTAAAATATTGAGTAAAAAACCCATTCTCATTTGTGGCACAACAAAGGTTAATTAATAAGTGATCAAATATGAGGTCCATAGTAACCCTACATTAAGAAGTTAAAGCAGCTCACCAGTGCACACATTTCTTGTCTCTTGAGCTACCTGTACTTCAATATTCTTGCTTACATCCAGCTTCTCATTTGACATCTCTGTGTCCTTTCCAAGCCCTTCAACATTTTCGTTTTGAGGGGTTTCAGCAGGCAGCACAGGAACATCTGAAGCAGCTGTGGATGCTGGAGTAGTACATTTGGAGCCTGCTTGGCTAACATCAGAGAGCTCATCCTAGAATTGCACCATTACCAGCAAAAAATGAACAAAGTGTTATTAGAAGAGTTGGGCATATAAACTAAGAAACAGACAACAAAATCACTGTATTTTACTGAAAATTATGCAAATGCAAGGACAAATGAATAAAAATAATATTTTAAGTCAGTACAGTCATCTTTAGCCTATGGCTGTTTCACTCATGTTAGGGCAGTTATAGCTACATAAAAATGCCTTTATTTTTAATAGCAACATTTGATCTCAGCTGATAATTTTAGTCACTACTTTTCTGTGAAGTCTTCCAGAAAACAAGCAGCATTCTCATTCTAAGAGTCCTTCTAGCTGCACAATGAACTGCTTCATCTTCCCAAAGCTGTTATAAAATTAATGGTTCAGAATACACATGGTACGTTAAAAAGCAGCCACTGAAGCACTGATGCAAACATGGATTTAACTGATATAAAACTGTAATTCACAGAATCATAATCACAGAATGGTTTGGGTTGGGAGGGAGCTTAAAAATCATTTTGTTCCAACCTCCTGCTGTAAGCAGGGACACTTTCCACTAGACCAGGTTGCTGCAAGCCCTGTCCAACCTGGCCTTGAACATTTCCATATTTGCAAGCACTTCATTCAGGTTTTATGCACTTTCCACTCTGAACTGTGAGTCCTGCCTGACACTGGGAATGAGATATGGAACTGCGGTAACTACTTGTCCAGTTAGATTTCAGATCAACCAAGAAACATCAGTAAACAGTTCTCCTCAGAAGCTGATTTCTGACAACAATTTAGTGACACTGTGTCAAGACCCACAAGTATGGCATTAATTATGGACTTAATCCAGCTGCTGGACTCCAGATTGGGACCATCACTCAGAGCTGCATCAGGTACTGGATGGGAGGGCATAATGGATTGTGTGTGACACAACCAGAGGCCACTACCTGAATATACCAACAGCCCTTTTTTAGCTCTTCTCTCTCTCATCTCCCTCATTCACATTTTACCTGCCATTCATGCCCAGATCCACATCAGATGTCTGATCTATGACAAGCAGCACGTGACTGTGAACAACAGTTCACTGCAGAGAGGAAAACAAGTCTGCCTGTTTAGGCCAATAGTTTCTAGCATACACCATTAGAGGAATCTTGTTGGGGAAAAAGATGAAACATGAGGCTGCTGTGTGCAAAATGAAGGCAGGATGGTAATTTTTTATCAACAGTTCTTGGAGGGTTTGTTTGGGAATCAGAGGTGAAAGCAAGGCTCCTGGACAAGTCAGTGACATTTTTTAAAGAGAAGGTGACTGAACTCATCAAGAACAAAACAGGTTTAGATTTTACAAAGCACAAATTCACTGCATTCCTTCTTGAGAAGGACATTAAACTGAGTTTGAAGGTTATTTTAAAAAAACATAGAAGAGACCTACATGTAGATATATACTGTCTCACTTGTACTTAGCATAAGATTTCTATGAATTATAATTTAGTGATTTGTCCTTTTGGAACTTACTATGGCAAAATTTTTATTTGCATGGGGACAGGGAGCAAAACACACATTTATGTATATCAGCTTAAATGGAAAGCTTGCTTGATAGTAACATCTCCACATTGAATTTGCAAGCCCTAGAAACAAAAACACAGCACTAATTGCCTATCAATTACTGACAGTTCTCATGGTTTTATACTAAATTGCAGAATAACCAATTATTAATATTAGATTTTCTGTCAAAAGTATTCAGAAATACAGACACCACTACATGAATAAAAGAAAAGAAAAAGCCACTCTGCAATTTACCCAACTGCCTTTTGAATGGGTGAAGTTAAGGCACTGGGTAATGGTTCATACTTGAGCGAGCAGATACAGAAGGGAGGAAGTGGTGCTCCTTACCAAGGGCATCCAGAACTCACACAAACGAGGAATAAAACAGCAGCAGAGCTGCTGGCTTTGTTTAAACATTTCTACATCTTTGTATTCCAAGAGCATCCACTAACTGATGCAGCACAAACTGATCACTCACTTTCACATACAAAGCTCAAAGAAAATAGCTTGATAGCACAAGAAAGAACAGGGAATAGAATGCTGCTTTCTCTAAGGGAATTTCAAATCACCTCATCTATTTTATATTTCTGACTTTATTATCTATGGTATTTTTTTAGCTTAATCTTGGAAACCACACAGATTTAACTATTATGAATATTTGTTCTAGAACTAAAGAAAAGCAAAAGTAATTTCATTAAGTGACACCGAATTAATCAGAATATCTCGAAGCCTGAAAATTTGAAAGTCAGTGCTGTGTTGACTTAGCAAAATTTACTTTTATCATGTTACCAAAAGACTTTTCCTGAAAAAAAAGAAAAAAATAGTTTAAAAATTCAGTAATTAAATCTGAAGGAGTAACTCATCTGTACTGCTGTGCAGGAATGAGTAGAAAAGAATGACTGGTACATAATTGTGTGTCATCTTACAATGATATCCAGCAATGTCACTATTGCACAAGCTACAGAATACACAGATTTTTTCATCTCTGCCATCTCCTCTTTGTGATACTATTGGAGGAAAACACTGACCATTAATGAAAAGTTCAGGCACGCTTGGAAAATAGATGCTAGAAAGCAGTAGAATCTTGTTTGTGCCTTGTACTGGATGTTAAAAATATTCAGAAGAAAAGTATTAGAGAAAAAATTTCAAATGCTGCTTTTGACTTCAATGTATCATGTTATTCAACAGGTTCACTTCATTCACAGCTACAAAGTAAAGATGTTGCTTTGGACTCAAAGAACTTATTCTGAATAAATAGATTTGAGTAACTACAGTTCTTGCTATTTTGTGAATTCTCGTTTTAGCAGGGTATTATTTTTAGAAGAATTATACCAAGATGCCTATTTTGACAATATGCCAATTTTCTGAGGGGTAAGATGCAATCAGAAGCCTCCCTTTCCACCTCATCTCCACATACTCTTAGTCATAACTTGTATTTATTGTACATAAGTTACATTTCAGTCAACTTTCCTAAAATCTATCAATTTACTGATGTTAATAGCATAAGACAAAGGGAATTGGACATATTCAAGATCCAACCTCCTGACTAGCACCCTTTTTAAGTGACAAATCTTTAGAAGAAAACTTACATTGTCACTTTGATATCCCTAAAATTAACCACTACTTACTCTTCCCATTATGTCCTTATGACCTCCATGACAAATAAATGGATTCCTATTACCTCCAAATACTTTTCATAGTTCTGATCAGTTAATATTCCCCTGCTAGGCAGGTATTAAGTTCACTTAAGAGGAAACTCCTCTCAGCTGTATGCCTTTCCAGAAATAACAGTACATCCATAGGCTTCCAAAAAACCTCATCAAGAAATATATATTGGGAGAGGATTTACACATTCTGGAGTTCTTCACCCTACAGATCCTCCTCCTGCTGTGCTCTGAGTGCACCCTAAACTGCCAGACTCATCATACTCCAACACCACTCCCCCAGTCCTCCACTCCAGCAGATTGTTTTATGCCACCCTCTCAGCTGGAATATAGAACAACTGCAGGAATTATAGCCAAGCTACAAGTAAGGGAAATCATGATCACAGACTAATTTAGGAAAGTTAGGTCATTCACGGCTCTGTGGTCTACCTGCACCATATACCTGGTAGTAGGCAGAGGCTGCATGAAGAGCACTGCCTGTGTTGTAACCAAAGTTTTCCTTCTAAAGCAGCATTAATAAAGCTAATTAGACTGTTCCCACTACCTAGTAACACATCTAGTGGAAAAACAAGTTGGAACCTTTGGAAAGGGTGCTTAGTCAGAAAGGAAAGACCCACTGCTGAGAATAAGAGGAGAACTAACCTGTATTATTATCACTCATTTAGAAAATGCCTCCAAAACTTTGTTTCTTGTACTAAGAAAGTTCCCTCAAAGCTCACCGGAGTAAGCAACACACTTGGCTTATACAGAGATGTTTTAGGGGTCCACCTCCTCTCTTTCAATTTGGTGGGGGTTTTATTCCCATCCTCCCAAATATCTACTATCTGCTATGGGAGTTTTTCCTGCCACACAAGGCAGCCAGGCTGTGCTCACCTTGAGGCTGGTGTGGGACCGTGGCTGGCTCAGCTCGTGGAATTTCCAGTGCTCTGCCGCAGGTGTTTCTGCCACCTCCCTCTGAGCCTCAGGTGTGAGGAGAGCATCTCCTGCAGGTAATGGGAAGATGCCCAGGGATATTGGACGCTCCTTCCTGTTGGAAAGGCAGGCAGGGTTCATCAGTAATCTCAGATGTCCCACAGTTTTTTTTCCTGCAGGCCTCTGAAATCAGCAGGGAAGTGGTGAAATTTCAGGTTCAAACATCCAGACCCTGCTCCATTAAATGCACGGTGTAGCACACCCAGACTGTGCCACAGCACCCAATAATTCCTCATTTCACAATTGCCAAGTCAATTTCATGGCTTTAAACAGCAGTTATTGATTTACACTACAGCTATCTGTAGCAAACAAAAGTTTTACAGAAATGAAACACCAACAGAAGTATAAGACAAAAGAGTTTCCTTACTTCAGATTGAAAATAGTTTTCAGCAGCCACTATTAAAAATACTATTTTGCACCTTTTTCTCCAAGATATAACCACATAATTTCTACAACACCAAACAGCTAAATCATCAACTGAAGCATTTGCAAAATTGTAAACAGTAAGCCTCAAGCAACTCTTTGCAAATCATTGGGTATTTTATTCCTGAAGATTACAGAAACTATATGGATTTATGTAAGAGAAAAGAACTGGGTCAGGGAATTACCAATGCTACAACTGGCTCAGCTAAAAATTGTGTCGTTTTACCCAAGATCAGGTCAACACTCTACTTCACCCTAAAGCTGCACAAAAGCTTGTGCCACCAAAGCAAATTATTTCATTCCAAATTTTCACTTCTTCACCCTTTCTACTTCCCTATGGCAAATAGCATTTGGAAATTCCAAAGGTTTATGTAGTAACCCTCAAAAGAAACAAAAAATCCCCAGGTCAGTAGTGTGCTCAGTGAACAAAAGGATTCATTCTTCCTGCTAGCAAGAGACAAAACCATTGTGTGCAATGGCAATGTGCCATTCATAGGATGCTGTGGCCAGCCCTGAAAAGGAAAAATATCAGCCAGGCCTAGAACTGAGATAAGTGTTTGTTCAGGCAGAACAATGTAATGCAGAAAAAAATGACTGTAATCAACTAGCACAGCTTTAAATATAGTAGAGACAGAAGATGAAAGTGTGCACTAGTGATGGCATAGTTTTCTCATTTTAGCATTATAAAAAGTCAAGTCACAATCACAGGTGTTTTCTTTCACAAGGCCCTTCACAAATTAAACATAACCTACGCAGAATTAGTATCTGCATACAAAATACATGCAAATATATGGCAGGCAGTGCTGAAAAGCAAAAGCTAAGCATTTTCGGACATATTTTTGATTTTGTTTATTTACTTCGAAGAAAAGTTAGTGAAGAAGGGATTTTATTTACTAATTAATCAGTAAACTCTCTTTGGTAAATTTTACATTGTTAAAATCACAATGTTGAAACGGCAAACAATTCTAATTAGCATGAACATTTCCAGTCCAAGTGTAGAAGGATGCTCCTTGTCACAAAAACCTTTGCACCTAATTCTCACATTGGAGCTACCTCGGGCTTTCAGAAACATTGTTCCAAATTAAGTCATTAATTGTGAAATAGTTTAGCACAACAAAGCAAACAGCAAAGTGAGTAAACCAAAATCAATCTGGGTTACAGCATTCAAAACATCAGATAATATTCCAGCATCTGCAACTGCTGGAATGAGAAACCTTACAGGGGATTCCAAGGATTCCCACTGTTGTAACAGGCAGGTCCTGCTTTGCTTTAGATTTCCCACAGCTCTCATGTGTGTGGGGAACAAAAGACAGGCCACAGAAGCTGAGATTATGTCAAAAGACGGGCTGAGACCATTTCATTGGATAAGAAGTGCAGGAACAAAAAGGAGGAAGAAAAGATGCCCTTCAGTGGCTGATAGAGCTGCATTGTGAGGAGCCTGGCCTTAGGCAGAGGCACATTTCCTTATTGCAGGACATGCCACAAAGTTGATCCGCTTTGCAATCCACAAAGGAGAGAATATTAAATGGGTACCAAAACAGTTCACACCTGGCATTGCTTTTTTTTCCAGATTGGTTTAAAAGAAATTTTATAATAAACACATTTTGATGTGTTAGAACAGAGGTCAGGTGCATTGCAAGGCTGTACAGTAAATGAAGTTTGCAAAAGAGGCCACTTTTGGAAAGGAAGCTTCTTATGTGTCTACACTAAAGAAATGATCCAATTAGACTGAAGCAATTTCAATTTATTTCACTGCTTGTTGAGCAGAAAGCAAAGAACCTCTTCTGCTTCCCCAGTGCCCAAAATATATCTGCAACTGCCACAGTGAGCAGAATGGAAACGTATTTTAAAAGCCTAAACTAATATTCTGAAGTGGTGCACTGAAGCATTTACAGGAACTTTTAGATGCTCAGTTCTAAAATTTGACTAGTGTTAAAAAATAGGAACAATTCTTCTACAATTAGAGTCCTTCATCCTATATTTTTATCTCCTTTTTTTAAATGAATAAAGACTAAGAAAGTGAATTCTAGTTAATGTAATTCCTAAAGCAAATTAGAAGGACAGGAAAAAGCATAGCTTCCCCGAATACCTCAAATCCATTAAATACTCCAGGGGAGCAAAAGCACATTGCAAAAAAAAAAAATCTATTTCTTAAACCATCTGACTGTTTAAAACTTTAAAATATCTTTTAAGTTACTGAATATGAAGTTCTGTTTTGGTTTTGTTTCATTTTACAGTTGGAAAATATTTGTTCTGGGTTTGGGTTTCCTCCTGTTTTAAAAAAACATAGCCTTACTAACTAGATTGATCTATAGAGTTTCACTCAAAATTTATTTTATTTCTTCATATTTAAATATTCATTCAAGTTTTTTATCAGCTACTGATATAAATTGGTATTTCTTTCATCTATTGATTGCCTTTAACCTTTGGAACAACACTTCTGTGCTCACAGACCCAAGTTAAAAGTATACTACCATACAGAGTCTACATGCACCAAGTATTAAGGAGGAAAAAATCACATAGCTGTTCAGAGAAGACTAATTTCCATGATTTTTCCTTATTTAAAATAAGATTTACTATTAAATTTATAACCACAGGTAAAACAGGTCAAGTTTTCAGGCCAGAAAGCTGCATTCCAAAACTTTTCCAGCTGTTTGCCATCTGTAATTATAGTATTAAAATATGTCAAGACTACTTTTGGCCACAATATTCTAATGTATTTCCGTCTGCTACTGCTCCAGGCATGTAGGACAAACAGAACATAACCTGAGGGGGGGGGGATAGATGGCTGGCAACTTGCCATAAAAGTACAGAAACAGAGGAGAGGGTAACATTTGTCTGAACAATAGTGAATAGGCTTTAAGAGCTCTAATGCTTAAATAATGATAGATTTTTTCCCCCACCAACCAATAATCAGATTTTTTGAAAATAACATGGTCAACTAATTACTGTGGCTTTAACATCAATTAACTGATCTTACATAAGCCTTTTGATTAAAATAGGTGCAGTTTAATAGTACAAAGCCACAGACTGCATACATTTATGCTACACAAGATCAGCCAAGTACTTGACAATACACTGAATGTGAGCTTTATCCCTAACATTAACATTGCAGCAGGTTACAATAAACTGATGTTAAGAGCTTTGCACAGAAAAGAGATACATAATCTGACCTTAAATAAAAGGCAAGGAAGAAAATAGATTGTATCTCTGTACGTAGACACATTTACAACAAAACTTGACATTTATACATAATTTACTTCTCTTATTTGTCCCTGTTTGAAAAAGCAGGAGAACAAAAGCAGGGGAGCAGCAAGAGCACATGAAGACAGGGTTCAGGGGGTCAGAGTACCTGAGGATCCTTGGGAGGTTCTGTGTCAGAGCTGGCACCCCAGTGGAAATGGAAAAGTGCACAAGCAACAGAACAGAGAGCGACACCAGGATGGCTGAGTTAATGACCACCGCCCCGCCAACGAAGCCAAACACAAACAGCAGCATGCAGCCCGGATTCATGGCGCTGTGCTGGCATGGTGGAATGCTGGATCCAAGAAGGCTACGCAGAGGCCAAGGGGGGATCTTTGTAGGCAAAGTCTGTCATTCAGCCGCCACCACAAAAACAATGCCATCAGCAGCAGCAGCGTTCCACTCTTCTGCAGCAGCTCCAAAGCAATGACATCACCGCCCTCCTCCCCCTTGCTGCTCCTTGAAGCATCGATGCAGCAGCGCAGAGGCACAACCAGCCCAAGAGTGCTTCTCCCTCCTTCCACGCAAGGTTCATAGGCTCCAAAGCTCTCAAATCTGCATAATCTATTCCCAGCAAGCCCTGAGGACGAGCGAGTACCATGCATGCACCTCCATTGCCCCGCACACAAAGACGCAGTCAGATGGCAGCCATGCCAGGACAGCCACTGACATTTTCCCTGCCTGCCCCAACACAAACACTCCAAAAACCTGAAATTTTTTAAGGCTAAATAATGTACGAAGTATATCTCAACACTTAGCAGCACAACAGCAAAACCCTCTTTCTATGGATTTCTACATTGTTCTCTTACTGCATTCCAATCATACAACAAATCTTTCTGATTCAGCCGAACCGTTGTTGTAGGATTAAAGAACAAAGTCTTGCAAACACAAATGAATGGAATTTTTTTCTCATTTCAGGGTGAGAGAGCAATAAATAGCTTACCTAATTCTACTGTGTGTTGTGGATTCTAGCTGATCACCCCCTGTTAGCTGATGAAGTTTGGTTCTTTCCAAGTGCTCCATATAATTGTGTATCATCTGTTTAAAAGTACAGAAACAGCAAGAAATATTTAGTAACATTTACTTGTACTACAACTGCATAGTTCTTGACCAATACATTCTCCCCCTGTAATGCTAAATAGTAAAAGCATTTAGAGACATTAAAGAAATAAAGAAAGAAGCAAAATTATGCAGTGTGTAAAACCACAAACCAGAAGAGAAGTCCATAATAAATTAAAAATATTGGAGAACATTCTTGTACATTCATGCAGAGGAAACATCCTAAGAGTAAAGAAAGTACATGCAATATTTCAAACATGAGTTTGGAAAAGAAGTGTCATGTTCAAATTCATTTTGGAGTCCAAGACCTCTATGTCCAGCAGATATCAGCATTTTTTACATGATACATAACACGCACTATAGGCCTAATTGCAAACTACTGTGAAGGTCAGACAATATGCTCCTCAAATATAAAGCACTCTGACTCCACAGGCTAATAATCAGATTATTTCTATAAGCAGAAATATGAAGTCCCCATTTCTTCTCCTTTTTTCTTCTAAAATACAAATAAACTTCAGCTTTCTCTATTTCCTACAAGGGAAGTTTGATTTTAAGTTATCTTGGTTGACATTGAAAGGACAGAGTGGCTGTGGATTTTTAGTACTCAAGGCAAGCTCTGCTTGCTCTCTCTTTCTCACAAGAGACACGTCCAGGCCAACATGGTACTCCTGCAGTCATGATTTATTTAATGAGCCCCAACTCCCATGGCCAAAGGATGCTGCTGTCAGCATGTAACTGTAACAGGTATCACTGCATCATTCCAAGGGCTTCATTTGGACACGCATCTCTGAACTTAAAACTGGGAAAGCCTGAGGAGAAGCCTATGTGCAATGTGGTATTTCTAGCACTTCCAACATTCACATTCACAGATGAATAGGGCTCTAGGAACAATAAAGGAAGAAAAATCACAGGTGTACTGCAGAGGAATTTAATGTACTTTTTTTCCTGAGACATATTCAGGTCACATCTTAACAGCTTCCTCCAGAAAAACCCCCAACAAACTATTCTTTAAAACTGTAACTTCTTCTGCAATTCTTCAAAGGGTAGTAAAAAAAGAAAAATCATACAAACACTTCAGAATAGTGATATTGACTCACGGAAAGACTCTAAAACACAGAAACAAAGTGAGTTTTGAAGTTGGTATGTAGTTTATTCAGCACTGGGCGCGATGTGGGATAGCTCTCAAAGGCATGCGTGCCCCTCATTCACTAATTTCTTTTATTTTTTCTTATTTTAGTTTTATCTTCTAGAATGTTACATATGCATCAAGTTTCACAATACTCCTATGCATATCCATCTCTTGGCTCTCCTCCTCTCTGCTTTATATGCTAATTAGCTTATCAGTCTTTTGCACCTGCACAGTTGTCTCTGGTGGTCATCTTGGTGGTCTCTGGGATGAAGGAAGTAGTCTTCTTCCAAAGATGAACTTTTGACTCCACTGCCTTGCGCATGCTCACTAATTTTCTGGTCACAGTTCAAGCGATGAGGTCAGTCTTATCTGGTCCTGGGGCTTGAGGAGCCTCGTTATTTCAGTATTTTGTATTCTTGTCTCCTGTTTTGGTAAACATCTTCTTTCTTGCTAGACATCTTTGCATTTCCCCTTATTGTTCTCGTACACAGTCCTGTCTCCTCCCTCCTTAGGCAACAGCCCAAAGAGCAGCAAGTATTAAGCAACACACATTATCTGAATGCCTATTCTTAATAAATATCTTCTAATTTCTATGTTAATATCTTCTAGTTTCTAATCTCATGTTTCAATATTACCAGGTATTTGTACAACCGGTTTATATAATCTTTTCTTTTGGGGACAGCTGCACACATGAGTACTGAACTCAGCAGGACCTGGAAACCCACATTTAGGTATTACTCTCAAGACAGGTTTGATGTATCTGAGTTTGACCTTCAGATGCCACCAAACTCAGCTAGTGCCAGCTTCTCCTCAAATGCTGCTTGCCAGCATTAGCTACATAAGAATAAATATTCTTAGTTTCAGATTTTTCTGATCAAACAAAGTGGCTTCAGACATCCTGACTGATGGATATTCTACAAAACAGTAACTTATGTTAAGTGTTGGTTACATACAGATGTTGGCTTTCCCAGCATTCACCTGAACTAATATAATTCAGACCAGAATAAAATATTGTGTCATTGGGGGTTGGGTTTTTCTTTCCTTTTCTTTCCTTGTTACTTGTGGAATTTTTTCCCACTGAGTTGCTAAGAAGCACTGATGGCTAGGTGCTTGAGACAGCGGGGAGGGGGAACTCTCACTCTAGGCCTTCGGAAGAGGACGGTGTGGAGTTGCTGCTTGGAGAAGGTAACTTGCTGCTGCTGTGGGAGCCCAGCTTGGTCCTGTTTCTTCTCCTGTGGGGTGAGCCTCTGCTCCTGGGAGCAGTCACTGAACTAGGACCTGAAGAGGGGCCAGTTGCCGTTTTCTTGGGTGTCTGGGGATCCTGAGCCAGCCCCTCTTTGCCTTGCGGGGAGCAGGGTTGCTGTTGTCCCTCCTCCGCTGCTTCTTCAGCACTGCTCGGAGTCTTTTCGCTACTCTATAGCCTGCAGCCCCTGCCTGCCCAGACCTCCCACGTCTCCAGCCTCTGCTCCAGAGTTTCTCATTCCATCTCTTCCATCCCTTCCCTTCTCAGACAAAGCCGCCATGACTGCGTGGTCGCCGAGCCCACGCCACAGCGCCCCCGGCAGCCCCGTGGGGATCATCGCACCTGCCCTGCCCACCGGGAGCCTGCCAGCGCCCCTGGCGGCTGTGACCGTAACTACACCAAAGGGGAAAGTGCCTGCAGCCAGGGAAGCTGTTACAGGGTTCCTGGTTCTGTTTATTATTAATGCTGTAGTTATTGTTGTTTGTTTGCCTTGTTATAAGTACTAATAAAGAACTGTTATTCCTATCCTTGTATCTTTGACTGAGAGCCCCTTAACTTCAAAATTATAATAATTAGGAGGGAGGGGGTTTGAGTTCTCCATTCCAAGGGAGGCTTCTGCCCTCCCTAGCACACACCTGTCTTTCCAAGCCAAGACACATGCCATTCAGAGAAACATTATATAATATACTTGGACTGCTGTCAAAAGCTTACAACATTTATCCTCTGACAAAACACAGTGTTTCACCAGACCATCCCATTTGTTTTCTGATTTTTAATGCTTGCTCACACACAGAGGCAAACAAAAGGATTGAAAGCTCCACCTTCAACTATCCACATTTGTTTTTTTCCATTTTAACCAAGCAGCCAGAACTAGATGTTCCAATTGTTCCTTTGCATAGCTCTTTACACAAATTTATTATAATGCAGATAGTTTAGAAATTCCAGGGGGGGAACCCCAAGAGTGCATAACTTCGAAATGCACACTGGACCATTCTGATATGAATAAATTATCGGCTGAAGCCTTTATTAAAAATTCAGCTCTTTATTAAGAAAAATCAGCTGTGTGGGAAGCTCTGCAGAGTGTGTCCAAAAACTCAGTTCTTTATCGAAGAAATTAGCTGTGCAGGATGCCCGGCAGGATGCGCCCAGGAGTCCCGTCCTCTATTGAAGAAATCAGCTGTACAGGTAAACCCAGGAAACCTGGGAGGTGTGCTGCAGTAGCTTCCTCTGGCCACTCGAAGGAAGAGATGAGCAGACTTGCCAATGGGGGTGCAGTGGAGCAGAACTCTCTGTCGTCCGCGAGTGCCTAAGGCGAATAATTCTTCCATGGTTGGCCCAGGGCTTCCCCGATCCTCCAGCTCTTTGAAAGTCATGGCGAAAACCCCAGCCAGGACCAGGCGTGAGTCTACCCCTTCGCTCAACTCGGAGCCCTGATTAAATCTCTCAAACATCTGTCAGCTCGTGGCAGGACTGCGTCTTCCTCTCTCAACTAGTCCCGTCATACCTAGCGTCCTTCTCATCTGCATGATCCTCAGACGCCATCCTGGGGCGGGTCCACCCACCTGGCCGCATGGGGGAACGGGGACAGGGGAGGCTGGATAACAGCAGCCCCGGCGGCTAGCCCTGGTGGGCCGCTCCTCCACACGGCAGGGCTGGCACGGCCACCGCCCCCTCTGTCGGGTTGCCTGGTGCGGCTGCCGAGCTGCCCGGTGTGGCCGCCATCCCATCTGCCCCATGGGGTCACCCGGTGCGCCAGGGGGCCCCGGTCCCGGCCCTGCGTGCCTGCGGCAGCTGCGGCCGAGAGCGGCGGCGGGGCGGGCTGGGGCCCAGCAGCGCCCCCGGCAGCAGCGCTGGGTTCACCCCAGGGGGTGAAATGCCGGGCCGGGGCCAGGTCGCTGCTGCCTCCTGCCTCGGCGACTAGTGCGGCTGCCGGATCACGCGGCTGCCGTCTGCCCCGCCAGGGCCGCCGGGCTGCGCGTTCAGCCCCCACCATGCATGCAGGTCCAGCCTAGCCGCACTCGTGGGGAGCGGCGGGGGACTATTCCCGACGGAAAATGGATACCAGAATACGGTAATTAACACAAAAATTAAAGACAATGTTAAGAAGTGAAAGCGGGTAGGGATATAAGAATTTGAGCAATTAACTGTTTCACATTTTAACTCAGAGATCTAGGGATACCTGTCTGGACACGTTTCTTAAAATTCTGTATCCTGTTCATGTATTTCCTCATCACGGGAGGAAGATATTGCTGACCGGTCTACAAACGCTCCCATTTGCAGCACATCAATTGGTTTCTCACAGTAAAAATTTAAATAGAACAACTGTTGTGTTTTCGGCCAGTGAACAGAAGAAAAGTGTCGAGTACCTCTCCAGGGAACTGCTAACACATGGGAAAAAATAATAGGGTCAGTAAAACCCACACAACTACATGTTTTGGAAAGGACACGGTTTTAACCTCCTCTCAGTCTGTTCTTTTGTTTACTGAAATATCTCATCACATTTATTACCCACAAAGGCTGGAGGGCAGGTCAATTTAAAGGACTGTTCAGTTTATATTGTTCTGCAGCTGAGAATGATGCTGATAATAAGCAAATCTGTAGACCACATACTTCAGCACAATGCACATAAGCTACAGGAACCCAAAAATAAACTGAAAAACACATATGCAGTGCTGCATGGCAATTTCTCCACAGATCCAGGCTATATGTGCCTGTGGTGTCCAAAAAATCAGAACAGTGGTACCACCATGTAAAGCCCACTCTCTGCCTCAACCCAGGGTCCCAAGGACAAAAGTTGACAATACTGGAACAGTCTCCACAAGGAAAAGAGTTCCTCACCCTCCCTCACCATGGGATGGGGAGCTCCACAGCTGGTGCTGTAGAGTCATAAGAAAAGGTGTGAATTTCCAACTCCCATAAACTTAATTTGAAGGTTAAAGTAATAAATACTGCAGCTTCTTAGGAAGTAAGCCCACTCTAACTGCTCATGTGCAATAAAACTTTGAAGACTCACTCCAAAACCACTGGGATTTGAACCAGATGAAGTCTTTTGAATCTAAATGACCCTCGAGCCTTGGCATATCCATGAAGATCCAAAAATATGTAATAAATTAATGCACTAGAATTCTGAGGGCTCAAAATCTGATTAGAAGTTCTGCTGTTTTGAGATTATTCAGCTGTTGAAATAAAAAGGTTTTAGTATTACTAACAATTTAAAAATAGACTTAAACGGATTGAATTGCTCTCCACTCAGCATAATTTTTACTGAAGTTATGCTAGAGGAGAGATGATAAATAACTGACTATGTCTACCCATCTCTTAAATACAAGGTGCAGTCAATATTTAATCATCCATAACCTTTCACTATGGACAACTCCTTCTGTAGCCCATGAAGTCCACAAGTGTTTTGAATACAACCAAAGTTGTTCCAAGGAACACACATCAGAAACAGAGCGCTTCAGCATTGTTGTAATTAAACACATTGCTCAATTACGATTAGCTGAGGGGATTAAAGATAAACTCAGAACTTCAAAGAATTACCTTAGTTAACAGCATTTCACAGGTCAGGTGTTAATGATTTTAAGGCACATGTACAAACCAACTACAACATGCTTTTGAACACATTACTGCATGAATGTGAAATCCATTTCCTTTGAATGCAATGTCTTTCCACCTCATAAAAATACTCAGACTGGTTTCCTCATATGACACGTAACAAGTTTTACAATTGCAGAAGTGTTAAAGGTTTTTCTACACCTTAAACTTCAGCACTCAGTAAGAGACAATGAACATCCTGGCACTCATTTCAATTTCTACCCTTACAAATACAACCACTCCCAGTATATACAAGCCTGGCACTTGCCACAAACAAATGTATATATGCCATGTTGGGGATGTTGTTACCTGCACCTTTGCCTTAACCAGGTTGAGCGCATCTCCTTTATACATTCCTTGCTTTTTTGCTCCTCCTTCCTTTTTGTGCCACCGTTTTATCTCCCCTGGACAGGTTTTAGTAATTCTTTGGGTGTCAGACTAGGCTGAGTGCTACAGCCCTTGCTGCTTATCCTGCAGATCCAATTAAGCTAGGCACAAGCAGCTCCTCCCTTTGGGAATGTGCACCCAAACTGTGTGTCCACAGATCTTTCTCTGTCCCAGTGAGGTAACAAATATTTCTAGAATCTCCTTAATTCAGTATCAAAGTCCTAAACATACTTCCATGTAAGTTCCTTTTTTTCTTTCAGTGTTTGTGGGGAGTTTCTCACCTAAGTAAAAGCACCATTCCCACTAGAGAGCTTGATGCATCTTTATCCACACACAAGATGGTGTTGCTGGCAGATACACTAGTATATAAAGATGTTAAATCCAGGTTTTATAGATCAAGCTGTTAATGCTCAGCATAAGGCTTTAGAAAAACTATTTGCTTGAACTGATATCCAAAGTCTAATCTCACAATGTGACAGCTGCTCATGATTAGCTATAATTGTAAATAGACACCCCCACTTCTCTTCCTGTCCCCTGCCCAGAGACTTGCTAGGGATATGTTTATCCTAATAAACCTGACAAAGTCCATTCCCAATGCCAGAGCCAGGCTCACTGCTCTGTCACATTGTATCAGTGCAGAACACTAAGAAACTTCCATGGCCCAATTATGCTTCATTAAACTAAGCCCATATTCTGTGTGTCAGGGAAAGATATCGAACCACCTCAGCCTGGTGCTTCCCAAAGGAGAAAAAATAATAACTTCCTTAAATAGATTAAAAAGAGGTCTATTTTGGAAACCTGTGCAGGGAGAGGCCACAGGTATTAGTCAATTCTCCAGCAGATCTCAAGTATTGCTCTGCCTCAGTTTCCCAACCGAGTAATAAACATAAAAGCCTTAGCTAAGCCTTTAAAAAGGCTTAGTGCCATAGTTATGAAGTTATGCCCTTTAGGTCTACAGAAAAAGGAAAGTAACCTCCTACTCAGGAGACAAAACCACCCTAAATGGTTTGCTCGGAAAAAGCCACTAGCAGCAGTGCATCATCTCAGCAGCAAAGGCAAAAAAGCCCTCACAGTTACAAAGAGCAGACAGGCCTGCTTTTATCCAGGCACAAAAACAAGCCAGATTCAATTAAACAAAAACAGTATTTGAGATACAAGAGGCAACTGACAGAACTCCTTTCTCAGTCAAAGATTAAAGATTTGAAGAGACTTGTGTTAGATCACTGTCAACCATTCTGCTTTTCAGCACACTGCCCTTGGCTGTATGATTGCTTCCTGCATCTGGTACTTTACAGTCAGAGAGTGATGGAAACAAGACTTTGCATAGAAGTTCCACCTCAGGAACTCCAGCACACTGCTTTGTCACTCATCTCATCTGAATGTTAGAGCAGAGTATGATCAGCACAAGATCAAAACCCACTGCAAGCACAGGAAAGACAAGGAACCAGAGCACAGAAGTCAGAATATGTTCAGGCTGTTCCATCCATTCTGTTCTGACCAAACATTTTATCCTCTTCATTACCTGATACACCCCACCTTCCAATCTGCCATCTCAACTGCTCAGGTTCTCATACCCTACCCTCCATTTAAAATCAAGTCAGTTAGTCCAAGTACAGTCTTAGTGGGAAAGAGGCTTAATGAGATATCCTACACTCACACTAGCCAGCCCACCTCCCTCTCCAGATAGCAGCAAGACAGACACAGATTTAACAGAAGGGTGATGGAGGGTAAAGCCTGTCCCTAGAGCTCTTCCCAGCCAGGGCAACCCTGCTATCTCTGCAGCTGCAGACACCTCAGTGCTGGGCAAGCTGGTGCTGGAACTGCAATGCAGACCCTGTCTCTGTCAGGCTGAGCTCCAAGGAGAACTCCCAGCTCTCACCACAACACACACACTGCGGAGAGGGATTGATTCAGCTCTCTGCTTCACATCCCGGGTGGAACTTCCGAAGGTGACTCAGTTTCAGTAGGTCTTGGTCCATTGGGACTGAAAATGGGTGACATTCCCTGGGGTGCTGAGCCAGCACCTTTGCTGGGCAGTGAATTCCAGCAAAGGCAGCCACAGACAGGTAGGGAGGGCTGAAATGCGGGTATTGTGAAGGACATGGATACAGAACCTCAGGTCAGGAGTTGGAAGAGAGAGACATCCAACTCTGAAATATTCATCAGTGAAATAAAGAATGAAGGGGAGTGGGAGGTAGAAGGAAACATAATGAAGAGAGAAGAGAGAAAAATTGCTAGAAATCAAGATTGCACAAAATGCAGTCACATTGCATCTTTAACATGACATCTGTCAAAATAAGTATCTTAGAGCTAAATTAAAAAAAAATAAAATATTTCTAAATGATCTGTTCATTATCTGGTCAATTGAAAGAAAAACAATTGCCATTTTAGTAAGTACCAAAGATGGATCACTTTTAAAGACAACTGTGAAGTGGACTCAGAAGGAAAGAAGTATCCCTTCCTTGCAAAACATGGAAGAAAAAAGTTTAAGAACCAAGTATTTGATAGAAATATTTGATAAAAAAAAAAAAACTGACTGGGGATACAAGCATCATAAAGTCACCCTAGGACACTGATAAACGTAAATGCTGAAAGAAAGTTGGATATCTACCAAAATACTTTGCATTAAAAGAAAAATGTTACTACACAGACCTAAAGTGTTAGAATTTGCTGGGAAAAAGGGAAGCAGGAAATCACAAAGGGAATGGGGAGTTGGGCACTATTATCAGCCAGTCCTTTACAGCTCCCAGAGTTTTCCATCCCCGAGTCTCAAACACGCACCAGATACAGCTTTAAAATGCTGAGATGTTCAATCCTTTAAGGAGGTGCATCTTTGCAAGATTCACTATGGACTGGAAAACAAAGAATCAAGGAAGCAATCAAATTGAAAGGGAGGAGTGCAGAAAACAGGAGATCTGATTTTAGGAGAACAGAGGTATAGATATACCGTGGTACACTACAAATTATTTCTTTATGAAGAAAGGATAGTCACACAAGTAATAGTAAAGCCCAAGGAAAAATCTCTCCCTACACCAAAGGAAGTGAATTTAAGATGTAAAAGCATTTAATAAACTGGAATCAAACCAGCAGAGGCTGTTGTCCATTTTGGAGCAAAACTCATGTAAAAAGGTATTCAGAACATGTCATAGGCATTTCATTAAATTACTGGTGCCCAATACATTTAATCTTGAACTCCATTAAATAGGGTTCAATAAGAATCTGCCAGTTCTATTGTGACAGAACCCACAGGTTCTAATTACAATAAGCAGAGCTCTGCAAGCACCCAATACTCTGAAGTACTTCCAGATCAAAAGGATGCCAAACCTCAGGGGCAGCATTAAGATTTGTCACTTCTAGTTTTACTTAGATTTCCAGTTTTCAACAGATGTGCCATTCTAAAGCGACAATCTAGTAAGAAACGTGATTTTAAAAATGCTATTTCAGTAAATATATTAATATTTTTAAGAACTTCAGAAGTCTTATCACACAAGCATTACAGACTGGCCATGGTTCCAAGTCACTTTTCAGCTGCTGTCAATATAAAACACTTAAGGTTGCTGAAAGCATTAAGATAACCAAATCTGACATCTGTGCCTGCTTCCCCTTTCCCCACATGGGTCTCTTGGACTGGGAGCAGTCAGTATTGCTCTCCTTCATAGCAAGGATCTAAAACAGATCTCTGACCTTCCAAAGGCAAAGCAAAGAGAGTAAGGAAAAGAACTGTGCTCAAGTGGGACTCCACATTAATCAGTGTAATTCAGAGGACCGAGTCACTTCCTCACTAAAATATGTATATGACTTAGGCAGTAAAACATCCCTGCATGGGAAAGACAACCTGCTACTGAAAACTGAAGCATTGCAAGTCCTGTTTTTATGCTCTGGACCCAACTTAAACAGTGTGGCTCTTATTTATTTAAATTAACACATTCAAACTTGTTCCATCTTCATCAGCAAATCTCATTTTCAATAGCTATCAATAATGTATGGCAGGGAACTCTTTTAATCACAAATCCCAGTAGGCCAGGTTTTGAAAGGATTTGTTCCTTCAATGGTACAAATAAAACCAACACAGAAAATTGACGGAAAGAGTATGAAAATGTAATTTCATTTCTATTTCTTTGAAACTTATTAGTCTATTTTGAAGAATTCCTTTGAAATACAGAAGAACTAATTTCTTTTTAAAACTTCTCAATATCTGACAAAGCTATAAAGCAGGGGTCCTCAAACTTTTTAAACAGGGGGCCGGTTCACTGTCCCTCGGACACTGTCAGGGGCCGGACTACAGTTTGGAAAAAAATGAACGAATTCCTGTGCACTCTGCACATATTTTATTTGTAGTAGTGCACAAAAAAGAGGAAAAAGAATGCAATATTTAAAATAACAATTTTAATCAACGAAAACAAGTAATATTTCAATGTGAACTATGAGCCTGCTTTTGGCCATTGAGATGGTCAATGTTAGGTTCCATATTTGTCACTGCCAGTCGTAGCAAGTGATGCAAGTGTTCATCAGTTAGTCTGGATCTGATTGGAGATTTCAGATGTTTCATTCGGGAAAAAGTCTGCTCACAGACATAGGTGCTGCCAAAGATGGTTGCAATTTTGCGTGCATGGTTCCTGAGATTATGATATGTCTCTGAGGGGAGAGATGCATATAAATTAGTAAGGCTGCTTGATTTGAATGCATCTTTCAGCNCTGTGGAAGTAAGTCATAAAATCATTTCAAAACTCTCCCTTGACTCAGCCAATGGGCTTCTGTGTGGTACAAACAGACAAACAGCTCTTTCTTTGTACTCCGTGAAAATATAATCAGAAGTCCACTTTTCTTGGAATACCCTGCACTTGTAGTCAATTTTTCTTTTTTTTGACATGATGGTGCGCGCACTTCCCACTGTTGCTGGCTTGCTTGTCCTGCTTGGGAGCTGGAGGGAGGGAGGGAGAGACGGGACAGCCGCAGAGGAGGAGGAGGAGGCAGTGGCGGTGCGGTTTGTAGCCAAGAGGCGCCCCTGGGCGGGGCAGGTTGAGTACAAGGCACTGGTTCCAGCCTGAAGAAATCAGCTGTGCAGGAATCCTGATGGGGTGCGTCCACGCTGCTGTAGCTTCCACTGGACGCTGGGGTGCAAGGCGGCAGCAGCTGGAAGTCCGATGGGGTGTGCCCATGCTGCTGTAGCTTCCACTGGAAACCCGAAGGAGAAGGGTAGGGCTGTCGCTAGGGGTGCAAGGCGACAGGCTCCTGTGCTCATGAAACCACAGGAAGACACACCTCCTCGGCCCGAATTTCAAGGTCTCCATGCCAGACCAGTTCTCCGCAGGTCAGGGTGACAGGGCAAAAAGCCCAAACCAGACTAAGAGATGCATCCACTCCCTTCCCAACCTGGCATGCCATCCCGGTTCCCCAACTGAGTCTGCTCGTGGTTGGATGGGATTTTCTTTTTTTTCTAAATTAGTTCCATGATGCCACATGTCTTTCTCATCTGTGTATCTCAGACGCTACCTTGGAGGGATGGACCTGCCCATCTGAGAGAGCGGGGGTCGAGAAGGGACGGGGGGAAGCAGCTGCGGCCCCGCGCAGGGCGGCCGGCCAGCTCCACAGGGTCGGGCCGACGGAGGGGAAGTGGCCATGGCCCCGCAGGGTCGGTAGCGGGGTGGACTGAGGACCCTGGCAGGCCATATCTGGCCTGCGGGCCATAGTTTGAGGACCCCGCTATAAAGATATGTAATCAAACATTGAGAAATAGACACTTAGATGTGAATGAGGAAAACTACATCACCAAATGAAGTCTGGTTACAACTCAGTGTACAAGCCAAAATATTCAATAATTTTCCCAGTTGCTCACAACAAATGGTTTTCCACAGGTCTATATTTTTACAGCTACCCCAAAATCATCTTGGTGTAACAACCTACCTCTGTATGTCTTGAATGAAGTGCATTGTATTCCTTCTTGAGTTCTGCCTCCCGCTCCTCAAGTCTGCTAACTGGAAGAAAAAAAAAAAATTAAAACTAAATTTAGAGTTCTAGTAAGTGAGACTGACTTGCCTGGGACTAAGCAAGCAAATCAGAGTATTCCTACTAGTGAATAGCACAAAGCAGGATAAAAAGTATGTCAGTGTTTTTGTTTTTAAGCTCTTATCACTGAGCTTTCTAAGTACATCAAGAGCAACACAATCTTGCAATTTGCATTCCCCTAAAGAGCCCAAGTCCTGCTTGCTAGGCCAGCGAGAGTGAATTTTTCTGTTCAAGGCCAGCTTATTGCTCAACCCAATCCAGATTGTTTCACATGGAAACCACAGGAGGAGGCAGAGGCCATATCACTCAATCCCAGATGAAGCCATGGGCTCCAGCTAAGGTCCTACATCAGTTCCCTAAAACACATTCACACAATTTCCAGAGGTGTTTAACCAGGACAAATATAGGTAAGGTCTTTGTTAAAACAGGTTCAAGCCCTATATGGTACAGAAATAAGGGTTCCTGCTGGCATTCACTCACACTTCACCAAGCATTAAGGCAATAGATTTAAAGACAGAAAACATTTCAATACTTCTGTAGGTATTCCAAGAAATTAAAAATACATCCAGCAGATTTAGGAGAACTTTAGACAGTAAGTTCTTATTAGAGGGAGATGAAACAAACTCATCTGAGCTGAAACACAGCTGAAACTGAGCTGAAACTTAGCTGAAACAAACTCTGATATCCCAACACAATTAATTTGCAGAAAAACTAACAGAATTCACAACCTTCTACACACAACTTATTGTGTCATCCAAACACAAAACATTTTTGCCGCTTAGATGTGAATGCCATCTTTTTATTCAGGTATTTTTGATCACAGTATTTATGTGACATAAGCGTGTGTATCAAATTGTTTAACTGAGCTTATTATACTTGGCATGTTTAATTATCCCTGGGAAAGTTCAAATTTATAGTTCCATGTTTCCAGAGAGTCATTGCTAGACACACATTATCTGAAGACAAATGCCAATATCTTCTCTGCTATTTGCATATTTTCATGTTTCCAACTGGGTCTCCTGAAAATTAATTCTCAATATACGATTTCTTTTTGATCTATGTATCTGTATCTGGGCACAGCATTTTATCATAAGTATGTTTTAATAGAAAAAAGTCTTTGCCCAAGTCAAAGCTGGAACCAAAATACGTAACTGTCTACTCACTCAAATCAGTATAAACATTCTGAACTGATCTAATCTTGCTCTTATAAGAACATTAAGTTCCTTGATACAACCTTTTGCAGTCCACCTATAAATATCTGGTCAAAATATTACGTCAAATATTATTTATAACATTGCCAAATCGAATGCTTGCATTTCTGCCCTGTTATTGAATGGAACAAAAGCTCTTTGGATCAAATAGCAGCAAGAGAACCACAAGTATCTATAACACAACATAGAGAAAAAATGTATTTTACAGCACAATGCATGTATCTAAAAAATACATATTTATGCGATGCAGAACTACTGAATAGAAGAGTTCAGTTTATTGTTTTGAGGCACAAGGTGTTTTAAGTCTCCTTGTACATTTGAAGTGTGGTTTTATGGAAGCCTTTGGTAAAGAGACTACAGAAACAAGAGTCAGAACTTACAATTAAGAAAGCTATGATGTGACAGACCATATTTTATCCACTATCTTTGCTTGACTGACATCCTAGTCATGAGTCATTTAAGAAACTTTAAACAGCTGCCCATCAGAGAGATACTCAGCAGCTCCCACATGAGCACACCATGCCCAGGCTGTGTACCACAGCTGCCAGAGGATCTCTCTTGTAACCTTTCCAATGTGATAAACCCGCTCTGGGAAAACAGGAGATCAGATAGTGCAAATTGCATGACTGATGGGCCTTGTGCTAGCCAAAACCAGCTCCCTCTCCAACAGACAGTGTCCAAGGAGCCTCCCCACTGCTTTGCACTGGGTGTTGAAGTCGGCTCAATTCCACCTCGCACGGAGCTCCCACTCAAACCAGGATGATGCACCCAGAAGTGTTCAATGAGTTCGTGTCTAGACAGTGCAGCCAAGTCCAGGGATGAATTCTGCAAGTGGATGCTGGGAAAGTACTCAGCAGTACATTTACTGAAGATTAACATCACATCAGGTGTTATAAACACCCTTCCTTGCAGCGGCCCAGAACCAGCCTTCAGGAAATCCACAAAAGCATTTCCCACTGTTATGGATACAACACATGCTTGCACAGGGGATGAGGTTCCATAAAGAAGCACACCACTTTCTCCATCCATGAAGAAAGAAATGCTTTAAAATGTTTTAAAACTTTAATGGCCCAGTTATAATAAACAGTTCCTTCAATCAAGTCATTGAAGACAAGTGTACATAGCTAGTGATGCTACATAGTCAAGTGGGACATCTCCATTAGATCTGACCACTGTTTTCATTAGGTGCAAAGGTTAAAACAATTAAGGGCCCAGAAGATGATATAACTGACATTAAGCACTTTCTTCTGGAAATAATTTCCAGCTGTGCAATACATTACACTCTAGAGCTGGAAATTTCAGCCAGAAGAGGATGTACACTAAGTTACATACCCTCAACAGACACCACATCAACCATCCTCAGAACTGATTTTTCCAACACCAGCAGGATGAGACACAGCACCAGGAATCTATTCTATGCCAAATATGCCTCCCATCAAGATAATACCTTGCAAAAACAACCAACAGAATACATATACTTTTTCCGATGAAACACTGTGCAAGAGATCAGATCTTCCCCAAGGATCAGAGACCACCACTGACTTGAACACAGAGTCAGAAGAATTTTGAGGAAGACCACCAGATTCTCACCCCAAAAACTCTGAGAAACTTGAGTCACTATTAAAGGACCATTCTCATCAGCAGTAACAGGAAACTAAATAGGAGGGCAAAATGCCTTTCACAGGCACCCAGAAACACATTTTAAATTGAATTTAAATGTCACAGTCAAGAGTTCCATTTTAAAACATCAACATACAAAGGAGTGGAAGTCTGGCCCTGATAACACACCAAGAGGAATGGAGCTGTGTGCTGGCACTGCCTGCCATATGCTGGGTCTACCAAGTGCCAACCAGACATAGTTCCTATCAATTTGACTTAAATAACAATACAAAAAGTTTCTCTGATATTTCAGTCTCAGATTTTTTCCACTAAGATGTCAAATTCTTATGGGTGGATGATAAAATTAGTTTGATTATATATATCCCAAAAGCAAAAGTATCCATTGTCTCTGTTGCAATGTGTCTTTACAAAGCCTTGTTACATCAACGAAGATCTTACATTTTAAGATTACATTGCTTAAGATAATATATGTGCAAAATGTTACACACAACAAAAAAGTTGCACTACTCACTCTTAGAAGCTTATGTGGAAAAAAACATAAAGGTCTTCAAGGATCGTAAGTATGAGCACAAAATGCAAATATTCTAGTGCTTGTAGGCTGATGAGAAGGCATCTCCTTGAAACATGACCACAAACTCAAACCCAAGGCCTAGTGCGAACTTCTCCAGCACTGCCAATGTTTTAACACCTTTAATGACCGGAGGTACCAATCTAACTCAAAGTTCTCTCACAGAAAATCAATTAAGCCTAAAAATGGGAGATCAAATATAATAGTAAACTAGAGAAACTGGAGTTTGTCTCCTGATGGCATTATGAGGAATTAGGCAGCCAAGCTGCCCACCCTGCCTGTTTGAAAGTCAGAGCTTACCTCCCAAGTCTGATGGCTTTTACCAAGTTTGGAACACCCTTCATCTGTGTGTTGTCCTCTGCCTCAAACTCCTGATAAGCCTGAGGGGGAGAAAGAGAAACAGACCTTGCTAGAATGCTAAATCCAACCAGCGTGATGCCTTCAAGAGGCATTACAAGTTCCTCCTACACAAACCAGGACAGAGATCCAGCTCATTAATGAGCCTTCCCTGGCACCAGGACTGTCTGAAGACTCTCCTTGGACAGCTTTCATCCAGCTCTATTCTTTAACGCAGGTCCCATACCAAAGTTAAGATGTAGATCCAGAAGGACCTTATGACCTCCTAATTAGTTGCCGAAAAGCACACACATCACTTATGGACTGAAAAGAGGACTGAGCTATCAAACAAGTGTTTACCTTGGAAGTGGTAAGACCTGCAAATCAAACCAGCACAGAAAACTGATCTGTGAAACAAGTGAAAAATTCAACCCCTTGACAAGGCCATCTTCAAGTAGCTCTTACACTGTGAACTAGAGGTCTAGATCTCAGTTTAATATAAGGCACTTGAAATTATGACGATAATTTAGTTGTCAAGAATGCTCTATTGACAGCAAATATCAACACATGCAGTAGTAATGGCCTTATCCCTGACACTTCTGGACTGTTCAAGTTTGCACTATGTCTCAGGCACAAAAAACTCCTGTAATTTGTTACCAAAAACCTGACACAAAACTTTAAAAAAATAAAACCAACCTTTTAAAACACTCTGCTACAGCATTTAATATAAAGACAACCACATGCCAGGACATCCCTCACATAGGCTGAAACTCAAACAATCAAGAATACATACAAGAAACTTCTACACAAAATCAAGTCAAAAATCTGACTTCTTGTCCACTCTCTGCACAAAGAAGTGTTTCCGTGAGAAAACGTTTGATTGACTGCTTTTCAAACAGTGGGATGCTCTACTTACACACTTCGTTACTAAGCAAGTCCCTGTCTGAGAAAATCTACATTAAGTGTGGACACAGGAGCTTTAGCAGACTGGATTTGTTTTAAAAGCCAGTGAAAACTCAGGAATGTAAGATTCTAAGAGACATTTAAAGTAATTTTCTTAATTACTGCAATATTTTGAGCAACAGAATCACTATAACAACCAAACTTCAGCACATAAACTACAATACTCCCTTAATTTAAAAACACACATGAGCAGTTAATTGTACACCAGTGGATTTCAAGCTTTTCTCACCACTTTTGCTCAGGTATATTAACAGCTAAGCTTAAAGCAGGCCAATCACTGCTGTAATTTATTTTAGCCTTGAGTCCTGTAGCTTGGCTCGATGCCTTCTCTAGAGCCAGCTGTACTCCCTGCTCCATCTAGTGGGCTGCTAGTTCCCAAAACCACACAGACAGCAGGACTTTGGGAACAGCATCAGGCAGCCAGGAAAGGCACTGGGAAATGCACAGGAGGAAATGTCAGGAGGGAAGCCTCCCTTTCCAGCACAGCCTGATACTCACACTTCTTACAGAAGGATTTTTCAGATGTAGTGACTGACACCTGAGGCATAGTGCAGCAAAGGGCAGAGGGAATCGGCCTAGTAAACAAACCTGAGATAATGATGGACATCATCAGAGATGAGGAACATCCACACTGAGAACACACTAGCAAACAGTTCAGTTCCACATCTGCTAATCAAGAAATACAAGAACTCAAGCCATTCCGTTCCTCCTTTGCTGGAAATCAGATTAGTTCTGCTGCTGTCAGTCTGTGAAAATGAAGTAGGAACAATCCAGACCCCCACTGAACAAACCTGAACTTTCCAACTTCTTTCCAGGATCTATTGAAAAGCTTTCTTGTATTCCTTGACATAAACACGAGTTGAGCCATCCCTAGAAGCAGCATTTACTGACAGAGCTGTTTCACACCAATTTAGTTATTCATATCATTATCTGTGCAGATACACAAATCAAATCTCAAAACAATTTTCTGGGAAGTTTCTGTTTCTGTTAAACTTCACAGCTGAAAGTTCATATCAGAATCTCCCTGTTAACTACAGATCCACATGAGCTGCATGATTTCCCGTTTGCGGAGATAGCTCAGATATTGGATGCTTTCTGATTATCCGTGAGTGGCTGTCTGCCTGGGTGTACATAACAGCAATGCTGGTGTCCTGAGAGCTCAGAAGAAAATCAAATATCAGATAATATCTGCAGAACATTCACAACAAAACCTGGTCTTGCATTTTCTCTTGAAGCCAATGGAAACAATAGTTTTGTTTAGCTTCTGAGAAAAACAAATGTTTTTAGGTCAGCTTCCAAAGCGTTTGTCTCATGCCCCAAATAGAACCTTCAGTAAGCAATAGCTGTACAGTGTCACCTGACATGGGAAATACTATCATCCCAAGAGTTGTGTCACAACATTTACAGCTCCAAAACCCAAGAGCTGTTTCTTGGGATTATACTTGTTTGGGGTTTGTTTGTTTTGTTAGGTTTCTTTTACAAATGTAGTTTTCCCCTAAATGTAATCTATCTTGCAGACAAAGCTCCTCTGATGTATCTGTTGTCTTGTCAAATGCTGTTTGTTTTCTTGGTTGTACTTTAGCACTAGGCCAATCCAGAAAAACGAGCCAAATCTTTTAAACTTCCACGCCTACCACCTCCATCAGAAAGCACTTCAGTCATGCAGACATTGTGTTTTTCAGATTCTCTAATAAGTTACTCCAAGAATGATTCCTCCAGAAAGCTTATGCCAAAGCTGTTCCATTCCTGTAGTAAGTCAAAATATACTAGTAAATTTTTACTCCCCAAAATTTAATTAACTTATAGCCTGTAATACATAAAGAAAACTGACATTCTGAGAAAAAGATGCAAGGAAGGAAACTAAAATAAACCCCTGTAGCACCTCCCCCCACAACTCAGTGGAACAACCCATGAGCTCTGAGAAGATCTTATCCCTTCTTGTAATTGGAGACTGAGCACTATCCCAGCAGTATCATGTGCCTTCACAGAGCACTGCTGGACACGTAAGCTGTGTATTGCTATTACAAGTATTTAACAGCCCTCTATTTTCCAAGTCCAGGATTGACATTTCAAATATTTTAATGCTGCAAACAAATTAAAAGTAGAACTAGGGGGTCTCACAGCAGCAAAGACTTGAAATAGTGTGGAAGTCAGGTAACTTCAAGTTCTTGTAAGAAATATTTAAGATTATATCAAAGACTGGCATTAGTCTCAGATACACCACTGCAGAAGAGAAGAATGTTATTTACTGAATGTGTAGCATTATCATGTTCACAGGTGCCCTCTGCTGCTGAGAAGGAAAAAATGACATGAATTCTAGATAAATCATAAGCCCAAAAATAGACATTTGCCAACACTCAGTAAAAGTTTATTATAGACCCACAGCAAGAACTTCTAAGAACTCTGCCTGTACCAACATCATTCCTAAACAAATCCCCAAGAACTTTGTGCTATTTAACTTGCTTGACTTTCCACACAGCACAGACCCCAAGAGCACAAGCACTGCCTTTCCCCCCCTCTCTGTCCAGGTAGTGCTGAGAGCCAGGCCACACAAGGGACAGGGGCAACCCAGGGAAAGTTACAGCCAGGAGCAACGGTGCAAAACAAGATGAAAAGCTGGATCACAAGCCAAGGAGCTTCATCTGTGTTGCACATTCCTGCGCTCAAATAGAAGCTGCAAATCCTTATGCCTCTGCTCTTCTTTAAGCAGTTATAAGTTTAATGAATTACTCCAGGGTGCCACATATTGCACAATTTTTGGCAGCAAACTTGACTTAGGCAACCACCACAGCCCATCAGCTACCAGGACTGAGTGCTTAAACATCATGCAGGAGTGGTAACTCCAGTGCATCTGCTCCTACCACTCATGATTTCATCATCTGCTGGGCTCACAGTCCTCCCAGCAGTGTCTTGCCACCATCTCATCATCTCTCCCTCTTTCCACCTCCTCCTAAGAAAGAACTGAGCACTTCCAGGTAGTTCATTCATCTGGCAGCAACTGTTTCGATTTTTGTGAGGGGGAGGGGGAAGAAGCCAGTGAACCACAAGAACATAGCAACTGGTTGACACAAAATAACCTCCTGATTTCACTTCTGTAATTTCAACGGCAGCTTTATTCTGACCCACCTGGTTGAATACACGGCTACAGATGCAATCCCACAGGGTAAACTTAAGTGCAAAGAAATCTTTTTTTTTTTTTCCTTTTGATTTAGTATGACAATCACTAAAGACTGTACAAACAAGCACTTAAAATTCAGGACACAACAACCGTAACTTCTTGAGCAATTTTAAGTGGCACACAGGTTTAAGCACATACAATAAAGCTGAACTCAACCATGTAATGTAAGAGCTGCCCCAGCTGACAAATCTTCATTAAATGCTCAGCACTGACAGTGTTCAAGAGAATGAGTCAAAACTTCTTAACGGACAAAACTTGTTCTTGCAGGCTTTGCTTATTTGAGGAAAAACACACAGAGCACAGGCAGCCTACAAGAAGCAAAAAGTCTTGTAAGTAAAGTATGACACAGAACCACGTTTTACCGGCTTTTCACTCTAATCTATTACTGATGTCATGAACTGATGTTGTGATCTCACCCTGCACTCCAGACCCAGGTTTTATTTGCTTACTTGCTCTGTGCCAGACATTTGCAACTCCCATTACCAGTGATAATACTGCCACTGTTTCGAATGTTGATGTGGTAATACAGTTGGCAATACCAGAGCTTAATTTAGATGCACAGGCAGTACTATAGGAAGCAGAAGAGAAAAAGAAATATAGCTTAAAGACTTGGAGCTGAATTAAAGTGACACATCAGTGATTGGGATTGTACAACATGCCAATTGCCTGGTCTATAAAACGAAACAAGGTAATGCAGTAAGGTTAAGCTGCTTCACAAATACAGACACTTGTATGGTTTTCATACCTTAGAAATTTAGAGCACTAAAAAAAAAACATTTTACTTGCATAATATTCATTAGATGTTCAGCAAATGTGCTTATGTCCCCTTTGATCTTGCTCTGCATCAGCAGCATGTCAAATCCTCCCAGCAGCCTTTCATGTTGTCCCAGACAGCTTATCAAAGCCAAGCATAAACAAACTCAGTGTTTAACCCAGCCCTATTGTCCCTCCAAATATACAATTTTGCCATCACAGAAGGTTTTTCTCCTATAAAAAAAATTTTTTTCTCCAATGAGTAGATTTTGGAACTGTCTAAAAGTCATTATTCTATCACTAGAGCTTTATGTAGTTATGATAACTTTTTTAACAACATTACTTCTTACAAAAAAAAAATAATTCTAGCAACACCCAGTGCTTCTACTGGAACAACTGAATAAATTGGGCAAATACTTTCACACCAACAGACCCAGAGAGCAACATAAAATGGTGTTATCAATACATGGTAAATGAATCCAACTGATTTTTATTTTTCACGCAACCCTTTTGTCCTTTGGACTGCATTAACAGAATAAAGCCATGGCCTATAGGACATGATGCAATCTTGACCCACAATCTTCTTGTCAGAGAGCAGGGTCTCCCATGAAAAAGCTGTTTGGGCTGTGTGTTTAGAGCATAGGCCTTCTAGGAACAGTGTCTTTGTTACCAAAACAGGCCACTTACCTCCTGCTACAATGTTTTCTTTCCACCTGTTGTGACGCTCTTAAACACACACACAACACCATTTCACAAAAATCACAGGTTTATGGCACAAGTCTCCAATTATCCATTTTAGCATGACTTCATCTACAAAGAGCCAATCATAGGAAATAATCACCCTGGTCTTCACTAGGAGAGACTGCTTCAAGTGCTCCTTCATCCCTATCTGTACAGAATCTGGGAATATTTGAACAGTGGATAATGAAGCAGATGATGCCTCTAAGATTTTCCAACACCATTCTGAACTGTCCAAATTTCAGTAAAATTCTGCCCTAGATGCCACCTACATTCATCTAAACACTCTCAGAGTAATACTCCTGTCCTGCTATAGATTCAGTCACGCCACTGAAAATTAAACTTTACAGGAGAAGTGTTACAGCTTCAGCTGGAAAAAAGCTATAACTTGCTGTGTTAGGGGCAAGAAATGTGGCTGAGCAGAAAAAAAGGAAGAAAGAATAGTGAAAAGGGGCTATTTTGATGACTGGCACTGCTTTTAGAAACTGGTCATCTCTCAGTCTCGTCACAGTCTCACTTTACATTCCTGCAGGGTCCAGCAATAAAAGCTATATATTAAATGATGAGCACATCAGTCTCACATCAACAGAAGGTGGCTTAGAAGCTCGAAGTATAAAAGCAGAAAAACTGATGATGAAGTTTCACTCAATGACTGTGGGGCTGGATAGGAAGCAGCCCAACAGAACGTCTAAACTACAATAAATGTAACTTCAAGCATCTCAAGACAACAGATCACTCTTGTTTTTTCCAAAGTTTCCAGAAGCTTTTAAATTACACAGAACATCTCTAAAAACGGAAATGTTCTTCCTAAACCTTTTTCTATAAAAAGTAAATGTCTCATAGAAATAAATAATTCAGCAAAAATTATATAAAAGTTAATAAGAATCACCATCAATGCTCTTCTCATCCCAGCTGTGCTTCTAAACCTGAAGATTACCTTTATTTTAGCACTGACAACTGTTTAATAGGAAGAAAATAGCTTATTTTATCATCACTAACAAGGAAGTAATCTAAGCATCTCCTGAAAAAGTTGCTAAATGTGAAAACAGCACTGTCTAAAAGGCAAACAAAACAAGCAAGATCTCAGAAGAACCAGATTACTAGTCACAAGCTCCTGCCTTAATTCTAAAGAAAACAGATTTGCACAAGAGTTAAACCCAGTTACCTGCCTAAATACAGGAAGCAGAGAGCACTGATATTTAGCATATATATTGTCACTTTACAGAACAAAAATTAAAATGCACTAATATCACTTACAGGGAGTGAACCATGTTTTACTTACTTTGATCAGCATAGTTTTTTGCTTTTAGTTCAAGTTGTCGAGTTTGTGACTCTAATGCTTCCACTCTGGTCTGTAAATCCTTTTTCTCTTGTTCTTGAGAATCTTCAAATTCAATGAATTTCTAAACAACAACAAAATAGTTAAGTTAGACCAAACAACTAATTACAGGTTTTACAGCAGGTAGGAAGCAACACAGCAGCCCTTCATGGCCAGGAAGGTGCAAGGCAGTTTCCAAAACAACTGAATAGACCTAAAATAGGCCATGTTTAAACACAAAGAACTACTTCAGTTTAGGTGCACCACTCAAGCACCCAGCCTAGGTTATACTGTGTAATAACTTTCAACTAAGTGTCAGCTACTCCAGAGAACTTGCTTGGGATTACCATAAATACGAATTATTTCATTATTGCCTAACTTAATGTACAACAACTGCCAACGGTGCGTGTGAACACAGGGAGTCTTGGTATTCTTAGTCTGAATGATCATCAGTGAAGTTATTTTCACCTGTAAACCACAAAGGTACAGACACTGCACCAGGGACACACCAGCAGTAGTGTCAACCAAAATTATTTGGTATCTTTTCCATTACCACCCAGTTCTGCTATAAATTCTCACAGTCTTCATCAAATTCTTAATAGCCATCTACAATCAGTCAACTGCACAGAAAACTCTCTGCTGATCACCACCATCTTTGGTTCCTTGGTTTACCAACTTTGTGACACCCCATATTCTGGAGTTCACTGATGAATGCATCAGTGTTTACATTCCCTAACATAAAAGTTACCAACAGACTATTACAGCAGCTTGGAAAGCATTTTTTTTTGCTATTTATCTTACTCCCCAAAAAATCAAGAAATTCAGCATGTATTGCTGGCACAAAGAATACTTCTAAAAGTCAGAGATGTTTTCGGTCATGCAGTACTTTGTGCTCTGCATTACAAGAAGAAGACAAGGCCACCAGCACAAGTTATGCAGAAGGCTCATGGAACAGGGAGGAGAAGCAGACCAGAAACCTCTGCATGAAAAAATCCCAACCACCCAAGACAGTTAAAGAGGCAAAGGCAGCTGAGGATCACAAGGAAGAAAAGAGACAGTGAAGGCAGCAACTTTAAAACAGTCATCTGATTTGAATATTTTTTCCTATGTATTGTTAGGAAAATTTAGTGGGAAAAATATTTCAAATGGTCACACATCAACTGTTAATGAACTATTACTACATTTTAGGCATTGTGCTTTAGACCTTTTACAAAAGCAGAAACTCATAACCTTATGGAAAGGGCTTCAGTTGAACAGGGTCATCAGAAGAAGTTCTGACTAAAAAGTACTTCAGATGTAGAAATGTATTAAAACCTATGAAGTGAAACAAGAGTTTCTTTCAGACAAGCTCTGCACAGCTATCACAGGACTGAGCATGGTGTTCATATGACTGTGCTTCAAGCTAAACTACAACACAATTGAGGAACACCTGACATAGCTCAGGTAGCTCCACTTTGGGTGCTGCCATCAAAAATCCCTCTTCAAACACAGATGTGCAGAAATCTTTCTACCTCTTCCACACAAAATTTGGGAATATTAATTAGTCAATGTAATTTGAAAACCTCAATGTTTAAGCTTGTTTCATGTCTTCTTTGTAGTAACTGATTTAAGACTTCTACCCCTTTAACATTCAAGTCATGTCTGGCCTATTCTTGGCAGATTCCCTTTTCAAAAAGGGCTTCAAAGTTTGACACATATTTGGCACTGGGGCTAAAGACCAACACAGTTTGTTACACTAAACATGGGAAAACATGAAAGAAGAATTATAAAACTGTAACATCTTTCTTTAGTTGTTTCCCTGATGATTTCCCAAAAATGTGCCATAGCTTGCTAAAGGCCAGGGACAATTATACTCATGAATAACAAACAGCCATTCAGAGCCATTAACATCATCATTACTCAGGAAACTACAGATAGATATAATTTTGTATTTCCTCTCAAGTTCTTCAACTGCAAGTGGTAAAACTGGTATTGCCTCGAACAGTTTTGTTACCTTCCACTAGTTTACCTTCATTTTGTTAAAGTTCAAATCTACATTACTATACTTCAAAGCATTTCTGTAATTACAGCTGAGTATTTTTCCCTCCTCTGCTGTAAACTATACCTGATCAGATCTTGGGATTGAGAACTTTGAATATTTTTACTTGGTTTCATTTCTCCTTCTGGTCATAGTATAATGACAGACACAGCCCCAGCAGATTGATCATCACATCCTGACTAAGCCTGCAGAAGCATGACAGAAGAACTAGTTCGATAAACCACCACAGGAGCCAAGGACAGGCTAAGCACCCTTATTAAAAGACTTTTTATTTTCATTTACATTGACAATACACTCAACTACTGCATATCTCCTGCACTGTTTAATGTAAATCCAGCAGTGTATGTAGGAACATGTTAGACACTCAATAGCGATCCTCTCATTTCAATCCCAGCTACTGGTTATACAAAACACTGAGGCAGACAGAAGTCTATTTCCCCATTTTAAGTGATGTCCTGTTTGGGCCACAAAGATGTGTCTTACAACTCTAATGAGAAGTGTGAGAAGTGAGATTTTTGGTACTTTTTTTTTGTGTGTGTGTTTTCAAGAGCAAGCTGAAGGACACCAACCTGTCGTTAAAACAATCAGACCCGATTATATAAGATTACAAAAAATACAGCTGGAATGATCCTTAAAAGGTAGTCTTGTTTCCAGGTTCTGATGTTCAGTGTTGGATGTCTGGATCCTAATTTTGATTAGGCTATGATGAGGTGTAACACAGGATGCAATGCACAGCCCTTCCTGCATATGCCTGCTGTAGAAACCCAACCTGTGATACTTTCATCAGCCATGTTTGGCAACTTCCATTTAATCCATCTCATTTTCTCCAGGCAGGATCAAGTGTGTCATTTCAGACCTTTGTCCAACCTGTTCTAAAAGACTTCATATAAAAATTGTGAAAAAGTCCCTCGCAAACAAAACTCAAAAATCTTTACGTAATCAATTTTAAACCTACTTGAAAGTCTGCAGAGATCTGTGGAATAAATAAGAACTCAGATTACACAACGGCCCGGCACATTTGGAACCCTCTCTCCTGCACACAACCACTGAAGCACTCACTAGCACATTATTAGCCAAATGAAATATCTCTTCCTATATTTATGTCATCTTCTGTCTCTTTACATCTTGTCTTGTTTTCCTGTCACAGGACCCAGGTGAAATGCTGAGCATATTTGATGTAAGGGTCCCACCCACCTGGCAATCTCTATTACTCTATGACATGTCCTTCAGCAATGTGTATTGCAACAATGACAGATTCTCAGCCAGTTGCAAGTTCTTCTTGGAGCAGGGAGAAAAAAAATCACATAAAAAGACAGTTCAGTTGGATTTGGGACACAGAAAAACACATGAAAATGAAAACTACCCGATAGCTGTAAAATAGAGTGAAAGTTTTCTGTAAAATGCATCTCGCTTTTCTTCTCTCAAATGAAAAATACTTGAACTCTTGCTGCACACACACTCGTCAATACTCAACATACAATCCTAAGGAAGAAAGTTACCTCTGGGAACAGTAAGAAAAAGCAGACATCAAGTTCATGCTATGACTTAAACCAATTTTAGTGGTGGTTTAATCCCACCAACAGCAGAAAACCTAAAAAATATCCTAATTTGGCAAGGCTTAAAGGAGTAGATTTTATCCTTTCCAAATGCACACAAAACACATGCCAGCTACAAGTGCAGGTCTGAAACAATGCATTGCTGCAGAAGTAACTCTTATCAGGGTATAAAATAGCAGAAGCACAAACGCCGTTTCCTCTCCCACTTCTTTGGGGCAGGAATTGCTACCTCACAGCCACCAAGTGGGAAAGTAAGAACTGGAAGCAGAACAGCAGAGCAGCTGGTTCCTCCATTCCTTCAGCAATATCAAAAAACCTGCTATGTTAAAAGTCAGACAAGTGATTTTGCAGCATATTTCTTTAGTAACACTTTTTAAGCACAGGAAATAAAGACAGCAAATTACAAAAATGGGGTAAGGAGACCCCTACCCTAACAGTAGACTATTTAATGTTCATTAAGATACTGCTGCGAATAAATTTCCTACAACAACAAGCAGAAAGTAAAAGAAGGTGTGTTAATTGCCCAGAGAAGCTGTGGCTGCCTCATCCCAGGAAGTAAGGGCTCAAGGGTAAGTTGGACAGGGCTTGGAGCAAGCTGGGATAGTGGAAGGTGTCCCTGCCCATGGCAGAGGATGGAGTGACATGAACTTTAAGGTCCCTTCCAATCCAAACCATTATGTGATTCTATGAACAGATGATAATAAATATGGAACCCAGCATCTCAAAATTCTCCATCTTGCCACCAGATGACACAAGCAAACCCCACAACAAAAGAAATGTGCTAAGCCAACAACCTCTTGTCCAAGGAAAACAGTGTTAAATTTCTATTCCCTCCTTTTATTTCAACCATAATGCACCCATCAGGTTATCTCAGCATCGAAAAAATGATTCAACAACCATGTCTGACGAACACACGTGCCTCCCCTAAAGACACCAGGCCGTACCTTACACTTTCACACCTGTACAGCACAAGGATCTCAGCACATCACAAAAATTACCTTTGTGCTTATCACAAAAATACGGTCTTTGGTCTAACTGCACTTTGGAAAGCATTAGCCAGATGTCTTGCAGCACAAGCACTGATTCTTCAACTGCATAAAGCCTGTCCCCTCAAGTTAATTTATCATGACACACAGAAGTGGAGATGGCAGTGAAGGACGCTACCAATACAGGCACATACAGTTCCTGAAAAGCTACAACAACATAATTTACCCCATGGTCTGTTTCACCACGGTGGTACGGTTTCTGTCCTGCTGCCCAAGGCCTGTTTTTTTCAACCTGGCAAATGCTGACTGTGCTTTAAGCCTGATGAATTTTCTCATGAATTAGTTCAGAAAGTATTTAGCAATCCCTTCCTATTACTCTCAACAGAAACATATTTTCTAAAAGACCCTTTTACATCAGCTTGTGTTGGAAATAGTGCAGCAACTCCAGTTCCCTGACTGGAGTTCATAAGGCATCATAAAACCACCATGTGTTTGATAAGGAAGATGAATGATCTATCAGTCCAAGAGTTGGGGGGGACACCATTCATACCACAGCACTTCATAACAAACTGAGTCCTGGAATAATCTGCAGACAACATTTTGCACTCATAACAGAAACAAAAAATCATTTGTACAGGGCTAAGATTTTTTTAAATTAGGCTTTCACTGTCAATATTGCGTTCACCTTCAGTGCAGTTGTTCTGATTTTTGGAAAATTTAGAAGGCAAGCACAACCAGAGATCAGCACAGGACAAGGGGTCTGGAAATAGACTTGTAAGATGGCTTGTTCTTTTACAGATAATGCTGCCAATCCAATTTCCTTGAAGAATTTGGCAATGAGCTGAACGAAGTTATCCTGCACAGCTGCTTCCTATTGTATTGCTTTATAATATTACATTAGATAATGCCTCACAAGCTTATTTAAGCTGAAGTGTTTCTTGGTACAAAAACTGAAATAAAAACATCTAACATCCCAAACCAGAGTCGATGTCACTGGAGAGTTCACACCACCTGTTGTTGCCTGCAGCTTTATATACCAAGTCTGAAGGGCTTCAACCTAGACACTGTGTATTTCCATAGTTTTTGCAATACGTTGTCACTGTTTTTGCAAAAATGGACAACCCGCCTCCCTCCGCGAGGACCATCCCGCGGGGCCGTGACAGCGCAGCCAGCGCACGGTTCCATGTTTGCTCCGCTCCCCTCCCGCGGCCCCACGGCAGCGCAGCGCTCCGCGGGAGTTTACTGGGGATCCCTCCGGAATGAGCGGCTCAGGGGACCGCGGGCACACGGAGCCGCACGGACGGGTCCCGCAGTGGCCAAGCCGTACGGAACAGGAGGGACTCTCCGCCCTCCTCATCGTCCTGCCGAGCCGCGTCGCGACACTAACTCGTCAGTGGCGGCTCCGGCCCCGTCCCCCGGCGGGGAGCGGTCTCCGTTCTTGCTCCCGGCGCCGCCCGCTCTGCCCCGGGCAGGCCCAGCGCGGGAGGTGCGGCCGCCCCCGCGCAGCCGCCCCGGCCCAGAGCCGCGCTCACCTCCTCGGCCTGTTTGCGCAGCGCCTTCTCCCGCTCGTACTGCGTGAGCAGCTGCTCGTTGTCGTCCCGCAGCAACTCCAGCTCCACGCTGGTCTCCTGGCTGTGCGCGCACACTGAGTCCAGGTTCTCCAACACGGCCACCACCAGCGGCATCAGCTCGGCCACCACCTCCTCGTCGTAGCGCCCGATGAGCCGCTCGAACTCGCGGTAGATGGAGCCCGCCAGCCCCGACACCCGCTCTGACATCATGGCGGGGCCGGGCCCGCCGGGGTCCTCCTGGTACACCACGCCGTCCGCCAGCTCCATGGCGGCGGCGGGGGGTTATCTAGGGCCTGGTGGGTCCTGCTCAGAGCGGCTCTCTGCGGCGGCGGAGCCTCGGCGGGGCCGGGCAGGGAGCGGCGCGCGTCTCTGACCTCACCCGCCGCGCCGGGCGTGTCCTGCCAGTACGGCAGCGTGGGGCGGGGGTATGAACGTGAAGTCAGCGCCGGGGGTGTGGTCTGCGTGTTGATGTCATCGAGAGGTAGGGTCTGGGAGACTTTACACGGGTGGTTGGTCCCGAAGGTGGTGTTGCCATTCGGGAAAATGCGTTCGGCGGGAGCGGGGTGGCACCGGAAAGGACCAGGCTGTCGGATGCACGTCAGGGGTCACCGAATCACCGAATTGTCAAGATTGGAAGAGACCTACAAAAGGGGCAACAAGGCTGGGGAAGGGCCTGGAGCAGACTTCCTGTGAGGAGCCCCTGAGGGACCTGGGGGGAGCTCATCCTGGAGAAAAGGACTCTCAGGGGAGATCTTATCACTTTCTACAACTCCTCCTGTCAGGAGGGGGCAACCTGGTGAGGGTCGGGCTCTGCTCCCAGGGAGCCCAGGGACAAGAGGACACAGCCCTAAGCTGCACCTGGGGAGGTTCAGGTTGGACATTAGGAAGAAATTCTTCACAGGAGTGATTGGGCATTTGAGTTGGCTGCCTGGGGAGGTGTCACTGTCCCTGAAGGTGTTTAAGAAAAGATTGAATGTGGCACTCAGTGCCACAGTCTGGTTGACAAGGTGGTGTTGGGTCATAGGTTGGACTGGATGATCTCAAAGGTCTTTTCCAACCTAGTTCGTTTTGTGATTCTGTGGTTCTGCCACCCACTCTGACCATGTGCCTGGCACTGCCATTGTAACTCCTAAACCACTAAACCACATCAACCAGTACCAGGTCCAGATGCCTCTTAAACAGCTCCAGTGTGGTGATTCCACCACCCCCGAGGCAACCCCTTCCAACCTCTGGCCAAACAAACACTAAAAATAAATTTTTCTAATATTTAATCTGAATGTCCCCTTATCTCAGCTTAAGGCATTTTTCTTTGGGCCTCTCTCTGCAGGCACAGCAGAAAAGCCCCATCGCCACCTGTTGGGGGTTAAATTTGTTTCTTTTTACTTACAGAATTTTTTCCATAAGGTGCTAGAAGACTAACTACTGGGTACTTGTGGGTACTTGACCAAAACAGAGAGGTAGCCAAGTCAGGAGAGGGAAGATAACATTAGTTTTGGGGGCAGGAAAAGGGCGGCGCTGAGGGCAACTAGGCTGTCTCTTACTCTCAGCATCAGAGGGAGGACAGCCAGGCTGTTGCTTGCTGCGGGAGGAGTTCACTGTCACCACCAAGTCCAGTCCTGGGAAATCTACCACCATCTGCTTGTGTGCCCAGGAATTCTGAGCTTGCCTCCTCCTGCCCTGCTGGATCTGAACCAGCCCTGTCCCGCCACCACCGCTTCTTCGGTGCTACACTTTTTGCTATGGTGTGGCCGCACACCCTCCTGCCCTGCCAGGACATCCTGCCTTTGCCTACCAGGGACATCCTGCTGTTCCAGCTACAACCACGGAGCCTCTGATTTATCTCATCCACCAGCCTGGGATTTTCCACCATTCCAGCTTGGTGCTCTCAGAGTNTCAGGACCGGGGGGGGGGGGGGGGGGGGTTGAATTCTCCATTCCAAGAGAGGCCCTGCCCTCCCTAGCAGATACCTGTCTTTCCCAAACCAAGACAGCACCTCACTACATGTTCCTGTCAGTAGTTCTAGAGAGCTGTGTGGTCACCCCCGAGCCTCCTCACAACTAAACAAACCCAGCCTCATAAGACATTTTCTTGTTGCTGTTGGGCACAAAAAGGCTGAGACAAATTCCACGATGTCAAAAGGTTGAAAAACTAACCTTTTTCAAAAATGAATTCCTTTTTATAGGGTTCTAAACACAGCTAGACATGATTAGTCCTTTGTTCAACACTCTATCACCATGATTGGCTAATTAGAAACAACACCTTTATGTAAACAAACCACAAATGCAGAAATTATTTACATTTTTCATCTCAGTTTTCCCAGAGTGTTTTGGGAAAAACTTATCTTCTCACAGAGTTCACTGCTGCTCTCAGCAGCTCGCAGGCTAAAATTAGACCCACATCTTCTAGTCCCTTTACAAGCCTTGTTCCTCTTCTCTGGGCACCTCCAGCCCCTCAATGTCCTTTTTAAAGTGAGTGGCCCAAAACTGAGCACAGCAGTGCCAAGAACAGAGGGACAATCACTTCTCTGGTGCTGCTGGCCACGCAATTCCTGATACAGGCCAAGATACCTCAGGTCACCAGAGTGTACATCGAAGCCTGAGTGCAGTGGGTGTAGGCTCTGGGGGCCCTTGACAGCAGAAAGTTTGGTCCTCTTCGTGTGGGACCAGAGTGGGGAGCTCCAGCTGGATTGTGGAGTGAGGTTGTCTCATAGGCAGCTCCCTCTGTGAATGGCAGATGTGAAGCAGTGCAGTCTGACAGTTCCCAGTGTATTTGTTTATCACACCTACAGAGGGATAAATAGACTCAGTGATTCACTGAGGGATGACTGAAGGAGTTAGGATCTTAGCTCCTGGATTTTGTGACTCTGCAGCTCTGTGTTGGCTGGTGTCTGGCAGGAAAAATACCTTTCCTTTCTCACAAGGTCTCCAGATAATATCAGAAATCATGTTTTCTTAGCAATAATACAGCTTAGAAGGCATCTTGCACTTGCTGAGAGAGATTGGTTTTCCTAGGATTTGGAACAGGGGGTTCCATTCTGGATCATCTGTTCTGTCATGGGAACAATGGGTGCTGTTACAGATATTCACAGTAAACTTGAAAATACCTACTGAGACTGAAAATTTTCCGAGTTGTTTCACATCCCTCATTTTATTACGGGGTTATTAAAGTTGGAAAAACTCTTTAAGACCATCAAGTCCATCCATTAACCCAGCACTGCCAAGGCCACGACTAAACCATATCCCCAAGTGTCACATCTGCAGATTTTTCAGATTCCTCCAGGGATGATAACTCCATCATTGCCCATGGCAGCCTCTGCCAGGGCTTGACATTGCTTTCAGTGAAGGAATTTTTCCTAATATCCACTCTAAACCTCCTCTAGTGCAACTTCTATCATACAACTTGAACTTGGGGAAATCAGTATTTTTCATTAGGCAATATCACATGTACAGCTGAGGAACCTGGTGGCCCAGCAGCAGTCCAGGAACAAAGAAATGAAAATGTGCTTTAGAAAAGGCAGAAAGTTTGAGAAGGGATGGAATTTTAATTGCGGTGATTGCATTCAGCTCCACTGGAGAGCAGCAGAGCCTTGCTCTTAATTTTTGCTCATTTGGACTGCTTCTACGGCAGGAACTGTGCTTTAAATGCATGTGCTACCTTGTCTCTTCATGTACTGAGCCAGTGAGTCTGTGCAGGAATGACAAAGAAGAAAAGACTCCAGCCTCTATATTGGATTTATTGTGAATCCTGTTTAGACATCACGATCCTCCCAAACTAATATTTAACATGGTATGGCCAGGGCACTGGTGATTGAAATACAATTTATAAACATGGCAAAAGGAAAGAAAAACTGTTTGGCTTTTAATTATTACCAAAAAATCACATTGTTCCAGCTAAAAAGTAATTTTTAAAAGATACGATGTGTACTCTCATACATTTTTTCAAGTGACATTTTCATTTAAATTACTGGAAATTATCTCTGTGAAGGGATTTTTTTTTCCCGTTTCTCTTTAGCAGTTGTATGCTGCCCTAGTTTGAAAGACAGGTGTCTGCCAAGGAAGGCAGGAACCTCCCTTGGAATGGAAAATGTGACACCCTTCCCTCTGAATTATTATAACTTTGAAATTAAGGGGCTTTCAGGCAAAGATATGGGAAAAAGGAATAACAGTTCTTCACATATGTGTATGTATATATGTATGTGTGTGTGTATGTATATGTACAAGGCAAACGAACAACAGCAAGGGCAGCAACACCAAACAGAACCACAAACCCAGCCTTCTCTTGGCTGCAGTCACTTCCCCCTTCGGTGTCGCTCTGGTCACAGCTGGCAGGAGCGCTGGTGGCCCCCGGCTGGGCTGGGCAGGTGCAACGATTCCCCACAGCTGCAGGGGGCGCTGTGGCACGAGCTCGGCCGCCTCTCTGCACGTTGGTAATGGCGGGCAGGCCAGCGGGAGAGATAGAAAAGGGGCTTCCTTTACAAACCCACACATGTAGCCACTCCCGGTGCCCCTCTGGATGGCGAAATGGACTGTAGCAGGAACCTCGGAAGCAGCAAGCTGGAACAGCAGAGACCAGCAGACCCAAGGTGACAAACGAAGTGTATCAGAGACTCCGGGGCCATGCCAGAAGTCTGAGCGTAGGGTTAAAATGTAGAAGGAATCCCTGAAGCAGCGGCAGAGAACAGTGGGGCTGGGTGGGGAATTGCTCCCCTGGGTAGCTCATCCACGATGGCTGGTGATTACCCAGGACAAAGAGGTGGCCAAAAAGTCTGAGGCGGAAGATAATGTTGTTAAAGAAAAAATCCGCGCTACAAGCCTTTATTAAGATCAGCTCCTTTACTAAAAGAATTCGGAGGCTAGAGGGGAAGCTCGTCAGGGGGGTATTCCGTGCTCAGCCGCCTGGAGAAAAAAACAGGGTCGATCTTGTCACAACCAGCAGGATCGGGTCTTCCACTCTCGCAGGTGACTGCAGGAAGATTCTCCGCTTGACTTGTTGAAAGCTAGGGGTCTCAGTCCCACGGAGCATCCTGTAAGTCAGGGGGACAAATTAACAGCACAAAGAGAGCGAGAGAGAGCTCGTGCCATTTCATTAGTCAGGTTTGAGTGCCTAGATGTGTCTCTGCTTGTCCGTTTTGAGGCACTTTTTGAGTAAAATGGTGTAAGTCTCTTGATTTGCATATTTGCCTTCTGTCCTCCAATCGGGTGCTGTCTCTAGCGTCTGTCACTCAACACTGTCCCGGATGTAGCTCGATGACGTAGAATGTAACTGCCTCCTGCAGGGCGACACAAGCATACACACACACACCCCTACCGCTCCTAAACAATGTAACTGGACTGGTTAACTGGGTAAGTAATTACTGAAGAGTAACATAACAGTTAACATCTTTAACTATTGGGGTATTTAACATGGGTAACTCGGTTGAACAATTAAGCATCAACTTCTTAAACTGATTTTCTCACAACAAATGTGAGTTTGGGGGGGCAGGAAAAGGGGAGGGGCTGGGGGCAACTGGGCTGGCTTTTCTTTTTTTGCTGGCACTGGGCATTTTTGGTCAGAGGATGGGCAGGTGATTGGTTTTTTGGCTGCGAGAGGAGTTTCACTGTCACCACTAATTCTGGAGAGGCTACCACCACTTGCCGGTGTGCTCGGGAATCCTGCATTCGTCTCCCTCGCCCCTGTGCTGAGGCCGGACCTGCCCTGCCCGCCACTGCCACCGCTTTCTTCGGCACCTCTCCTTCTTGCTACAAAGTGACCTCACACCCCCTGCCCTGCCGGTGGTTCCAGCGACCACCGCAGAACTTCTGATTCGTCTCATCCACTAGCTGGGATTTTCCACCGTTCCAACTCTGCTCTCCAGAAGGCACTGAGATCAGACTTTCCCTGGACTCTGTGAAGCAGAGCCCTCGAGGTTCCTGGTTCTGTTTTGTTGTTAATGCTGTAGTTGTTGTTTTGTTTTGTTTCGTTATATATATACTAGTAAAAGACTGTTATTCCTACCCCCACTACCTCTGCCTCAGAACCCTTTAATTTTTTTCTAAATTATAATAGTTTGGAGGGAGGGAGTTGGAATTTTCAAGGGAGGCCCTGCCCTACCCAGCAGATACCTGTCTTTTTCAAACCAAGACTGACATGACCCTGGCTGCTCGGCAGGAGATCCTCTCTGAAGGTACCCGGCTAGCAAGATCCATGATGGGTCACGCTGGATATGGGGGGCTGCAGGCAGTCCCTTGGGGAAAGCCCGCTAAGCCTACAAGGCGAGAGGGGTGCTGCGCTGGCCCCCCTGCCCTCCAAGGAAGACCCACCCACAGGTCTGGGTGTCAGCATGCCGATGGAGCGAGGTGAGGAATGAAGGACAGCCACTGCTTGCTATGTTCCCCGAGGAGGTTTATTCATTCATGCACAGGGAGGGAAGCAATACTGTAGCAGGCTGAGAGCCCTGGGGCTGCACATAGCTGCTGTTGCCACGGCAACCCACAGAGCCCAAGAGCTCAGAACCAGGGAGTGAAGCAACTTATAAAGTGGGGTGGAAACAGGGGGAGTAACAAAAGAAGAACCAATCATGGGGGTCTCGGGGAGGGGTACAAGGAACATCAATCAACAATACCACAAATGAGGACACAGACAGGGCGTGGCTAACTCAGGAGAACCAATGAACCATCGCAGGACAGCGAACATTCCAGAGGACTGCGAGTGGGTTCGGGGGGATTGATAACTTGGGGGGAGTGGGCAGATGGCCTTATAGGGAGAAGGGGA
>WAAE01016853.1:0-46739 GCA_013400495.1 Nicator chloris
TGTCCCTGCCCATGGAAAAAGATTACATTTAAGGGTCTCTTTCAATGCAAAACATTCAATGATTCCATGATCTAATCCACTTAGACACACATGTTTTTTATTCTGGAAGAATAGGACTGGAACAATGTAGTTTCTCCAGATGAAGTAAATGATAGCTGAAGCTGCATAACACTTAATAAATATCCAACTCAATGCTTCCCCTGAAGGAGGGAGAATAATTCTCAGAGATTTTTAATATGCTAGGGAGATTTAACTCTTTGTGAAACAGTCAAAAGCATACTAACCTGACCCGTTTCACTAAAATAACTTTCTTAATAACAAGAATAAAGCACAAAGCAGACCTGATCCAGAAGGGCTCACTGAGATACCTCATGCACTTTGTTAGATTCTGCTTCAAACATCATGTAGGAAGGATGATTTTTTCACTGAATGTAAAATATTGAGATCATAATTGACACAGGAAATAATATTCACAGAATACCACGTTACCCAGCTACTCCCAGAAGACCCAGTCATCCACTTTTACTAGGTTATATTGCTATACCACAGTGAAAAATCTCAGCAAGATTACAAAGAATAGATGGAACAAAACATAATGGTGGGATCCCTTGCCTTTATTTGCAAAGTGAGGCCATGTATAGTGTGACTATATTTGACATATAGTATTTGGCATTTTGAATAGAAAATATAAGAATGAAGGTGACAGGAAGAACTGAGTGAAGAATCCACTGATCAGAGAATTGCAAAAGAGAAAATGCAAAGTTCTATTCAGTCCACTTGAAAAAATATATGAATACATATATATTTATCTTTATTTATGTGAGCTAAAAAAAATGTTGCATGACATATGTTCCATGTATTTGCTGAAAAACAGACCATTTAACAGCTTTTCCTTTATTGCTTAATCCCTCAGGAAAGTGGGACCCTGCTTGATGCAGTTGTGTAAACATCTAATCACAGTCAATATCTGGATACTTTTCCTTCTTGAGCTGATGGGACATATTTGTATGCAATTTAACCTGCTTAAAGAATATTGTGTTTGTCATGACTACAAACTATTTTTTCTGCTACACTGTACTTTCAATATTGTTAAATTGATAGCAGTGCAGTCAAAGGAATATCCATTTAGGAGCACTGGTGACTGCAGATAAGATATTATCTATTGCAGCCTACCCTGAAATGCCACGATAGTGCCATGGCTTTAGATAATATTCTAAAGGAGTATTTCTTAGATGTCTAATAAATTAGGTGGGGGGATAAATAGAAAATTAGATAAAATGGGATAAAACCATAGATCTATGTTTTATAAACCAGTTAACTGAAAACCAGATGTAGAGAACATAACTGATTTTATTGACAAGGCAAAAAGAAGCAGCTTGTTAATGAAATCTGTTGAGGGCACAAAGTCAGTTGCATCAACACAAAAAAGGATTAGAATGTCATGCTGGAAGAATCTGAAGATTTCAAGGAAGGGAAAAAAATCAACTGGATAGCATTTAGCCGTACAAAGTACCATATTTAATTTAATTAGTTTAATAAGATTTCTGAATTAATGCTAAAAAAAAACCTCAACAGGAATTATGGGAAGAGGAGCAGGTCTTGCATGCTGAACACTATATGGTGCAGTCTTAAGGTGCTGAATGCACCACTGACATTTTTCTATCTAACAAGGCATTTCTATGTAAGAGAGGAGTGTTCACAGTTAAGCAAGACCTCTACACAATGATAGCATAAATGTATTACTGGTCATCCACACTCGGGGCAAATTGCCCCAGACCTGGACTTCTGCAAGTAACTGCAAAATTGTATGATGAGAAGAAAGGGTGTTCTACCTTCCCGGGTAGGGAGCAGAAGAATTTAACTTCATGAACACAGTGATAAAGTGCCAGAGAATGAGTGCAAATACAGTTGTGGAAGAAGCAAGGAGGAAATCAACACTAGAAAAGAAAAGTCTTGTTAAATCACAGAGCAAAACAGAGTGGCAATAAACTGCCTTGAATTCATTCTAAATTAGAAAGAAGTTTCCAACTAAGAAAAAAAGAATGCTCTAGTAGAATCTTTAAAAGTAGAAATGGGGCAAATATTTACAAAATTGTCCCCCTAAGTAATAATTAATGCAAAACATGAAAAACGTTCTCTAATTTTATTGATTTTAACAAAAAGGGACAGGAGGAATAGTCTCCAGCTTCCTCTCAACCACCAAAATACAGAATGTATTTTCTACAGAATGTGCATTTTTATTCTCTTTACAATTTCATGGTTTTCTATTGTTATGGTGTTATGTCAAGTGACTCTTTAAGAGGGAGAAAAAAAGACTGAAGTAAATGCTTAAAATTATGCAATCTATTATTTATAGGACACACCTTTTTTAATCAACTGTCCATCAACTAAATATCTGCTTAAGAATAATAACAGCAATAAAGATGGTTCTTGAGGATGCTGTTTCAAACTTCTGTATTTTTGAGACTCCTTTTGCCATATCAGTTGATACCAGCTGAAACTACTCTTTCAGCTCTGTGATATTTCTCAGATGGGTTACCAAAAGAGACAAGTACATTACTTTTACAGATTTCAAGGCTTTTTAGGAGCTTATTCTTGGAAATCTGGGTTTGCCATATAATGATGTAGCAGAGCTACAATCTTTCTCCTAAAGGTGTTCATGCCACCATTATTCCCCAACGAAACCTTGAAGAATTACATAATAGATAAATAATAAAAGAATTTTCATGTTTTTTATTCCACCTATAAAAAAAATAAACAAAAATTATGTCTAAGGAGGGTAAGAAAGTATCTTATAAAAATTATTATGATTTGGCAGATTTACTTTCCTCAGGTAGTAATCTGGTCTCCAACGACCACTGACTTATCCTATCTATACAAAAAGGATTATAGTGTGTATATTTCAGCCAACTTTTGCAAAAGCAACAAAAATTATGATTATAAAGCTCTCTTTGAATGTTTGTTATTATATCACAAGTTCTTCCAGACATTCTTTTCTAACATATCTGCAAATATAAAAGGATTTTGGTGTTTCTTTTCTGAACTTTCCAACTGCTATTTCCCGGGAGTTTAGTGGTAACTTATAAATGGCAACATCACAAAAGGTAGAAGGTAATTTCCCCTAAGAACCAGCTAATTTATAGCTTTCTACACGTAAATGACCCTTGCAAGTTGGCAGTTGCTTCATTAAATCTTTTACACCTGCTCCTTCCATCTCATGAGAAAAAATAAGTAGAAGGCGCAATTCACTCCCACTACATTCACTCCTGAAGGTATTGGGGAAAAAAGGCTATCTTGGTACTTTCTGCCATAAAGTGTAACTAATTCTGTAAATGTGAGTGAAACACAATTGAAAGTAGCATGGGAGATAGATTGATATTACCTGTGGGTCACTGACATGGAGAGGAAAATCTGAATTGTTCCCTGGCGTAATGCTGCTGCAATTGATTGACACCAGGGATGCATTTGGCATGAAGACTTTGAAAGCACATTTTTGAAAAGGAAGTTCTATTTGCACCGTGGGGTTTCCATTCTCATTTTATACATTCCTATAAGTCACTTCAAGTAGCACGGAGAATCCGTTTCAAAAAATAAAGATGTACAAATGTATTTTCAGTTTCTTCCTCACCAAGCCAAAGAAAAAGCCACATTTCATGTAAAACAATAGTTTTCCTTCACGTGAAGAAAATGTGGGGTTAGAGAAATAGGCACATTCTAACCCATTTTCCTGATTAAATAAGGTGAATCAGAGAGTAAAAATCATTTGAAATAACAATAGGTTTGATTTTTTAATTATTAATATTAAAACTGTGAAATTTGTAATGTAAGATACTGAGTCATTGTTAGATCCAAATGTAAAACCATACATAGGTCAATAAAAGCACATTAAATACATTATCTTTAAAGCAAGAACATATATCCTGTATTTTTTGGAAATAAAATATCAATAGGCTTTTAGAAGAAAATGTCTTTAAGCGCTTCAAAAAGTTCTGCTGTTTGTGTGGTGGATTTCTGAAATCACATTTGTCAATATCTTCTATCAACTCCATATTTTTATGGCATTTTTTACCACATTACCCTTTTCCCTATAAGTCACATTGCTCTTTTTTACAGAAGAACACCATTATGTGTCAATTTGGCACTGCTTTAAGAAACCTATGTAATTTTTTCTAAACAGAATTCCACTTTTTTTTAAATCTGGTTACATCCAGGTTTTTTTTAATTTTTATGTGTCAGCAGCTCTCAGAAGGACATTTGGATAAAAAAAATCCTAATTGAAAAAGAAAAACAAAGACCATTAGTACAGTTATATAAACTTGATTTTTTTTTTAACATTCTTTAGCTGTCTGACCATTATTGTATGCTTTGTTGTGGATTCTTTATCAAAACATTCAATAGTTACAACTACTAATCCCTAGTAGAAAAGTTATGGAAGCCTAGTAGAAACTTTAATTTAGAAGCAGGAGAGAAAAAAAAAAATCTAATTTTTTGTATTTAAAGGATTAGAATCCTCAGGAAATACATGAGTCAAATACATTTCAAAGTATTTAAAAACATTACTGAATCTATCAACAAGATACAACTTTTTTATTTTGTCTGCACATCTGTACTGCAGATCTAGTATCAGATAAATGGTGAGTCTAAAGCAATAGTTTGGAGAGGATTTATTATTCTACTAGCTTTACTTCATGGCAAAGCACATGGTAAAAACCATCTCAAAAAGTAATCAAAGTTGTTTCCTCAATCACAGTATAATTTTATATTAATTGATTATTCTCTGTTGATAATAATAAACTGATTCAAAAGAGTAGGGAAGTCTTATCAGCTTGATCCTGACATTTTCATAAAGTGTTATCAAATATATTTTCCTGTCTCTGTCAGAGCAAAGCCCCTTTCAGAAGTTCTTGTCAGACTCATGCAGGTTTTATTCAGAGCCCAAATACAACGATGTTGGAGCAGCACAGTTAAGGCTGCCTGCTTATCTACATAACAGCTCCTCTGCTGGAATCTCCTTCTCTGATCCCAGCACTACCTCCCACACCAAAAAATATGCAGCCTTGGAGGAGGGCAGATGTTGTTAGCAGAGCTCCTTAATAACGATAAAATACAGATAATATCTGCTCTCGACAAATCTGCCTCCAAGAAACATTCCTCTCTCCTCTGGAATGTCTCAGCTCCTGCCACTTCCCCTGCAGCAGCCACAGCTGGCATCTGGCGTGACAAGAAGCACAAACCCACTGACCATCCAAACTGCCTCTGGCAGTAGGTCTGTGACAGGAGAATTCGGCACAAAACCTGGTCTAAATCAACTACTCCTGAATAGCTCCAATGGTCTTTATTGAAATATAGTAAAAAAATGGACCCTTTATGTTCTTCCCCAGCTTGCACGTTCACAAATTATCCCAAGCCCAGCTTTGCTTAGGTTACTGTTTTCCCAGCAGAAGTAAGCCTTTTCCAATAACATTTCCAACAATAGCTCTTCCTAAGCCTGGTCATGTTTTTCTCTAAATATAGAAAAAAACTAATTAGTCTTAGCAAGCTACATTTCTAGGTTTCTCAGTAACATTAAAAGAAAATTAAGTGTATGTTATGCTCTTGCTCAGTCTCAAAGGTTGACTAAATGTTTAAGTTTGGAGAGTGTGTTTTTTATTTAAGTTAACTACAAATTAGATAAATGCCTTTCCTTAAAAAATTCTGCTGGATTTAAAAGAAAACAGAAATGTTGCTGGAAAGCGATTTTATTCTCTTTGACTTGTAAAAATTTCCTGTGAAAAGGTTTTCAAATAACATTACTCNACTGGTTTTGTTAAATAATGCAATTTTATTTTGTTAATAAAATGCGATTTTATTCTCTTTGACTCGTAAAAATTTCCTGTGCAAAGGTTTTCAAATAACATTACTCTCTTTATAACAATGAATTACAGTTTAGGAGGAAAGTCAGTGACAGGAAAGAGAGAACTCAGTTCACACTATAAAAGGTTTATATTGTTTGTTCTAACTTCAGGGGCCAAAAGGAGTTGACAATGTTTTGTTTTCTATCACCTACCAGACCTCCTCTAGAGGGAGAGTTTATGTCTGCAATGATCAGTACAAAGCAAGGAGCTTCACTCAGCTGCCAAGGACATTTCTTCTCCCAGCTGGCTGCAGACTGCAGAGTTCAGCTACTGAGGCTGGGTGCCCAAACTGTTCGGAAAAGAGAGAAAATAGTGTTGGTTGTGATGGTCTTAGGCTGGAATTGACTCTTTGTTGAAGCTTGAATTTTAAGAGAAATGGTGGGAGTTATGAGAGAGCAACAGCAGATTTTCAAAAGGTAACATTCCAACTACAGAACAGAGGTATGGTGTTTCAGGGAATGTACTGCCAAGAACCAGCACTTTTACAGAATGATAATTTCAAGGAAAAGATTTCAAACAATTGAATGGACTACGAAGTATCTGAAATTAATTGATGAGATCATAGATAAAAAATAACAATAGAATAACCTCTACCAGAACATGAAAGGCATCAAAATGTGTGATCATCTTGTCAGAAAAATATCTTGATGGACTTTTTCAGAAACCCCTAATGCTTCTAACTTTAGAGACATCTATAACCACTCAGAAAGTCTGTAAGACACACCCCACTGTGATTTTCATTAAAGTCTCTTTTTCCGTGCCCATTAAAGCCCTGAAATCTGATACCAAGGGTCTTTAACAAAAGCAATAGGGCCTGTCACAGTCAGAAAAATAACCTGTTTCAGAAAGAATGTGAGAGGAGAACAAATATCCAACTAAATACTGTTCAAAGGTTACTTCACAAATTAAGAGAAACTTGAAAAACCTTATAAGGTTAGTAAAGACAGAGAAATCAGGTAAGCCTTTGCAGAGATAAGCTTATTACCATTCTAACCACCACATTCATTAGACATCATGATTTTATAAATTTCAAAAAATATATTAGTCCTACCTATAAAATAATACCCTAGTGCTGAGGAGACTGAATTTTCTGAATTAAAATAAATTTCCAGGTTACCAGTTCCAAAGGCCCTAGTTCATTTATTAGGTATTTCTTTCAGTCCAATCAATACAGAGCCCAGCCCAGAGTCACCAGAGGAAAGGGACTGCTCTCAGTTGTCCTATCTCTGAAATGATCCTGAGCCGAAGTCCCAAACAAACAGACTCCACAGGGGCTCCTTAAACAAAATGAGAATGTTATTTTGTGTAAAACATAGATGTGAAAACACTCCTGACAGGGTTTTTTATCCATCTCCCGTGACTGTGGAAGTTGCTCCTGAAATATGGGAGTGTTCTTTAAAAGGTCTTGGCTGACTAATTATCCAAGCAGCAATTCTGTTCCTTAGTGTTACTGCCATGGAGCAGATCCCCATGGGACAGGAGGCAGGAGCTGAGCAGGCAGCAGGGCAGGGGCCAGGCCACGTTCTGCAGCACCAGAGAACAGGACATACCCACGGGTGAGAGCCAGGGACAACCAGGAATCCAGATCAAAAGGGAACACAACAGTAACGAGTGACCCACTGATGTCTGGGTATGCCCACAGTGATGAAGAAGGGCTGAGGGAAAGCCAGGCTGCAGACCCAGGAGCTCCATGGCTGGGCATAATCCCATCAGTAACTGGGATGAACATCAGCTGACCTCCAGCACGGCTCAGACAAGAGCCAAACAGCCCTGAGCCGAGCCTACACAGGCCTCCTTGTCCATGGATGAATGCAGAGGCCCCAGGTGAGGCTGGTTAGGCTCCACAGGCTTCCTAGTGCACTTAAGGACCTGAAAATTATTTTCCTTCCATACCACGTCTTTTCTTAATTTTTCAGTCCTTAACGCGTTATTTGAATATTCTTGGATATAATTTTGTGTTATGTAGATACTTGTATAGATCCAACATATGACTTGATTTCATTTTTCAGTGAGAACTCTCTGAAGAAATAACGTTTCAGCTTATGAGGTCTTAAAAAAGTGGCTCACAGTTGGAGATCCATATAGCAGCTGGCTTTCTAAAGGGTGAGATAAATCCAAATAACTTTTATATCATTCAGTATTTTAACCAATGAGACCATAAAATGGAAATTGAAATCAGCTTTTATGTTGTTGGTTAATTTTCTACTGATACCATGCACTTCTGTGAATTTCACACATAACTCAAAAAGATTGTTTCTAAGTGTATGAACTGGATAGGTTTTAAAACACTCTCAGAGATTTTTAAGTCTTAATTTTTAATTCATGTTTCCCTTTAATGCAATTCAAGATTATATAAAACCAATCAGTGCCTTTTAGAATTATCAGATCTAATTTTCTTTAATTACACTTGTGCAGGCATTGCTAAATTTAGGCCATGAATTTAAGTAAAACTGAACTATTATATCTTGTCAATCTTGCAGTATCAGTCATAACACAGATACGTGTTTTTAACTACTAGAAATGGTTAAAAATATGCTCAGATGGAGGGATTTTATTTCAATTCCTTTTAAACTTCATTGCAATAAAACAAACAGAATGTCTTGAGAATATAACTCTGTCATCTTCACCTATTTTGTGATCTATTTCCAGATGGAATAACTCAATTTACAGACCTTTATTGTATTTTGTTTCTGAACAAAATATGTAAAATTATCTACACGTGTGCAGTCTCACAAATACACACATACCTGCATGCTCTGATTCAATGAAGTTTAAAACCAAATTGCTCTTTACAAAGTCTATTTTCTTAGCCTTCTTAGCTATCCACCACCAAAATTCTGTACTATAAGGAAAATCCTGTGTGCCTACTTTACTCATGTGGATATTTTTATGCAGCTCATACAATTACTTCTACGAGTATGTTATGCCTTTGTGTTTCTGTAAAGCTCTGATATGCTAAGAATAATTTCTGATGTTCAGCCAAAAGTCCCCATAGGTTTCTTAAGAAATTTGGTCTAAAGGAAAAATGATATGATGGATGGAACTCATAGTAAAGTGTGGTGTTCTATCTTTTTTACTTTACTTAAAGAATTTAATTTTTTTTTCCTGTTTAAATGCCTTTATTAGTTTGTTTGCTCCCCCATGGTGTCTGGGATATCTTTTCCCTCAGTGCCTTATGTTAGTCAAACATTTGGATATATAGTGCTTTAATATAAGACTCAATAGAAATGCTATCCAGTGCAAAACACATGAAATAAGTCACGATTCATATATTCATAAATGCAAATCTGTTGAATTTATTAGCTAAATTACACAGAAAATGCAGCATGTGATTTCTTAATTAGATTTAGCAGTTGTTAGGATAGGCATTTCTTACCTCTAAGAGAGCTAAAATGGCTCTAAGTTTGTGGGATTGAATTACTCTGTACACAGCATGACTGAGATAGAGAACTAAAATTCTCTTAACTTTCCAGAGTAAGCAATACTTAAGAACTTTTTAGCTCCTACTGCCTTTTGTATTTTAAAGACCAATGCAATTATGTCCATTGTTACTTTGATATTTGGGTACTCCAGGACAAAAGCACCTAAGAATATTCATGACTTGCTAATGTAAATTACCAGCGGGAAAACATGAGAAATATTGCAGGGCTTTGCTACAGTTTGGAACTTACTAAACAAAAAGTTAAATAGGGAGAATAACATAAATTTGTCTATGTCATATTTATTTTATTTTTAATATGAGAAACCAACACGTTGATATTCAGAGTTCCTGAACATGTAATTCTTATCAGACTTGTTCAGGCACATTGCCTTTGAAGACCAGACATTATCTGTAGAAGGCAAAAAGACAGAATTACTGGAAACTTGGAAGGCCTACATGAACTTAGTGTCATATAAACAAAAAAACATAGCAGTGTCACAGAAGCAGTTATCTGTTGGAGTTGTGAAAGATATGAGCATTTGAAAAAGAAGTGGCTTAATAAACGAGTTAAAGTTTAATTACTATATAATAAAAAGATTTTTCTGGGTTTGATTATATAATCACTTCAGTCTTGATTAGATTTTTATACAGATTGTACTTTATTAATCAGAATGAGACTGTTTAGAAAAGAATTAGTTTGTTAATTTTACAAATTATATATACTTCATAATTTAATATGCATAAGGATCATCACTGTATACTGAAACTCTTGCAAACAGAGGATTACAGGATTAATCATTTTAAGAGTCTGTAGGAGATATTTGAGAGAGCTAATATAAAAAGAATGCTTCATTTAAATGGAGGACAGAATGAAGTTTTGGTGCATGTGGCTTTGTATAACAAGTCCACCCTGGCAGGACCGTGATACCCTCAAAAACTCCAATTTAATGTCATTCTTATTGGCGTAATTGACTATTTACAGAAATACAACATATATCTATTATAGGTAAGAGTACCACAAAATGAAGAAAAATATCTTGTATACAAATGTCCATAAATGTCCAGATATAATGTGCAGTTTTTTTGTTGCTGTTTCAAAGCTCTTCTCCTATTACAGCAAGAGCTCTCTTTGCAGCTTTTGTAATACTAACAGTATTTGAAGACTTTTATTTTCTGTCTTGCAAAAAAACCAAAAAAATCCAACAATAAAAACATGTGGGTACAGTGAGTGAGAGTTTCTTGTAGGAATTTACTCCCGCTTTTCTTCTTGCCCATAAACCCCTGAGCAAGAGGATCCTTCCTTTGACAGTTTTAAGTTTTTACATAGTGTCTAAAGCAATTAGTCAAAGACGTCTTTTGTTGTCCTTTGAAATGTAAAATTGGATATATAACCACCTATTAACCTTTACAAACTGAAGAAAGGTTGTGATTATTGCTGTTTATTTTCCTGTTCTTTCAGAAAATGTACAGAAAAGGGGTCTTAGGGTAATCATTCTCAGAGGAGCAGATTCTGAATTTATTGTCCTTCTATTGAAAACAAAAAGTTTGTCGAATTATTGGAAAAAAAAAGTCAGTGTTTCTTAAGAGATGAACCTGCTGCCAATTTTATGTAAAACTAAACTGCTGACATTAAAATGCATCTTGAGAAATTGATTGGAAGTAATCATTTCAGGAAAACATAGATTCAGAAAAATTACTGTACTGATTAGCGATACAGGAACAATTAGTAAAAAGACAATTGCTAAAAGTGTTCACACCAATCTCTGTTCATTTCCCCAGGTGGAGCATTCACTTGTGGCTTACCCAGTTCACAGATGAAATTCAAGTCATCTTCAAGACTGCACTGTCTTTTTGAATCTTTGAACACAATGTTTGGTACCATGGATGCTATTACAGGAGGGTTGTAGAGCAAGTCCAGAGGAGGACAGCAATTGATCAGAGGGATGGAGCAGCTCTGCTATGAGAAAAGGCTGAGAGAATTGGGATTGTTCAGTCTGGAAAAGAGAAGCCTCTGGGGTGACCTAATTGTGGCCTTCCAGTACCCAAAGGGAGCCAACGCTTCAAAGAGAGTGCCTGGAGTGACAGAACAAGGGGAAATGGCTTCAAACTGACAGAGAGTAGGGTTAGATTAGTGATTAGGAAAAAGTCTTTGCTGTGAAGATGATGAGGCACTGACAAAAGTTGCCCAGACAAGTTCTGGATGCCTGAAAATGTTCAAGGCCAGGTTGGATGGAGCTCTGAGCGACCTGGTATAGTAGAAGGTGTCCCTGCCCATGGCAGGGGGATGGAATTGTGTGTTCTTTAAGGTCCCTTCCAACCCAGGCCATTCTATGATTCTGTGACATATCAAAGCAGCAATGTAGAAAGTCAGTCATAAAATAGAAGAGAGACTTCCATGTGAAATTCTTCATGGAAAAAAAAAAACAAAGTTGGAGCTAGAGGATAGAAAAGAAGCCGAGGTAAAGATAAATACAAACTTTAATGAAAATTCAAGAGCTTCAGTTTTGATGAGGAAAATGCACAGTGTAGTGAGAAGTGACAGCATATCTGGTGATATTAGGATATGAATAGATAATATTTCCTTTTTTTTGTATGAATATGCAAAAGGGGAAAACAAATGAAAGAATCATATAAGAGGCAAATTGTTATCAGCAAGTCCTATAATATGATAAAACTTTAAAATGGGATCCAAAAGAAGAAAATGAACTGTGTTCAAGCTGTTTACTGTGGAAAACGCAACTGAAATGAGACTAAGGGCCAGGTAACATTAGCTAACTCATTAGAGCAAGCAGAGAAAGTTAACTGTACTGTAAATCTCCATTAAATGACTGAAGTCCACTCACAGGATTATTTAGCCAGAAAAAGTCACCACTGTTTTCCGTAGATATTTTATAAAAGTATTAAAAATATTTATAATATTGGACCTTGCACAGCTAAAGGAAAAAGGGAAAGCAGGAGGGCTATAGATTAGCTACAGAATTTTGTACTTAGAGTATGCAATAGAATATCTTCGCTATTCAAGTAGAAATATAATCCTATGAATATTTATTGCATCCCCAGTGTTACTTGTCTTGACCAAATAAGTAAAGTAGGATGTGCCCCTGATTTGTGAGAGAACATCCCAGCAGATTGCCCTAAGTTTCTGTAAAGCTTCATCTCTTGGATAGCAAAAATATTTCCAGTTTCTAGTTAGTAATTTGCACCTCTTGCCATCTTATTTGTTTGATATATCAAAGAATTTTAGAGAAACTTTCCTGCATTTCATTATGACTTGTTTGCTAAGCCTGTGTTTAATATCATCACCCTGTCAGTTCTGTCCATTTCTTTTTTCTAAATACTTTTAGAGCATTCCATGGAAAACTCTTTACAGTTGGAATAGGTTAATTAATACCAACCATATCTGCTGACCTTATTCATACTATGGACTTTTTTTTTTATGAAATGCTGTTTAGTGCAGGGGTCAATATGCAGCCTACATATGTTTTGAGGACAGATTTTTTTAACCTATGTCAAATACTTTCTATGATGTGTAACTTTGCAAGAGCAAAGGGTATACAGTGTCTCTTAGAAGTTAGTCCCTAATAATGTAAATGTGTGGCTCTGTTTGCAAAATAATGTGTGTGTATGTAGTCTGTACAAAGCTAACATTAAAAAAAAACCTGTTTATACTGTCCCTCAAAGCTGTCATTTAGAAGTCATTCACCATCAAACAGATTTTGTCCTCTTGAACCCAGAAAGAAAAGATGATTCCAAACACTTTTCAAAAGTCCTATAATTACTTTCATGTTATTTCTATATTATACCCATCATGACCCTCTCAAACTGACCTCCTGCCAGTTTTCTTTCATCCTTGATTTTTTAGATTGCTAATAATTATGTTATTCTAAGGATTTCTGTTTTGTTCTGATTTATAACAAGAAACAGTATTTAATGCCTGGACACCATTAAAATTACTTTGTGTGTTGTGCACCACATTTGTAAAAGGAATAGAAATCAGATATGATGATTCTTGCTAAGAGTGACATAAAAGTTGCTTTATTAATTATTGCAATTTTTATTAACAGGCAACAATAAAAAATAATTTTAATTTAAATCATCTTTTCCCCTTTGGAAAATTAAAGGCATTATCCAGTATGAGAGGGATTCAGAACCTTTGGTCATATACAGAAGACATGACACAGAACAACAGCATAGAGCCTTGCTTGCAGACATATGAAACCAGGAAATACTAAAGTTAGAAAAAAAAATTTGTAAAATTTCTTTCTATATTGAATTCTTGTAAAACATCAGAACATTAATCTGTTATGTTTAGTTGAATGTATTTGTATTTGAATGGCTGTTATTCTTGCAGAGGTAAATGGGCATTAATGAATTCTGTTATTTTACTACAAAACATATGGTGTTCTTGGTGGATCCCTGTCACAAAAGGAGTAGTGAAGAAGGTCTCTGTTTCCTCAGAGGGTACATAAAATTGCTGTGGTAATGTTGAACTGGTTCTGATGTCTGACTGGGGAAGATGAGGAAATACACCACAGATGAATTGACTGCTCCTGTTGAGAACAATTCCATAATTACCTTTTCTTTGCCTTTAATTTCTTTTTAGGATCTTATAAAGTGCCTGCAATGAGGAACAGATGATCTTACATAGAAAATGTGACTATGTTTCTATTAAAAACAAAAAAGACCTAAACCCTCCCCAAACTTTCTATACCTTTTTACATTGGTATTGCTCTTCAATATAAAGCCAATGGAAACTAATGGCATGACTTGTGGACTTGTGGACTGAGATCTTAAATACAACCCAGAAAAGTAAAGACCCCCTTGAATTGGAATAGCATGCTATAAAGAAAAAAAAAAAAAAAGAAAAAAGAAAAAGAAAGATCTTAAAACTAAATATTCATAAAAACCTTGAGCTATTATTAGAAAACTGATAAAAGATTCTTTTATTAGGCATAGAAAACAAAAAATAATAAAACAAAATTAACACTATAAAATTATTAAAATGCAGTTAAACTAAATTATTCTCTATTATTTTTTCAAATATTCTTATTTTTCAAATGCTTAGTGAAATTCTCCATTAAATTCACAATTAAATGACTAGCTGACAGAATTCAAATTTTCTTTTTCTCTACCACCTTCTTCCAAGCTAAAGTCACATTTTATTTTTTGTTTTTCCTCATAATCTGTGCCTTCCCAGTCTTCTCTTGCTGCTCAGAACTTCATTTAATATGTTAATTTTTTGCTTCATAGCAATGATCACACATAGGTGCTGAGTTAAAGAGACACTGTGTCGTCTCATGGTGCAGTTTACCTAAAAAAGCAAATCACAGAAAAGCTGATCTTATCTCCAGCTTCTCTCTTTTACCTCTATTTGCTATATTACTTTGCAAATATTACATGCTGTTAACCACAAGTCATTTTTGCTCTTTTAAGAGTTGTGTTTTCATTGAATACTGGCAAGACAACTCAAAAAATGAACAAATTAAAGCAATAATACTGCTGTTTAATTACATATCTAATTAAAATAGAATTTAATTTGCAGTTTTGAAATTGATTTTGCCAGCCTTAAAAAAAGCAAACAACCCAAAATCAACAGAACAAAATAACCCCCCTGCCAAACCCCTTAATTAAAGAGAAAAAATAATCGACCTCTCCATGACTGAAAAATTCTTTTGTTTTCTCCTGGTTTGCACAATGTATAAGCAGTACTTTATACTTGCAAACACAAGTCCATACTGGGAGACAGAAATCTACAAAACCACAACAGCCTCCTAAATGCTTCTTTGGTAGATTTTTTGCTTCCTTTTCTCCTTTTTCTAGGGAAAATCCTAGGGAATCAGCCTTACCTTACTTACACTGCAGGACACAATGCCATTCTGAGCTAGATTGGATTACAGTGGTCACTTAGAAAAAGGCCTCTTTTTCAGCTGTGCTGGAAAAAAATACAACAGGTTGGTTGGAATAGATGATTTTAAAGGTCACTTCCAAGCCAAACCACTCAATGATTTTATGTTTAGTGGAAAAGCCAAAGGCAGAGGAATGAAAGGGTTTTGTAGCTCTGGCTGAATGGAGATAATTTTCCCCATGGCAGCCCTCACAGGGCTGGGCTTTGTATCTGTAGGTAGAAAGGTGTTGGGAGCACACAGTGTTTTTGGCTGCTGCTGGGCAGGGCTCCAATCAAGGCCATCTCCCCAGCACTCCCCCTCACACACACCACTGGGCTGGCTGTGAGCAAGAGCTTGGGAGGTAACTTAGCCAGGATGTCTGGCCAAAACTGGCCAAAGATGTATGCCATACCATATGAAGCCTGTTAGGCAATAAAAGCAAAGAGAAAGAAGGAGGGAAGAGGGGGGCATTTGTTATTTACAGTGTTTGCATTCCAAAACAACTTTGGATGATGAAGCCCTGCTTCCTGGGAAGTGTCTGGTCATTGCCTGCTGGTGGAGAGAATAAAATCTTTTGTCTCCCTTTTCTTCCACGCGAGTATCTTTCTTTTTGTTTTATTAAATTTATTCCTCTTGATCAACGAAGCTTTTCCCATCTTATTTTCTCCTCCACCCTGTCCTACTGAAGAGGAGAGTGATATAGTGACTCGGTGGGCTGTCCAGCCAAGCTCAATCCACTACAAGGTGGGATCAAGATAACTCAGGGAGGAAAATCATGGGTGTCACAGTCCGGCTCACTGCCAGCCCAGGTCCGGTCCAGCCACGGGAGCGTGGCAAAAATAGACTGGCAGGAACAATGGAGTTGCCTGAAAAATAAAGAACTTTAATAGTGAAAATAACAAACACAGAAACCACATGATCTGAAGGGCAACATCCAAAGATGCAGGGGCAGGGCTAACTTAACAATATATGAGGTAACCTGAGGGCAGGGTTAATCCTGAGCATGGGACAGGAGCATGACCTTATATGTCAAAGGTCCCGAACCGACGGGTGTCGTTGTAGGACACGAAAAAAGGATGAGAGACTCTAAATATTTCAGAAGGCAAAGAGCATAGAAAAAAGCTTTATTGTTTAATTCTTACTACCTTTTTATAAGATGCTTTGATACAGACTTAACATGATTGGTGAATAGGAACTACGCTTCTCTAATCCCATTGGTTAAACTGGAGAAACAGCTAAAATGTTTTGAGAACTAGAAAAGCAAAACACCACCTGGAGAAAGATTGTTCTGAGAAAGGATAGTTGTTTGCCAAGATTGTTTTGAGAAGATTTCTTGAGAACTTTTTCCTTGGGAAAACGTTAGCAGCTGCTAGCAGGCTCTGAGACCCAGAAATACCAGGCCCACAGATGGGGAACCAGAAACATGGCCTGTTATGGAACGATTCTGTTAGCATACCAACTCCCATGGTTACACTCTTCTCACCATAACCTACCCAGATATCTCCTTTTCAGTATCCTGCTTCCCACGGTCTCAGGTTGAAGTCTCTTGCATAAGCCACTGAGGCTAAACCACCACTCAGCCAGTTCGATTGCCACACATGGGAAAATAGATGGATTCGACAATCAAAGGAATTGACTGTGAGTAAGTGGATGTTGGTTAACCCACTCCTGTGGCTATGTCCTGTGCCTGATCAGTGCAGTCTGTGCTTTCCTGGCACTAAACTCCATTTCTAAGGATTTCCCTGAGTGAGAGGCTTTCTATTATGTGTGTATTGTATGGCAGTGTGGGTGCCACTAACTGGAGCTGGGCTGTGCGCCACAGTGTCCCAGATGCGTGTGGTGCTGGGAACTGCAATGTCCAGAGCTGTGACTGTGTGTTTACCAGTCAGCATCAAGTATTTAGCTGGGGCAAAAAGCAAGTGGCTAAGAGACAGCTGTGTGTGTCCCTGGAAAAGAGATGAAGCCTGAAGGAATGGGCTACTGAGTGGATGAAGAGTTCCAGGCTGTCTCTAGAGAGGTTGTGGAGCCTGGGGGTTGTGTGTGTAAACGTGTTTTGTGCCTCTCTGTGCAGGAAGTAACCAGAGACAAAAGAATTAGGGTCCAGTCACCGTGTGCATTGAGTGTCTAAGCTGAGTTATGGGAGGAATCCTCACTGTGTGTGTCTGTGCCTGTGGTTGTGTCTGTGTGCATCTATTTGCAAACAGTGCCTGCACCAGCAGCCAGAGTTGGGCTGCAGGATTCTGTAGGCTTATTCTGCTGACACCTATTAGGAGTACTAAGGGTACTGTATGAACCATGTGTGTAATTCCAGCTACAGGAGGAAACCCTGTTATGAATATATTTCCGTCTAAATTAACTTCATCCTGATCAGACCAAAAAAAGCACAGGACGAGACATTGTGCTTGTGTCAAGCATTTTGTTTTCCCTCTATGGTCATCTGTTTGGCCACCCACATGTACATGTCTGTTTTATGTGTGTGCCAGGGAGAAATGCTCTATCTGGAATCGAAATTCCATCTGAAATTGCCTTCTTCCAAACAACCCATATTCAGATCTCAGTGGTGAGGATGTGTTGCTCAGCAGTCTAGAAATCTAAGCAGGAGTCTCTCTCCAGCTCCCTTCTGTTGTAGATATGCCACAAGAGGGGAAATTAGTTTTGAAAGTCATCACAAGTACATAATATGGGTGTTGCTCTGTCTTTTTAAAGTTTATCGTAGTTTTCTGTTGTTTATAGTATGGAGTTAGATTTTCTCAGTCTTTCATGTAAACAATCTTGGTTTTGTAACTGTTCCCTTTTGTTTTGAATTCCTTTCTAGAAGAGGAGACAATTGATGGACTTTTGTCTTGACCAATGTAATTGGAGAGGTGGTTCCTTCATCTTCCAATCCACAGCCATTTCTCAATTACGATATATACGTGTTGTAAAAATAAACTCTCTCTTTCTGCCCTTGACAGCTCAAGTGTGAGTGTCATTCTTTTGTGTCCAGTTGTGACATATGGGTACACAAATACCTGCTTGTTAAACACTCCTGTGAGACACCTGTATTTTGACTGTCATGGTGATGTTGTGTTCTGCAGGATCTGGTCATTCAATAGTGCCTGTACACTCCTGCTGACATGCTAACTGAAAGAAAAACTCTTGGGAAAAAAATTCCTTGCAAATTTTTGGTGTCACTGTGAAGGACCTACTAAGAGTATAACTGTATGGGCAAGTAAGTTTTTCAGTTTGGCCTGTGAAAATATTGAAAAATCTTCAAACTTCACCAGGGAGGTAGTATAGACTTAGAGGCAGGGTTGCAAACCAAATATTTCCAGCAGTCTGTCATGAAAGGCAAAATTAATGACATTTGCAGTAAATTTCTAATTTTGGTTCAGCTTATTATACCAAAATTCTGTTATGGTCAATATGTAACAGACCACAGGTGTAGAATCCAGGCTATCTTGCTAACACAACTAATGTCCTATTGCTTCCATAATCTAAAGTATCTGGATACAGAAAAGCCTAAGTAATAACACGGCTTAAATGTTATACAAAAAAAATAGCACTCAACCTACAATCTACCCCTCATGTCAGGGTTACTCCTCCATGTAATCCAAAGTGCCCCTTTGGATTCTATGGTCAACACTGAAACCCTGTGCAAGGATGTGGGCCAGGACACAGTGGAGGGAAGTCACCAGTAAACTGAGGTCTTCACTAGAAGGAGCTGATGCTGGTGGTGGGCTCGCTTCCCTCTCAGTTGTGGAGGTTGTCTTGGATTTCTTTTCATACATTTTCTCATCCTCACCTACTTACTTCCCCCTAGTCCCAGGGAAGAGAAGAAAGGTGCCAATAGAGATCCCCAAAATCTCTGGGGGTTGTTTGTCCAGCTAGGACTGCCTGGGGTGTCAGTCCCTTCCCCACTGAGACTCACCACAGCCTGACATGTGTCCCTGGCAGTGGCAGAACCATATTTACAGGTCTATGAGTTGCTCTGGGTTTAGGTTATAGGCTGGTTTGAGGTATAAATTGGTTTTTATATCAACTTTCAACTAACTTATATCAAAGTTCCTACAACATTGAAATGTATTTGCATTGTTTATCTGTATGTGGCTTTAAAAGTTTTTAGCTCCTCTCAAAATAGCAAACATATTTACATAAAATTATTTAGCTTTTTCTAGGGGTATAAAATGACATGTAAAAGACTGCAATGGTGTTGTAGTTCCTAGAAATTATTTTGGCTTGGGCATTGTGTCTTGAACTGCTAATAAATTAGCTGCCCATTGTTCTGTGACCATAATAGTTCAAGTCAGCTCAGGCTATGTTAACAGGCACCTAAAACAATACCAGGGAGACAAACAAAGTCACATTGATTTGGCATTAGAACTTGGGCTAAATATACAAAAAAGATCACTTGCAAGAATTTAGCTCTTTTCTAATAGTGACCATAAAATTTAAAGGGTCAGTAACTGTGTTTTTGTATGTGCACATCATCTGATATAAACCTACTTATCACGTCAAGTTTTAATATCATCTGTTATTAATTGTCCTGTCAGAACTATGGAACATAAGGACAGCTAATGCCTCAAATTTGCAGTTTTAGGGAAGATCTGAAGTCTGATCTATGCAAAAAGAAGCACAGGGAACAGTAATACAGCAAGTAAAATTCCAAGGAATATTACTGGTTTAATATATTTGCATTAACAAATATGCTATTGTGATTTTAAAATTAAGAAAGAAAGATCTTTGGCAGAAGCAGTATTTGGAATATCTCACAGAGAGGCATTTGATTTGGCAGGAGACAAATGGACATCAGGATTGTAGTTCTTACTGATCCAAGACAAAGATTTCTGGCTGCAGGCAGAGCAGTCCATTGGTAATTTCACACCATGCTGTGTTTACACATAAATTTCTAGCTTTGCCTCTTTTGACTGTTTTATGAGAATTCTTCCATGTTCTAGCTCACAAGTATACATCAAACCAATACACTGAAAAAAGTCATACTACGCAAACTGATTCTGATATTGCTTTTTACTACTCCAAAGAGTAGACACAAATCGTTCAAACACAGGGACTCTTGAAGCTTCCACCATCAGCCAGATGGCTGCACTGCTATTATTCACTCATCTCTCCTAAAGCACTTGCAATCTCAGAGGTTCAAAGATTCAAGCATTACTCAGGAAATCGTGAATGTCATGTGGGTGCTTGGGGTTTCTTTGCAGTCTTCCCAAAATAGCTCGAAACATAACCCAGACTTATGTCAAATCTAAGTAATAAATTGAATAGTGAAATAGTAATAGGAAAAATATTTGGGCCATTTGAAATGAACCAAAAGTATTTCTCTTACTGAACTACATTACATGCTTGTCATGTTAGAGGATGAACACACATCTGTGTCAAGGGTGTTATCTCCATTCAAAACTAAATAAATGCATTTTGAATAAAGATGCACTTCTACTTGCTATAAAAATGATTTCTAAGGGGAAGAAAAAGACAAAATCATCAATTACAACATTACACTTTGTACATTTGATAGGAAGATGCATTCTGGACTAGTACATTGGCCTGGACTGCATTTATTTCATTTTGGGTTTCTCTACCTCTGAACCTGTTTCTGAAGGAACTGTCAACATCTGCCTCTGCTTTCAGGCCCCCGTTATCCCCAGAGGATGTGAGGAGGCAAGTTCACACACAGAGACAACAGGACTGACAGCAACTCTAAAACAGAGCTCACCCAGGATGATTCTGTGAGAACCCAAATTAATTCAACAGCTCCACCACGTGGTTCTGCAGCACCAGGCCTGAAACTCACCCGTAAAAATGATTGAATGGCGAAAATCCACGTTTGTGTTTTGAAACTGATGTCTTACTAACAGAGGAATCGAAGCTCCTGCATGTGAGTTGTTAATTTTAAAGGAAAAGTCATGCCAGTGTCTACACAGCAATATGTTGGCTGTTGTAAATTTTCGGTAATTACTCACCCATCTTGAGGACTTAGTAATCCTGAACTTCCAATAAACAATATATCTTTTTAAAGGTTTAAGGACATTACACAGAAGGGTTCATAAAGTACTCTGAAAAAGTTTTAGGAATAAATTTATCATCACCAAGCCGCTAGCTCTATGCCACATTTTCTGGTTAAAATTGTATAGGAGAGTAATAAGAGTAATGCTTTTCTTAAACAATGACCCCCACTTCAGTAATGTTATTAAGAAGTGCCTTTTTTCGAGTCACAGAATATTTGTTGGTACTGGTTTAAATTACTTTTTTTAGCCTCCTAAGATGACAATCAGAAGAAAATATTAAGTACACATAGTAAATATTAAGTACATATCTACAAAAATAGAATTATTTTTAAGATAACAGGAATATCTATTACATTTCACACAGACCACAGTCCACATGGGAAACTTTCAAATATTCTGTGCCATATCACAAACCCATAGAATGCCTGGATCCTGAATACAAAGGGGCCTTAAAGATTACTCAGTTCCAACCCCCCTACTGGACCAGGTTGCTCAGAGCCCCATCCAGCCTGACCTTGAACACTTCCAGGGATGGGTCAGCCACAGCCTCTCTGGACAACCTGTGCCAGGGCCTCACTACTCTCACAGGAAGAATTTCTTCCTAATATCTGATATAAATCTAATCTCTGTAACTCCTGTCTTGTCACTCCATGCCCTTGTAAATAGTCTCTCTCCATCTTTCCTGTGGGCTTCCTTCAGGTGCTGGAAGGTCCCAATTAGGTCACCCCAAAGCCTTTTCTTTCCCAGGCTGAACAGCCCCAGCTCTCCCAGCCTTTGCTCACAGCAGAGCTGCTCCATCCCTCTGATCCCCTTGGTGCCCCCTCTGGCCTGGCTCCAGCAGGTGCCTGTCCTTGCAGTGCTGGGAGCCCAGAGCTGGCTGCAGCACTGCAGTAAGATGTAAGGCAGCAACAACAACATCATCTCTCAAAAGGGGTAGAAGTGAAGGAGGAGACCTAGTGTCGTAACAATGTCTAGAATAAAAGCCATTGAAGTTTTTAAACAAACAAAGGCACCCTTTGCAGTAGATTCTGTGCTATTTGATAGACAATGTGAGGAAGGGGATAAGCTAACAGCAGGCAGGATGTGCTCTGTTACAGTTACCCGTACACTGAGAATCATTCAGATGTTGGTATTGAGTGGGATCTGTACAGAACAGTGACACGACCATCTTGTGCAGGAAAAGTATTTGAGTAAAGGACTTAGAAGTGTTAAAAAATCCAATAATTCTATTTGTTTCCTTTCTTAAATGTGTTAAGCTAGATAATAGGCAAGTTAATAAATCATATTATATCTAAGGTAGCACTGTAATCTCTGAGCTGCATGGTGTATCCCTTTGTAAATAGCCAGGAAAGAGTTCCAAGCATGGCTAGATGGAAAGCAACTTAATCTAAATCCACTGCTGATATGACACTGCCCATTGCAGTTCGGAAAGGCCAGTGTTTTGTGAGTGAGAATCCACATAGCCCAGCCTTCTGATGTCACTGAATGGAAAGAAAGGTGGGAATGCATAAATACATACAGCACCATCAAATTATTAAAATTAAAAGAGATGGTAGAACCACGTGCACTACTTGCTTGTGCTCTATGGTAAGTATTCCTAAATCAGAAATATCCCCAAAGCACAGCATGGGGCTAAATAAAATTGTCACGCATAAACAAACAACAAAGAGCGTCATAATAAATTTCCAAATGTTATTTATGTTAAACACCACCCCCCCTCAAGAGGCTTTAAAATGAAGTTCTTCAACCACTGAACAGCCTTAACTAGATCCATGAAGAGATACTGTTACACAATCCATTAAATTCTTAAACAGCACAGTGTGACATATGAATGGATTTTTCCTAAACCCCAGGCAGTACTATTTGTAAACAGTGATAAAAACAGTTCTTAGTCTTCTTCTGTAGATTGTGCATGGAGAAGACAAAGATATGTCAGACACAATTAATATAAAAATAATTAAATTTATTTGATAAAATAAATTGAAATTTGCTGTTCAAATTTTTATGAAAAAATAATTTTTTCAAATTATTATTTTTCAAATTTTTTTGGAATTCAAATACCACTTGTCTGCTGACAAAATAGGGGTATCCTTATATAATTGATTTTTTCCTTTACCATAAATCTAATATGATTCCAAATCACAGGATCTTTTTTTTTTTTTGGTCACTGAGCTAGTTATGGGAAATTAATCAATTTTTTCAGGGTTTTTTTTCAATTTTTAATGAGCTTGTACAATTAAATTGCGATTTTAACTTAAAAATACTAAATAAATAAACTGCTATGTTTATAAAATTCACAGAAAATACTACTGCAGGTAGCTAGCAGAAATAATGAAAATCTATGAGGAAAAAAGTATTATATTTTTAAAAAGTGTAAAGCACCAGTCTTTATGTGCAGTTAAAGAGAAGGGAAAGAACACCAACCTGACAAGGGACATGATAGCAGAGAGCAGACACACAACTAGGATTTATGCAGAAAAAGACATTCACTATCTATGAAAGTTTCAACCCAGACAATCCTGTCTTACCAGCAGCAGAAAGCTGGGGGAAAAGAAACTGTGCTCTTGCGGTTTAACCCTGCAGGCAGCTGAGAACCCTGCGCCACTCCCCACAGTGTGAGGGGGAGAGAATCAGGAAAATAAGGTAACTAGGACAGAAAGGGAAGGGAAAATAATAATAATGGTAAAGAAATATACAAACCAAGCGGTGCACAGGGCAATTGATCCCCACTGGGGGATGGATGCCCAGCCCTTCCCCATGCAGTGAGCTGCCAGCTTCTCCAGGTTGGAAAATTGCTTGGCATGATGCCATGTGGTATGAACATACCCCTTTGGACTGTATGTATACCCCTCACAGCTTTTCTGTTTTGTGGCAAAATCAGCTTCCAGAAGAATTTGGACTATTTCTTTCCCTTTTTCAAAAACTTCTGCTAAGTTGCTCCTTGCAGTGATGTAAATCAGGTGTTCTTGATGTTCATCCTGTTCCACTGCAGACTGGACAGTCCATGGGAGCCAACAGGGCTGTTTCCACCCCTGGAGCAGTCAGTTGCAGGTATAATGCCCTTTTGAGTCCTTGAAGCACCCTCTCCTGAAACAGTCTCTGCCAAGCATCCACAGTCTCTGGGTCAGTCACTATAGGATGTTTCAGCCATTCATTTATGCTCAGGCTGATTTTAATTTCTGTCATTCCAGAAACACAGTTGGGTTCTGCCCCTGCACAGTTCTGCTCTATTGACTAGAGCCTTTTGTTCCTGTGGGTCTAATGTGCCAGGCCACTGCATCCACACAGTCCAGGAAGCACAACTGATCTCTTTCTCAGCTGACCTCTTTCTCAGCTGACTGAATCAGGACCCCTCTAGTCCTGGTCATAACATTTGTTACTCACTTCTTATAAATACAAATAAGAAGTCCCTTTATTAAGATCAGAAGGAAAATCAGTTCTTCTGCTCTGGGAAACTGTCCACAGAGAACTGTCCACAGGGATCTGAAGCAGCAATTTTCCTGGAAGAGTCCCCTTTTGTGATCATTTTTTTTAAACTCACATACAGATGACTCTAGGATCAAGTTAGATTTTCCACCCTGCTTCCTCATCCTCTCTTGGTGCTCACACAGGTAAAACCACGGGCTCAATAGGCCTGGGCCACTTCTCAGCATTTTGCAGAAATTTATGGGTCTCTGGAATTGACAGGGTCACAGCATATTTTTTTAAAAAATGTTGGTTTTTTTCCAGATTCTGCATTTTTTCAGGGATGACATTTCAAAACACTGGAGGTACCCATTGTTGTAAGAACTTGTCCGTACTGTACCACACACTCTGACACTTATAATCATCCAGCCTTGGGGCAGATCTCTGGGTGTTATTGCTTAACCCTAAATAAGACCTGCTACACATTCAGGAGACATAGCAATAAGAACATCTCAAGGATATTCAAAATTCTCAATACAGAATTTTTTTAACTAGCTTGAAGGAGAAGGAGAAGGGGAAAAAGAAGAAGCAGCACAAAAGTGTCCCTCCTTGTTTCCCCTATAAATTGGTTCCTGAAGCAGAGGGATGGCTTCAATGCTGAGTACAAGTACCAGATTAGTCTCATGACAAGTAATTTTATCACACCCTTAAGCCAGTGTTACACACATGGAACAGCAAAATGATAACCCTAATCTGGTCCCTGGAGGTGAGAAAAAGTAAAGCCTTACATAATATGGTTCTGAGAACAAGTACAACTCTGAGAGCAAATAAGTCAGCATCATGACCACAGACTATGAAAATAATATAACGAATGCTTATATCAAACTTGTTCTAACATGGTCTGGTTAGATCTGTCATTATCTCTACCCTTTGTGCCACATCTTGGGTGCCAAAAGGGCTGTCATGTTTAAACACCACACAGCCATTTGTTCACTCTCCCCAGCTGGATGGAGCAGAGAACAGGAAAAACACAATCCCATGGGTTGTGGTAAAGACAGTTAAGAAAAGGAAAATAATAGTAATGATGAAAGAACATAAAAAATCAATTGATGCCCAGTGAAGTTGATCACTGCCCGCTGACCGATGCCCAGCCTGTCTCCAGGCAGTGAGTCCCCACCCCCCAGCCAGCTGTACCCTGTGTTATCACTCAGCATGCTGCCATGTGCTCTGGGATAGCCCTGTGGTCACTTGGGGCCAGCTGTCCCAGCTGTGTCCCCTCACAGCTCCTTGGGAACGCCCTGCCCACCTGCTGATGGGGCAGTATAAAACAAAAAGTCCTTGACTTGGGGTGGACACTGCTCCTCAGCAACAAGAGCATCGAGGTGTTATAAAAATCATCTTCATCTTCAATCAAAGCCACTATGCTGCAGACCTTAGGAAGAAAACAATGCTATCCAAGCTGGAAACAGAACAAGACTGTTGTGATTTGTTTAATACTCTTTTCTTTTTTATCCATTTTAATTAGCAATTTTATTTCAATAAATCAATTTCTTTAGCTTCTGCTTAGATAAAAATAGATTTTTCAAATTAAAAATATTTGGGGGGGGGGCCATTGTCTTTAAGGGAAAAATGTCAGTTGATCCGTGTTTGACAGACAGGATGACCTTAGAGTCCTGTCACACCTTAACCTGAAATATATAGAGCTATGGCTTTTTAAGAAGTGTATACAAATAGCACCTATTTACTTCAAATACAATGATCTTGTGAATTCTGCCACAATTAAAAAAAAAAAAGCCTCCAGGCAAATCTAGAAAAGTAAATCATTGCACATCCAGAGAATAAAGTGTATTATTTACAAAAACAACAGTGCTCAAGAAAAAAATGGGAATAAGTTGTACTGTCACACTTTAGTCTGTCTCATATTTCAAAGGCAAAACATCATCAATATTAGTAAAAAAGAAAAAAAAATCACATTCTCTTAATTTGAGAGGCTTCAGTATTAAAGGTTAAGCTGTGAATTGATCAGTTATCAGAAGCCTGGTAACACAGCAAAACAACAATCATCCAATTTATAAGCTCAGATGGGACAATTATGCAAAAATGCTTTGAAAATTATATGATTAAAGGTCAAGCTAATACATTAAAAGAATCCATATGGGCTTTATCTCAAACAGACAACAAGGAATGGTTCTTACAAGTCTACAAACAAGCAGCTGAAGTGACTCATGTATCAATTCAAAGTTTACTCACAAATTAAGCATGAAAATGACCTTAGCTTTAAGTGTTATTTAAGAATGATTTTTCTCTCCTAACAAGCAGTCTGCTGTCAGCTATGTCAAATAATACAACACTTATTTTTTTCCCAAAGTTCTACTATGTATCCAATGTGCGATTATATGAAGTGATGTAAAATTGGATTTTTCTAACAAAATTGTGGTATAAAATACCCAGTGATGTGGAACTATGACATCTATAGCAAGACAGCCTACCAGAAATTAGCCAGCTATAGACTATATTTTTGCCTCCACATATACAAACTTACTTCATTTTCAAAATTGAGATTAGTTCTTGGCTTTTCACCAGCTTCAAATAAAAGGCTGTAGATTTATCTTTATTAAAAAGAGGCAAAACAAAAAAAAAATGAAAATAAACTTCTCCTTGTTTTTCCATCAGAATTCATGATGTACTCCAGCAATTAAACTGTGAAACAGAGTCAAAGGCATTGATAACAATGAACAGATAGGGGAAAAAAAACCAAAGCAAAACAGACGAGTAAATATAATGAAATAATTAAAACACTTTGTGCCAGAATTGATAATTATATCAGAGAATATTAATGAAATTATCTGAAGTGTAAAGAAGCCACATAGAAAAATCACACAGAGCAGCTGGAGTGTGTAAGCAAATACTTGGCTTCTGAGAATACCTGTAAAGAATGTGATGGTGGGGTGCTGAAATATGTCATTGAGGTTATTGGAGGCTGCAGAGGCTTACATGAAACCCTAGACATTGTTAGAAAAAAGGGTTGGCAAAATACCTTTACCAGCAAAGAACTGGAAAAATGTTACCAGAGCTTTTACCCCTCACAGGGGAATTCAGAGTCTCAGGAACAGAACTGCACCTTTCAGTGACACAGAATTTCAAAACTGGTGGCCAGGCAAGGCGTGCAGAGCAGGGAGGCTGCAGTTCCCATGGCAAGGTTTCTCGTCTATGACACAGGACTCCCACACAGCCTGCAGAGCACCAACAGGTGCCCACAGCCCAGCTGCCAGCCCAGGCAAAAGTGGGCTTTTCACTTCCAACGCTCCCACCTGTGTGCCAGCAAGCTCCAGAGGCTTTCACTCCTCTAAAGTGACCAACTCGCCATCTCTTTTGATGGCTTCAAGGACTCAGCAAACTGCCTGGGATTTTCCTCCCCAAACACTTAACATCTTCTCTGACCAGGATACAATCACCTCTGTTGACAATGTGACATCAGCCAATCTCCTGGAACAACACACACAAGGGAGCTGTGAGCAGAGGAGTGTTTGTAAGCAATCCACTGTCTGTTTTGTGAAAAGAATGAGGTCATGCAATGTCCCAGTGAGACTTCAAAAACATAAGTTAGTATCAGCACTATTTGTGCTACCGTGATGAAATTTTCAATTATTTTTTATAAATTTTAGGAGTACAAATTATTTCCAAATATGTTAAGAGGTTTTTTTTCCATTTCCTTTTGAAACAGCCCCAGGGTGGTCAATGTTCCTTGCTGACAACCAGAAGGATTTTCCATTCAGGAAAGTGACGAGTTATGGAAAAATAATTGCATAACTAACATGGGAATAAAAAAACCCACCGAACCCCTTAAGTACAGGAAACTGCTTGTGAAAGAGATGTGCAAACCTCTTATTTCACACCCTAAGAGCAAGCATTTAACTTTCCAAACTTAGTTCTATTCAAATTAGAGCATTTGAATTGCAGCAGTCTCTGACTAATTGTCCCCTCTGGTCACAGAAATCTCCTTCTGCACCCACCAGGTCTGACAAAAAAAAAAGAGCCTGTAGTCTGCTCTTCACTTCAGCCCTCCAGCTCTCTACATTATTTGAAACTTTTTGTCCAGGCAGGTTCTGTTATATTCCAGAGCAAGAATGACATCTCTTTTCCTTGAAGAAGGTCTATTTGGTCAAGTCACCTGAAGAAAAATAAGAAAACTGTGAATGACAGCAGATAAAATAAACGCTGCACTTCTGTACATAAAATGGTTCTGAAGATTTATGTTCAGTTTAAATACAATATCAATGCAATATTAAAGCACAAGACTTCAAGCTAAACCTGAAAAAATAGCAATTTTGTAGCATTATTTCTACTTCTTTGGACCTTCATTGTAGTTTAGTGTACCAACTAAAATATGTAAATTCTTTGTGTAGTGAGTGTGTTCCAATTTTTTTTTAATATTTTAACATTAGGAAATTTGTTTAGGGCCTAATTTGGAACTAGGACATCTGCACAGTTTATGAATGATTTAACAATAAATTAAAAAATAAATGAACTTCCTGTTTTACTGACCCAATATTTTTATTTACACAATTTTTTTTTTTTTTAGGTTATTAGTCCACATAAAAAGGTTATGTAAAGCAGAACAAAGTCCAGGGAAGTAACATATTCTATAAGGGTTCTGATCTTCACACCAAAATGCCAAATAGCAGAGCAAACATAGCAAAAATATGTGATCTGTTAACAAGTTTTACGTAGTTTGTTGCCTTGTGGAGATCCCAGCAGTCATTGTTGATGGTGGAAAATTTATGATCTTACTGAATTACAGAAATTGGAGCTTTGGTTAATAAGTGAAACAGTAATTCAGGAGAAAAATTGTTTGTAGTCATCTTGCTTTTGTCAAGTAAACTGAACAGCACTTTTAGATGCACCCTGTGATCTGAGGACAAGGAATATTTACACTACAACGAAACAGGAACATGGAAAGGAAACACAGGACAATAAAAACTCCTCAAAACCAGAATATGAAGAATGGTGAATTCAAGTTTTGCTACTGCTGCTGGTGGCAGGAACAAAAGTTGAACATAATTAATTCATCTGAGTGAATACATCTTAGATTTATTTTATACCATAACATTAGCAATTATGCTTATCTTGTATTTAAAGGTTACCATGTCTGCCTGCCAGATGAGCAGCCAGCCACTCACACACCTCTCATCAAGTGGATGAGTGGAGAAAATAACATGGAAAAGCATGAGCTGAGGTAAAAACAGGGACATCACTCACTGATGGCCACAATGAGCAAACCAGACTAAACTTGGGAAAAGTTATTTTTAGTTTATTGTGTATTAAAACAGATTCACATGATGAGAAAGAAAGACAAAAGCTAAAACACCTGTCCCAATCCTCCTTTTTTCTCACCATGGTTTTCTTACCATGTAAACCTGATACAAGGTGTAATGAACAAATACAAGAACTTGGGGTGAAGTGACATCACCCTAATTCCAAAAAACTTGTGAAGCTGGACCTGAGGCCTTTCCCAGGCTGTGTTACATCAATATAGGTGATGCCAAAGTAGCTGAAACACGTGTAAATGTGTCACATCTCCCACTCTAATGATGATACTAAAAACATTGGAATTTTGTCTTGTTCCTTTCGTATGGACCTTTTTGCATGTCAGGGACTTGTATCATCATGGTCAGTCTGGCTCAGTGAGCACACATCAATCAATCACAGTTTTTCAGGATAATCTGTAGTTCCCTGACTGTGAATTGGAGAAGAAAATGTACTAATCCATTGCAACCATGAAGTTTAATCTCTAGCATCTGTAAACTCAACAAAGCGAAACACAAACTAGACTTACTAAAATTTTTCTTGGCACCTTCACATCTTGTGTCCAGACATGTATTTAATGCTTCAGTCAGAAGCTCCTACACAGACTTGACTGAGGAGGTGTAAATCAAATTTTACCTGATATTATATCCTTACTTTATTCCCTCCATGTCTAAAGCTTCAGTTTGCTTTCATAGACCAAAACTGTCCTCTCAAGAAAATGGTAGATGCTGTTATTATGTGTTCACTCTCAGAAAGTTTTGTTAATTTATGTGTTTGCTCCTAGGAAATTTCACTTATGTATTATTTGTTGAGAAGCAGCTCAAGCTTGCAAGTTTCTGGAGACTCATATTTGTCCCTAGTACCAGAAAAGTCCAGGAACAAGTCTTGCTGATTCACCAGAGAAAATCTAAAAGTGCTGAAAGAATATGGGGGCAAAGCTTCAGTCTCTCTACTGAATATAGAATTATCTTAATGTTTCTTATTGAACTTTTTTATCTCCCACAAAGATGAGGGACAAGCAGGGAGAATGCAAAACCTGTGGCTTGTCTGTATTTTTTTTTCTTTATTAGAAAATTTGCTTAGTGCAGGAGAATTGGATGCCAGTATCTCAGAAGTCAGTCAATACACTTTTAATCATAGCTAGAACAGATTACAAATTAAATTATAAGAGCATTTATTACACTTTATGTAGCATTTTTACTTCTCCTTATTAGAACAGTTTGATTTTATCAGAGGGAGTTTGATCTCCTATAGCTCTCTATATTTTTAGCTTGTACTTTTTTTTCTTCCCCATACTGAGAGTGTATTGTTTTGGGTTTACGTGGCAAGATTTGGATAGCAGAGCAGCTACAGGAGTGGATTCTGTGAGGAGACACCAGAAGCTGCCCCTATATCCAGCAAAGACGGTTTTAGTGGCTCCAAGAGGAACTCACTGCTGGCCACAGCTGAGCCAACCTGTGATTTTGGTAGTGTCTCTGTGATAACATGCTTGAGAACAGGAAAAACCCAAACAATGTGCAGCAGAAGCTGAAGGAGGGCAGTGAGAATATATGAGAGAAACAACTCTGCAGACATTCAAGTCAGTGAAGGAGGAGGGGGAGGAAGTGCTCCAGGCACTGGAGCAGAGATTCTCTTGCAGACCGTGGAGAAGACCAGGTTGTCCTCTGAAGTCCATGGAGAATTCCGCATTGGAGCAGGCGAGCACATTCTGAAAACAGCTGCAGCCCATGAATCTTAATCTTCCATGGAGAAGAAAAGGATTTCTGGTGGGATCCTTGGAGGACCCATGCTTGAGAAGACCATTCCTGAAGGACCGTAACCTGTGGAAAGAACCCATGTCAAAGCAGTTTTTGAAGAATTGAAGCCTATTGGAAGGGTCCGCACTGGAGAAGGTCATGAAGGACCCTTCCTTGTGGCTGGGACCTCATTTCCCTGGAGCAGGGGAAGAATATGAGGAGGAAGGAGCAACAGAGACCAAGACACTTAAAAAAACACCAACACCTATCCTTTTTCCCCCTGTAGCACTCAGAGGGAGAAAATAGAGGAGTTGAGGGCAAAGCTGAACCTGGGAAGAAGAGAACGGTAGGAGTGTTTTTAGATTTGTTCCTGTCCCTCATCATGCTACTATTTTATTAAGTAATAATAAATTAAAATAATTTCCCCAAACTGAGTCTGGTTTTGTGCTACTGGTAATGGGCAAGTAATCTCTGAGTCCATGAGCTTTTTCTTCTATTTCCTCTTCCTGCTCTGTTGAACAGGGGGAGTAATAGAGTAGTTAGGTTGGCATCTGGCATCAAGACAAAGTCAGTCCACAAAAGGATGTTCTTGGTCATCCACTTCAGTCTCTGAAAACTCAAAATGTTTTAAGAGATAGGTTTTTAATCTCCTCTAATGTCTCCAAAGATTGTGCAATAACTATTTCACAAGAAAAGTCTTGCTCTGATCGTCATTTCTCTCAGAGAGTTCTTGTAAAAGCCAAGGTAAATTTATCCTTCTAACTCAGCCCATTACTCCTTGTTTTATGACTAATGTTCAGTGTGACTTGCTCTTTCTGTTCTATTATTGCCCTTTAGCTATTTATATAGAGTTATCATGTTTCTCCCTAGGTATCACCACTTTAAGCTAAATAAATATAATTCCTTTAATCTTCACTAATAAATTGTGGTTTATGTAGAAATAAAAGAAGACAATTATGTGAAATTTGTGTCTTTTTCCAAACACTAACATAGTTAAAATAATTTACTCTTCACTGAAATTCTACAGTGGACTTAAGCAAAACATCTTTCTTTCCCCAGAGCATAGGGACAGCAATAGGAAAAAGTTTATAATGGGTCAATTCTGTGTCGCCTTGAGTTGTGGTGGTTTTGGGGCTAAATGAAGCAGTTTAAAACAGTAGCTGTAAAACATGATCTCCAGGCTTTACATTTAATTCTCAATTATACCTTTCAACATATGTTAAGAGTGTCATATTTCAGATAAGTAGGTTTTCTAGGATTTGAACCAACAGACCCATAATACTGCTTTATTACATTTTATTGTTTCTGCTTGTAGAAGGGGAAAATCTGTAGAGAAATAACTATTTCTCAATTTTTTTTATTATAGAAATAAAAGGTCATATATTTCTGTGATACCAAAGAATTTTCATGTTCCAGAAAGACCTCAGTCTCTTGTAAACATTGGTTTTTATGAACTTTCTCATTTGTAACAGTAAATATCAAGCTTTGGGCAAAACAATATGTATGTATATATTTGTTAGTACTCAGGCCTCTAGGAATAGTTTTCTCAATGTGTTGAGTTTGTAGTTTTGACTTCAGGAGACCTCTGTGGCATGAGTGCACTTAGCAAGCTCCTGAAGTTCATCTCTCCTCTGGTTTTCATCCCAAAAGGATGCACTAGGAGGATGCTCTGCAATGTGACCTGATGTTCAGTAACTATTAAAATCAGGTCCCAGAGAGTCCCGATTGCAGTTCAGATTCACCTGAGACAAAATCAGGCAGTTTAATCTGGTTTGGTCTTTTAATCTTATGACTCTGGGTTTAGGTAGTGATGCAGAACCCATGCTATGCTCTCACCTTGGCACTTTCCATCTGAAGGGAGAAGTTTCCTTCAGTCTTACACAATCCTTCAGCTTATCCTCATTCTTCCCTCTCAATCCATCAAAGCCCACAAAGTCAGGGCTGTGGTGGGCGTAGCTTCCATGTTATTTCATAGGCTGGCTTAGGCTGGGCCTTCTAATGAGAAGTGTGTCATTTTTACTTAAAAGAAATCATTGTTAAAAGCATTTGAAATGGTCTTGATTCCTCACACGCTGGCAGTAAAACTGGGAAGAGGAAAGAAGGGACTCTGTTAATTTCTTCAGATGTTGTAGAGTTTTCTGTGGTATTCTAAGACAAGCCACCTAAGGTAGAAACCTGCCTGTATGTTTATCAATCTGCACAGTTTTAAACTTTGAGTTCTGGAAGATTGGTAATAGAGTTAAAAATATATTTCTTGGCAGTATATTCTTTTATTCCTCACCCAGTATCAGCTTATGAGAAAAATAGAAGGTTTTTCTGTCTGCTTCAATACAATTAATGCTTTAATTCTCATTCTCTCATATTCTCTTTTAAATATGTTTACAGAGATGTGGAGCTCCTGTTAATTAAAACAATAAACTAGACTAGATTTAATGGGATGATATTTTTCTCTGGTCTTGAGACACTTAGTATAAGACTTTCAGATATGTTGTCATTATCTGTGTAGCTTGAAATTGGAATCTATTTTTTAAACCATGTTAATATATTCAGAAATAAGTTGACATTTGCAGATTTCAGTTCTCAGTTTCAATCTCTTTGGCCATGGCTAGGATGATTTTACAGGGCCTTTTACAAGTCACATTATATAATAAGCCTACAACATTATTACATATGCATAAAAGTGCTCAGAATATAGCTATTTCCTTGGTGTCCTTTTTTTTTTGGTTTGTTGTGTTTGGGGGTTTTTTTTGTGTGTTTTTTAAATTTATCTGAAGTGGTTTTATACTACATTTTACACTGTCTTATATTCTTTAAGTGACCAAGAAAAAACAGAGGATTAAAAAGAGTAAAAATTATGGAAATATTGTCTTACAGTAGGGGGGAATGCATATTTATAGAGAATACTGCATTTAAAGACAATTACAGTAACAAAGTCTAAATTGTAATAATTAGGAAATATTAATGTGGCCTATACATAATATAGAAATTGCCATATAGAAATACTTTTGGAATTTCCCCAGATAATAAAAATAAGGGTTTTTAAAGGGTTTGCCTTTGAGGAATTACATTGAGGAATTACATTGCAACATTTACGAAAGGCGAGTGGGGGACCATATACTTGTTTTAACAAATTCAATAAAGAATGTAACATTGTATTTGTTCCTCTTTTTTGTTCCTTTCTGTCAGGAAAGACATCAGAGCTTGTAGCTCCCTGTATCTATTTCTCTATCAATTGAAATATTATGGTAGTAGGAGTAGATTTTTATATTCGTTTTTAATAAACCCTTTAATAAGACAAAGATCGTTGGTGCTGCTGAGCAGAAAGAAACACAAGAGGCAGAGGTTCTGGATTTATTAGGCTGTAGCACAGCAATGCACTCTCAGACATGTTCATCACTGCTTTGTAAAGTGTGAGCTAAAAACCCTCTCTTGCAGGATTTCATCTGACTGAGGACTTTCATCAGCAGCCATGCAAGAGTTCTCCACTGTGGATATCAGATTTTTCCTTTGGATGTTGCCCTCCATTGCCCCAGATGTGTGATAGTTGATGCCCCTGACACTGTTAGCTCCCCCTCAGCATGTTTATGACATGAATTTACCCCCTGACTCTGGCTGCAATACTGCTTTTTGGAGTCAGCCTCTCCCAGAAGCTTCTGAGACTTATCTGCCTGTTTATGCTCTACTTTTCCTTCCAGGAGATCATTTCGTCCCCTTTTGGGCAGAATGTTAATTCTGCTTCTGCAAGTTGAGATAGCACATGCAGCTTTTTGTGAATCTAAATAAGAGACATGCCACTAATAGGCAAATGCAGGAAGTTTATCTTGATGTGTTTGGGCAATGAACTAGCCTGGCAAGGGTGCAGGCCAACAATCCCTTTCCAAACAATTATGCAGATTCCTAAGGATCCAGGACCCTTTTGGGCAGAAAGCACATATCACACATACAGGATACACATGGCAAAAAGGGCCTTAATGTGTGAGAAAAGTCCTTAGGCAAATGAATAGCTGTTAAGCACTAAGGAGAAATGGGAGGCATCGTAGAACAGAGCAAATATAGACTAATCCTTGCCTGCATGGAGGGAAAGTGCTATTCTGCCAAAAAAATAGATGATGGTAAATGATATCGTGCAGAAATGGAGAAAAGAACCCAGGAAGTATGGAAGAAGTGGCATTTTCTTTTGCCTTTTTTGTTTGTTTGTTTCAGTAATCTGGCGGTGAAAATAATATTAATGTTACTAGTGCTTTCAAACAACTCTAAAATTGTTGGACTCTCTGCTGAGAAATCTGCAAGCAGTGTAAAAAAGTGCATGAAACCAATCTAGGAATAGAGACAGTAAACACAGAAAGGCATAAAATACTAAAAGAAATACAGTTAAATAAATTTGAAGGAAGATATCAGGGCACAAACTGGATCTTTTTACAATGTGGTGTAGCTCATAAAACCCCAGAACATATCTTGTCTGTGCAGATCATGCCAAGTATTAAAAAACCCCCAAAAACGTAATAGTCTATTTCTCTTTGTCCTTAGTGCAAACAAATGGGATATTAAATAAAGTTCCAGACACCTGAGCACTGGAAGATAGCAATAGTAAAATGTTCAGAGGGGTGTTGAAAAGCACATAAGAAGTTGAAGGGATTTCAAAAATAATAAAACATTCAAGCACAAATTATTTAGTGACATTTTGCACACTCTTTTTGGGAAATCATATGCTCTCTTGCATTTTAAATACTTGTGAGGTGAGAGGCTTCTTTGTTTATGTGATTTCATTAAATTTCTAAGCTATTTTTCATATATTGTCAAAAAACAGTTCAAATCTCTTTTTGCCTATATGTTAGATTCAGTTTCTCTAAAATATAACCACCATATGGCCTGATATAATTTCACAGATCTTCTTTCATCTCTGATCTTATTTTTACAATAGGGAGCATGATATATCTGCACCCTCTAGGCATGATCGAGTAAGACTTGTATTCAAGTATAATGTCTTCCAAAGTGAGGAGAAAGGCTTAAACTTCTCTTTTCCAGGCTGAATAAACCCAATTCTCTCAGCCTTTGCTCACAGCAGTGCTGCTCCATCCCTCTGCTCCCCTTGGTGCCTCCTCTGGCCTGGCTCCAGCAGGTGCCTGTCCTTGCAGTGCTGGGAGCCCAGAGCTGGCTGCAGCCCTGCAGGTGGGGTCTCAGCAGAGCGGGGCAGAGGGGCAGAATCCCCTCCCTGCCCTGCTGCCCACGGGGCTTGGGGTGAGCCCAGGATGTGGTTTGCTTTCTCTGCCTGCTCTCATGTCTTAGGATGCTTTCCCTCTTTAACTAGAGTATACCAAAAATAAGGAATGCTGTACAAGGATGACAGTGACAGATTCCTGCGTTCCCTCCTTTCAGCTCTGTTATTCAGCTAGATGAATGCAAATCAGCTTCTCCTTTCTTACAGTGAGGACAAGGTGTCTTTCCACAATCTTTTCATAAGCAATAAAAACATAATTAATTCAGCATGAACACACTTCCTTAAGGCTTCCTGAATGGCTTTGGAAGGTTCTTCTTATTTCTGCCAAAGCCCTGTTTACCTCAGGGCCTGTTTATACTTGTGCTCTTTTCCTTCCTCTCCAAATAACTGGGTTTTGGCTGACAGGAACTGAAGGGAGGCAAGTCCCAGGGAAAACTGACTCTTTCATTTACTCGTGCTGCCAGCCTTACGTTCTTCACTTGCTGAAAAACAGAAATAACACTTATTTGAACACAGTGACAACTTGTTTTTTATTTGAGGCAATTGCTCACTGCAGTGAGGAAGGTAGAACATTTTACATCCTGTTAACTGTTGCCAGCTCTGTGTAAAACCTGAAAAGGAGAAATAGATTCCCATTCCACTTTTGCACCCCTTTGCTGAAAAGAAGCTAACAGACTCTGAAATTAGGAGGCCCCATCAGGTTTTGGATTTCACAGCAGTGGACTGATGGGCTCAAAAAACTGCTTTTGCTAAATAACTGCTGATTATGAAAAGATTAGGAGTGATAGAATAACATTGCATGAAACCCTGAGGTCCATCCCAAGGAGTTTGACAAACAATGGAATAACATGTTATTCCTGTTGTTGAAAAAAAATGTACATAGAATTTAAGGGGTTGTGTCTACAGCATTTGGAGGATGATTTAAAGACTGTGATTTCACAGTCATTTCAGCAAACCTAAATATGGGATGTCACCAAGGGGAATATTTATGTACCCCATGCATTATGTCTCTTTTTCTATTGCTTTCCTTTTCTTCTTTATGCCAGCCCTGGTGCTTATTGGTGCCACTTGGGTAGTTGGGTAATTTTTAGCTGGATGAATTTCCTAATAGACCTGAAAAAGGAACAAAGAAACAAAACCCAACCAAAACAAAACAGGAAAAAACCCCATTAAATCATCCCTAAAAAGCTACCACAGCTACCACAGATGGAGAGCAGAAACCTGCAGTTCAGTACAAGGAAAGGCCAGAATCACCACTTTGGCTTTAATCTAAGTGTGAAGGAAAATATTGTGCTGCAGAGAAGTGAGGTGAAATGTCTATTTCAGCTTCTTAAGAATGTCATTTTTATGCACTGTTTATATATATATATATATTTTTAGAATGTCTATTTAGACCAGTCAATTTACTGTTACAGCACTTAGAAGTGAAACTACTTTATTTATCACAAAGACTTGATCATGACTTATACTGCTGTTGCTTAATGTGACTCTTACCAATTACAAAAATTTATGGCACAGGTAAAAAACATCAATATACATGTCTTATTGTTTTGGTGAAATATTATGTCTTAGTACTAGAAATAATTTGAAAGCAATACTTTTATTGGATGTGAAAAAAAGTACAGGAAAAAAAATAGAGTAGCAGTAATATAAGAATATGGGAACATAATGTAAAACAATCAAGATGCAGCAGCCCAAAGCTATTTCCTGGTGACAGAGCTTCCAAAAAATGTATGTACAGTTAGCTTATCCCAACTGAGGCGAAACATTCAATTTAAATAGCCATAAAAGTATTTTAATGAATTCTACCTAAGAGCTCAACAGGCCTAACAGCAACTATTTAGTTATTCATGGCAGCTCAGCAGATAGGTCATAAATTCTCACCAGCTTTTAAAAGCTGGATGTTTAAAATCATATGCATTTGTGAAAGTGAAATGTTGTAATAGTAAGAGCCTACAAAAGTTCCTACCTTCACTTCCTTGAAGGAAAGTTGTAAAAAATTCCGCTCAAATTAGCTCTTATTTCATTATTTATGAACAGACACAGACGGTGAGCAATTTTTCCACATTTAAGGGAAACTGCAAGCAATTTTCTTCTCTCAGAGTACTAAAAATATTTAAAAAGAAATATTTCTTTTTCCAAGCTTCCCTTTCTTTCTGTAGGGATAGGGAGGGATGAGATATTATAGTTCTGTGAATTTTAAACACTTGGACATCACCTAACTTGCAATAAACCCAGAATTGGAATTCACATATGTAATCTCTGAAGAATTTTTCCTTTGATTCATTACTTCAGCTGTGTAAATGACCCGAGAAAAAGTGAATGTGATACAAGATTGCTCACAATAGGCTATTTATTTTAGTTTTACCGAGATGCAGTGTGGACTGAAAGGAAAACTTTTATTTTGAGATGAAAACAAAGAGAGAAAGTTAAAGTGATGACCATCTATGTACCTTAAAAACACCTGCTATTACTACACATCTCTCGAGAAATGCTGTGTAGTGGATCAAAGCAGGGGGAAAAAAAAGAAAAAAGGTTTATTATGAACAAAACAATATGTTTTCATACTTATATGGATGTGGGAAATTCACCAAAGGTGTGACAAATGAAGGTATGTAATCATAAACCAGATTTTCAAATATTACAGTTTCAAATGAAAGTTATGTTAAATCATATTGGGACATATTCAAACATGCAAATTGTCAGGGATGGAAGAGATGGGACTCCACTTAGGTTATGTGTAAGAAGTTGTTTATTGTGAAGGTGTGAAGTTGGCTAATGTCTCTAAAGCTGGGTTTATATACTCTTATAGCTTTAAGCAAAATTTTCCATTGCCAGGCAATAATCACATTATTAAAGTTTCTTAACAATATTGCTTAACCACAGGATTGCAGGTGTATTCATACATGAGTTCCCTTAAAAAAAGTACAGCATTCTTTTTTGCTTCCTCCCTTATATTTCTGTTTGAACTTCCCATGGTTTAGGGCCAGGATGTCTGGGCCATTCATCATCTCCACAGCATGCCCTGTTCCATTGCCCAGCTGCCTCCTCCTAATAGTAAATTAAACAAAATTGGAAAAACTGTATCAGAAATCAATTTCCAACTATAAAATTAATTGGGAAGATATGGTACAAAATAGAGTATTGTTTTTTTAAACCAGAACTCAAATTACACTGCCCAGAGCATATTTAGGACATTATGTAAGAGACTGAAATTGTAAGCACTGAAGACCAAGGAAGTCTTACTTGGGTTTTTTTAAATATATATTTTTGGGGGATGAAACCTGAAATATGTATTTTGAAAACATATATACACATATAAAGTTCATAGATATCTAGGATCATAATAAGAAATGTATTTTTGTTTAGGTATCTGATTTGATGGTGGACTCATAATGAAGTGTCTTTGTCCAAAGCTTTATTTTAACCAGGCAAAACTGATATTCTGTCTTAAACTGTTTAATTAAATTCTGCTGAAGAATCATTTGTTGAGCATATAACAGGTAGCTTATGAAAATAATTGAATCACTCCTAGGATATTTTTGCAGAGTTTCTGAAAGAAGTGCTTTGTGATGCCAAAGTTCGTAGTAAATATGACAACATGTTGTAGAGACAAAGGGAGGAAAATATGCAAAATATTCAGCTTTGTTCTGGTCAATCAAAAAAGTACCAGCTTGGCCAATCTATATATTTATGAAAATAGTGTAGGAAAGGAGGCTTTCTTTCCATGAGCACCAAAACCAAACATAAACCATAAAATGGAGACAGTCAGTTGGACTAGAATAAAAAGGGCTTCTAAGTGAATTCTAATTTCACTGCTAGCTGTGCTCTGCAATGTTCAATATGAGGTCAAGAGCCAAAAGCTTTACACATTTCAACTCAGCTATTCAGTTAAGCACACAGAGAAAAGGGGGAAAGTGCTCTGTGCTGAGAGCTAACAATCAGCTCCTTCTCAACTGTTTGCTGTTCCATAAAATCAGAGTGGTCTGGGTTGGACGGGCATGATACCATCCACAATCCTTTTGCCAGTTTAATGACAAAAAATAACTTATGATGTTTGATCATCCTCCATAGCTAATGAACTCAATAGAACTCATAAACAGCTCCAAATATTTTTGTCCTAGCTTTAATGGCAAACTCTTACTGAGGTATTCAAATCCAAAGGCATATGCAGACTCCTGTATTCCTCTCCTTATTTGTCAAAATGTTGAGGAAAAAATGCTTTGGAAACTTTAAGAAATTTTTTTTTCCCCTTCCACCAATGTGTAAGAGAATATACAATTGTGATAATTTTTTTGCTTGTAAGGAATATTTTATTCAGGGAGAACAAGGCAAAACATCTCCTTTCTTTCCTGTACCTAGAAACCAACTAATTCACAGATATCAAAATGTAATAAACCATGTTATCCCAGGGTTCACAAAAAGAACAAAAGTCATGTTATAATGACTGTGGAAACAGTCAACATAATTTATGACTGAGAAAACCCAGGAAAAATGCAGGTAGTATCATCAAGATTTTTACAGAATTTTTAATGGGTTTTTTGGTTGTTTAATTAATTAGATAATCTAGTTTAATAGCATTTTTGCAGTTTAGCAACTACTAAAGGTTAATCTTTATTTGATTTTTTTCTTTGATTATTTACAAATTTATGTTGTGAACACTCGTAGTTATGTACCAGGACAGCATAATTTCTGCTCTCCTATAAGAATGCCACATTTAGATTGTCACTGTGTGATGTTAAAGTCCTGGTATGCATATGGTATTCATATGGTTTTCTACAATAAAAAACCAACAAAAAATAAAATAAAAAACCTAAAAAACATTGTAACAGCCACTCAGAGCTTTAATGATAACTTAGTACTGTTGAAACTGCTAATAGTGCTTTGTATTAGACATGACAATCAGGATGGAAAACTTCAAATTACCAGTCAGGGTTTTAACATCCAGTTTGCTTGTGATTAAATAACACTTCTAGGTTAACAAATTGCTCCAAATAACTCAAAAGTCTTCCCTGAAAGCATTTCAGATTAATGAAATGAAGAAAGCTTCACAGATAAACATCTAGAGAAAAAAAAATCACTTTTATTCATTCCCACAGACACACCAGGCCACCAGCTAAGAGGACAGAGAGAAGAGTCTCAAAAAATGCCATTTTTATAGCACCTTACAAGTATGAAAAGTTCGCACTGTGAGTCACACCTATTCCTCTCAGACTGATTTGAACTGCTCTGAGCAGATTTAACTACACTCTAGTATCTTCTCTGGTTAGTATCAGAAAAGTGATCCTGGTTGACACTGACAGCAATTATCTGCTCACATATAATTAAAAAACAAGTGACATCTCTCCTGTTTGTAGGGCTATGGTGGAAGAGAGTTGATTGCAGTCCATCCTTTCTTTCAGAACACAGTGGTGTCCCTGTCCACAGCAGGAGGCTGGAACTAGATGATTGGTAAGGTCCCTTCCAGCCCAAACCATTCCATGATTTTATGATCTGCAGAAAAACTTTTTAACAGTCTTTGGAGAAAACTGCATCACTGATTCCTGCTTAACTTCACACTTGAAAAGCTCTTCAAAATACTACAAAACTCTTTGAAGTCCTCTAATTTCAACACATTTATGAAACCAGGTACAGTCTTCTGCTCTAGATACAGATGACTATTATGATTAATTATTTACTTAGGATACAAAATGGTAACTATGGGTTGACCCCAGTTAGCAGGTAAACACTGACATTGTCCTTTGCCCTCTCAGAGGCATGAAGGAGAAAATCAGAAAAGCAAAAGGAGAAAACTTATCATTTGAGATAAAGAAAATTTGACAGGCAAAGCACTGTACACGCAAAACAAAAAGAGGAATTTATTCACTACTTGCCATTAGTAAGATGTCTTCAGCAGCTTCCTGGAAAGCAAGGCTCCATCAATATTAGTGGTTGTTTGGCAAGACAAATGTCATAAGCTCTACTGTCTTTTCCCTAGACTTTTACTGCTGAGCATGGCATGACTGGTAGGGATTATCTCCTTGGTCAGCTGGGGTCAGCTGTCCCAGCTGTGTACCCTCACAACTTCTTGCCCACCCTCTGTTGATTTGGTTTGAGGAGCAGAGTGGGGAAAGAGAAAGTCTTGACACTGCAAGCACTGCCCATAAATAGTCAAAATATCTGGATTTCTATGAGGAAAATTAACTTCATCCCAGCTGAACCCAGTGTAATAACACAAAATTATTTCTTTAAACACAAAATACTATGAATTCACTAAAGCAGCACCATGTTATTTCCAATGTTAACTTAGTTTTCATTTTGATATCAGTGGAAATATTCCACCCAGGCCAAGGACCAGTACAAATCAGGTATTTAGGTTCTTCCTCCAGGCACACATAAGTGCCTTATTCTGCTTATTTGTGTTACACAGATGGGCTAAAATCAGGGTAGAAAAACAATTGTAAAACAGATAAAAGAGGAAGATACTAAGAAGTTTTTATATAGCAATTTAAACTGAAATATTTTCCTTTATAAGGTTATTTAGACTAATAGAGTGTGAAAATACAATTGGGTTAATGGAAAATCCTTAGTCCTAAAAATGTTTTGTTTTGTTTTTTTCTGTAACAAGGTTTTGGGTGTAATATGATGTCTACTATTTGTTTATATTACTCCCTAAAAGGCCAGGTTATTTTGCTAGAATTTCTACAATCAATGTCATGTGAGTCTGTGAAAGTCTAAGTCACATTTAGGTCCTAACAGCCAGCATTTCTGCAGGTGATGGATCAGATTTGCCTTCTTAGGAAACTCGCTTTTGTTATTGGAACCCATTCCTCTTTACGTGCAGATGTTCCTCTCACTCAGATGCTCCTCCTGTGCCTGACTCATTGCTGCTCGTGTCCCCTGAGGTTTGGTAGCAAACAGATGGGCAGGAACTCTGTGCTCTAGGGTCTGGATGCCCCACCCTAACCCTGAGAGCTGTGGTCAGTCTGCCTTCAGGCTGTGCAAGGGAGAAAGGCTGCAAAGACACGTTTTCTTTGCTCTCTGTGGCAGTAGGCCCACACTGACTTCCAGGTTACTCCAGAAGGACAGAGGTGGCTTCTGAGGCTGAAGAGCTCTGGTTCTGTTGACTGTCTGGAAAAGGAGTACAGTCTTTGGGTGCTGGTGGCTCATGGCTGGGTGTTGAAGCCCTCAACGGCTTCAAATATTTTGGCACAGGACTGTTTGCTAATTGCTGTGAAAGGTTTTCAAGGAGTTAAGTTGGGTGGATGTAACAGAAGTTAAAATATTGTTTGAAGGAAAAGAGAAGGATTTCTTAGCCATAAAGCAAGGCTCTTGTCACTAGAAACTATGCAGCCAGCTCTTCCTGCTGCTCCCCCAGCTCTTGTGAAGGCTGCCCCCACTAAGCAGCAGCAATCACTTACAGTCTCTTTTCCCATTTATCTTCTGCTATCCAGTGAAGCAGTAAATGACACCTTCCCTTGCCAGCATATTCCTTGCAACATTTCTTCCAAACTTCACACTGCAACGCCTGCCCACTATATTCTCTCCATCAGCCTGTTCAAGTTTAGGTCTATGAGGCTTTTGGAGGGTCAGTGGAGGCAGCAGTGAAAGCCATGTACTAATATTTAGGGGAGGTCAAAAAAAAGCATAGAGGACAAATCAGTCCTTGTGTCCTGAAAGAACATTATTCATCTCTTGTGCTGAGAACACCCATAGCTGACCATGGGTAAAGCAGTCCCAGTGCAAAGACTTTTTCTTTTCTTTTCTGATATAGGCATAAGGAAGAAGCAAAATAAAGCTCAGGAGCTTTAGGACCATCTGTTTCAGTCTACTGACCTACTTCTGTTGCACTAAAAAACTTATTAATTTAGTTTAGTTTAGATAATTAAAGCTCATAGAATCAATCTCCCCACCACAGGAAACATTTTTTTTTTAATCTGAAAATCAGTATAATTTGTGTGCTTTTAATCCCTACAGCCTCTTTTTTGTTGCGGTTTTGGTTTGTTCTTTTTTTTTTTTTTTTTTCCTCTTTCTGTTGGACAAAATGCAGGAAAAATTGAAGCAAAAGACACAAAAGTGAGATTTTCCTTAAACTAATTCAGTGTGAGTAGTTTATGACTATATATGATGTACAGGGCTTACAGAGGTACCATCATTTATAACTTTGGGTACTGATTCTCTGTCTGCTATCATTTTGTTAAACCAACTAATGTGTTTTTTAACTTTCTCCTGGGGTTGTAAAAATGTAAGCTCAGTTGACTTTTTATTTCACTATTGATCAGGTTAACAGTACCAAATGAATCTTCCTGTCCACAACACTGAGCAGACTTATAGTTTTGTCCAAGACAAATGTTAAATGTAATTTGAAGGTCACTGGAAGTGATGAAGTAGTTGCTGGGAAACACTTTATATCACTTTACTTTTAAGCAGTCTTCTTCCAGATGAAACCGAGAGAGATGTAAGAAATTGATTGCAGAGATGAAGAACAGAATATTTAATGTTTGCAGCAGCTCCATTAACAGGCTGCATATGAAACTTGTGCCACAGCGTTCCCTCACTAAATTTAAGCAGTTAGATATATAGAGAGTAAACATCTGAAAACCACAGTCTTCATAATTTATTGGATTAGGCATCAAACTGACAAATTCAGTCAACCTCACGGCACAATGTTGCATCTATGACCTATTCCATTATCTATGTAGAGTGTGCAGTATCCATATATCTGGAGTAATTTTTCCTTTTATCTTTTCTAGTCTGTCTTTTCATATGAATTCTTCTTTAACCGTTCAGGCTTACTTTCCCACATTGAGACTTTTTACTATCCCACCATGACTCCTTTTCCCAATGACATTATATTTTATGTCATTGACACCTATTGTCATGCTCTCCTTTTATTCCAGGTGTTTTATTGATGAAGTACCCTCTCACAATGAAGGAATCATTATTAGCTACTTGACCTGTAGTTTAGAAAGCAATGAGAGCTCATCGGTGTTTTCATTTGGATTCTGGTTCCTTGGTTTTCTTTTGAGAATATTACCTTAGGGCACTAGGAAAAACCTTATTTAGGTTTTTAGAGCTACATATTCAGTTTTAACCTGATACATGTTCCATCTTGGAGAAAATAAGATTGCTTTGGCACTATCTGAACTTCAACAAAACTACACTGTCTGCCTTTTTCATTTTATTCTCTTTCAACATGAATAGATTGATAAACCTTTTTGTCCTAATTCCTAAAGGTAGGTACCATGACCTGTAATTCTTTCTTTCCCACTCATTTCTTAATTCCTGCATTCTTTCCCACTCACTTCTTAATATCTGATACAGAATTTAATATTTTTCAAGTCTTTTTTCTTCTATGATCTCCTGAGGCAAACCATTAAAGTTTTATAAATCTCTTTGGATAGATTTTTTTAAAAAACATTTAAAAATATGCTTATATTCAACTCATTTATCTAAATATTCTTCACCCTACTTTTTTCAAATTCTCCCTGACATACTTATCCTTATGATAAAACTCATTTTGTGAAGTATCTGGTCAAAACTACCTTTTTTTTTTCCTGTCTTTTATAATAAAAATTCAAAGAAAGTATTGAGTTTCGTCTGCTGTGCATAATCTCCTTTTTGTTCTCTTTCCTATTGAATAAGAGACTTTTGCTTCCTTTTGATTCCATTTTCTATTGTGTTTTAAAAACCTCCTCCTGTATGTTATTTTATAGCTAGCCTTTTGATTATTTTCATGTTCATTCTTCTATCACTTCATCATACACACCCTTTGGCAACAGAATTTTTGTCAGTTGGCATTTTTTTCCTGTTTTTTTCCTTTTAACATGCATGCATGTCTGATTAGATTGGTAGTTTATTGAATTAAAGGTCTTTTATATATATATATATA
>WAAE01016854.1:0-10228 GCA_013400495.1 Nicator chloris
AAGGGAAGGGAAGGGAAGGCTCTTCTGGATATTTGGGTATTAAAATTAACAATTAATTTTGAGTTTGAAGCCGGCCAAGGGCAGCTCTGGAGCTCCCCAGCCCCTGCCCTTCCCCTCCTCGGGCTGAGTTCCCGTGTGAGCTCAGAGGTGATTTATGTATAACCAGAGCAGCCTCCAGTGGCTGGATCTGGGAACGTTTCCAGCCGCGCTCCCATCCCATCCCATCCCAAATTCCCATCCCCTCCCATCCCAAATTCCCATCCCCATCCCATCCCAAATTCCCATCCCATCCCATCCCAAATTCCCATCCCACCCCATCCCGGGGGGGTCCTGCTCCCCTGGCCCCACTCCCAGGTCCCTGCTCAGACCCTGCCGCTCCCAAACCCTCTGGATGTGCCTCGGGGCAGGGGGTGCCTCTGCTTCGGTGAGCTCAGGCACCAGGGGTGACACAGCTGGCACGGACAGGAGGTGACACGATCGCACAGGAGGTGACAGGATCAGACAGGAGGTGACAGGATCGGACACGAGGTGACAGGATTGGGCAGGAGGTGACAGGATCGCACAGGAGGGGACAGGATCAGACAGGGGGTGGCAGGATGCCGGGGAGGTGCTGTGACCTGTCCTGCAGGCGGTGACAGGCCCGGGCGGGAGGCGCCAGGGCTGGCCGGGAGGCGACGGGCTCGGACAGGGGGTGGCAGGATGCCGGGGAGGTGCTGTGACCTGTCCTGCAGGCGGTGACAGGATCCGACAGGAGGTGACAGGATCAGACAGGAGGTGACACAATCGGACAGGAGGTGACACAACTGGACAGGAGGTGACAGGATCCCTGGACGTTTCTGTGACCTGTCCTGCAGGAGGTGACAGGATTGGACAGGAGGTGACAGGACTGGACAGGAGGTGACAGGATCGGACAGGAGGTGACAGGATCCCTGGAAGTTTCTGTGACCTGTCCTGCAGGAGGTGACAGGATCCCTGGACGTTTCTGTGACCTGTCCTGCAGCCGGAGGCCTCCCAGAGGGAACAGCTCCAAGGAAACGCTGCCAGGAGGAGGCAGAGCTCGGCGCTGCCCTTTAAATCCTCCCCTGTGCCTCGGGGATTCGTTCTCAGGATGGATTTTCCTTCTCAGGCCCTTCAGGAGCGGCTCAGGGGCAGGGCTGGGACCAGAGCGAGGAGCAGGTGACAGTGACACAGAGCCCAGGGCTGGCCCAGCTCCAGGCTCTCGTGACTCCAAGGGCAGCAGCTCCAGGAGCTTCTCTGAGCGGAGAAAACAGGGACAGGGGGACAGAGAGGGCTGGGCTGGGGCTGCACACAGAAATCCACGAGCTTTCTCCTCCCTGCAGCTGCCCGGGCTCCTCGGAGCAGCTGAAATTTCATCACCCCAGGAGCCCTGCCTGGCTCTGGGGACTCCTGGCTGCCTCCCAAAGCAATCCCGGCGTTGTTATTGGAACAAAACCACAACCACCGCTAATCCTACCTTCAATGACCGGCGAGCTCCCCGCGGGCAACGCTCTGCCAAAACATTGATCCACCCCGTTTTCTTCCGTGTAGTTTTGCTCGGGTTTTATTTATTCATTTGGTTTTAATTCGGATTTAACCTTTTGTGCCGAGGCTTGCGGGCATTTCTGCTCGGAAACCTTTTCCACGCTGCTGGGAATGCGATTCCCTGGGGCAGGGGAGGGACGGGGCTGCTGCTGGCCACGCTCAAGTGTCTGACAGAGCCCGGGAATTTCCTCTCAGCGCCCGGGTTTTGAAGGAGAGCGGCCAGGCCGAAGTGAAAACTCCATTTTTTCTGCAGGTAAGGATAATCAACCCCGTTTTCCAGGCTTCAGGACAGGTTTTTCCCAAGCTGGAGCTGCAAAATCCCACGGGTTGAGTGAGGACAGAGAAGCAGCCCCAGCCCAGGATCTCCCCGTTCAGCCCTTCTGGGTTAATCCCGGGATTATATCCCGGGATAAACACAGCTTCAGCTGCCAAACAAACCCAGGAGAAACTCCTGGGTTTAATCGAGCAGCAGGGGGGGAGGGCACGCCGTAAATCTCGGGCTGTGTGGTTCAGCCGGGAGCAGCTCATTTCCATTCCTCCTCGGCTTGTTTTCCCCACCACACTCCCACTTCGTGATCTGAGTCAAACTCTGCGCTGGGAAGGCAGCGCTTCAAAGGGAAAGGGAGCATATTCTGCCTGGAAAATGTTTAACTGAAACACTGCAGCACTTGTGAAATGAATGGTGGCGTTTAGAAGCTGTCAAAACAATAACAAAAAAGCTTCAATCGTGAGTTCCTTTTTTTTTTTTTTTTTTGGTTAAATTTTTTTCCCTCTGGGGAAAAAAAAAAATTCCCTCACTTCGACAGGAATTTGTAAATGGTCTTAATTTGGAATGGAACCGTGGAACCGTGGAACGAGCTGATCTTTAAGGTCCTTTCCAGCCAAGCCACTCTCTGATTTGATCTCCCCACATCAACCCAAGGTTTATTTTCTTTTGCAAATGGAGAAAACCTCAGCGAGCCCTGGATGTACAAAGGGAGAGGGGGGGAACGAGGCCAGCTGGAAATAAAAGAAAAAAAACAAATACAAAAACCCATCGCCTGGAGACGGCTGCAGATCCCCGGGGAGGGAAATCATGTTCTCAGCACCACTTTGGCAGCTTTTCCTCCTCTCCGCGGCTCCGGGAGGGAGGCGGAGGAGGGACAGCGGCTGCCGGAGGATTTGGGGACGTTGTTGTTGTCGCTGTCGCTGCTGCGCGGCGCCACGGGCGCTTTGTGGTGTCCCTCGGTCCCCTCCGCGCACAGCCCGGCATAAACAACGCTGCCTCTGGCCATGTCATGCCTTAAAATAGATGTTCCTACATCAGCCTCTCTCCAGCGGCGGCGGCAGCAGCGAGACATGGCCGACTGGAGCTGATCCCGCTGCGCTCCTGCCCCGGCTCCCCGCCCTCGCCAAGGTACGCTCGGGGCTGGCCGAGCCCTCCCCGCGGGTCCCGGGGTGTCCGTGAGCCGCGGAGCCTCAGCACGGCTCCGTCCTGCACCCCGCGGGACCATCCCTGCACCCCGTGGGATCATCCCTGCATCCCACGGGATCATCCCTGCATCCCTCACCTCTCCCTGTATCCCGCACCTCTCCCTGTATCCCATGGGACTACCCCTGCATCCCACGGGACCATCCCCGCACCCCACGGGACCACCCCTGCATCCCGCACCTCTCCCTGCACCCCACGGGATCATTCCTGCATCCCTCACCTCTCCCTGCATCCCTCACCTCTCCCTGTATCCCACGGGACAATTCCTGCATCCCGCGGGCCCATCCCCGCATCCCCCCCGGGCCCATCCCCGCACCCCCCGGGACCTTCCCCTCCCTCCGGGCAGGGCACAGGGCCGGGGGAGCAGCGAGCGAGCCCCGGAGCTGCCCCCAGCCGAGCCCAGCCGTGCCCGGGAGGTGCCGGGAGCGCTCCGGGGGCTGTCCCCGGCCCCGGTGTGGGGCAGAGCCTCCCCTGGGAGCGCTCCGGGGGCTGACCCCGGCCCCACTGTGGGGCAGAGCCTCCCCCCCGAGCCCTCGGGGGCTGGGAGCGGCTCCGGGCCCGGCTGGCAGCGGCTGCAGCCCGGCCTGGCTGGGGATGGTTGTTTTTTCCAGCCAGCTGTGGCCATAGGAGGGGCCGGAATTTCGCCGTTCCAGCCCTCTCCATGATCCAGCCGCTTTCCTGCTGCCGTGCCCCGGCGCCGCCCGGGGCTGGGGACGCGCGGCTGTGCTGCAGCCAAGGTCACACAAGGTTTGAGGTGCCAGGGGGGCTTTGCCAAGCCCGAATTCCCAGCCTGGAGGAGCCCAGGGTGGATCAGAGCAGGGAGGATGTGTCGGGATGGGAGCCGGCCCTGAGCTGAGCTGTGCTGGGGGCCAGGAGTGACACCTGGGCAGGGCTGGCAGCACCCCGGGGTGCTAGGCAGGGTCTGAGCCGGCCCCCCGGCGCAGGGAAGGGGCAGGGGGACATCCCTGGGTCCCTCTGGGCTCCCTCCGAGCTCCCCCTGCCCTTGCCAAGAAATGGCTGGAGGCTCGGGAATGTCACAGAGGAGGGACAGGCTGTGCCCGGCCGGGCCAGCACAAGGTCGCTGCGCCTCGCCCAGCCCCAGCCCTGCCGCGGGAGGGGAGGGGAGGCTCCGGGGCAGCAGCAGGGAGCTGAGAAGGAGAATTTCTCCTCTCGCGGGGGGGGCGGCTGCGAAGGCAGCACAAAAAAGCCTCTCGGAGCACATCTGGCGGCAGGACCTGCGCGGGGGAGGGTCCTTGCAGATGTACGACAGCAGCTCCCGAGCTTTGGGAGCGGGGAGGAGCTGCTGGGCAAAAGGAGCTTTCTCACGGCCTGCAGTTAACTCTTCCCAGCCCAGAGCAGGCCTGGATGCTCCAGGGCAGCGGCAGGACCGTGCCCGTGCAGGGTTAATCCTGCCGCGCCCTCCCTGCAGGGTTTTGGGGCCGTTCCGGAGGAGGCTGGGCCCTGGCCAGGCTGCCTGGTGCCGGATGGAATCCTCCACCTGTTTGGGGGCTTTTCCTCCCCAGTGCTGGTGCCGTGCCCGGACCTGGCCGCCGTCCCCGGCCTCCCAGCGCGGGTTGGCAGCGCCAGCCCCCAGCTGGCACCGTCCCCTGGCAGCAGAGCCGGGGAGTGGTCTGTGCAGGGCACCCTGCCAAGGTGGCCTCAGCCCAGCGTGGTGAGGCTGGAGAGAAAGCTGGGCCCGTGGAGACTCGCGGCTCTGGCTGCCTCCCCAGCCCTGGCAGCAGAAACTTCTCCCCAGCAGTTTTCCTTCCTGGGAGGGATGCAGGGAATGCTCGGCTCACGCTGGGTGGGCGAGCTGACATCGGCAGGGGGAGACCCGGCTGCTCTGGGCCGGTGTTTCTACAACAGAGATGGAGTGAGAGGTCTCAAAATGCAACAGAAGCCCAAAATCCACAGAAGCCCAAAACCCCCGAGGTTGGAAAAGCCCTCCAGGATCGAGTCCAAGCTGTGCCCTATGCCCACCTTGTCCCCAGACCTGAGCACCAAGTGCCATCTCCTGCTGTTCCTTGGTGACTCCAAACCTCCCTGGGCAGTCCCAAGGCCTGAGCACCCCTTTCCATGGGGAAATTCCTGCTGCTGTCCAACCTGAGCCTGCCCTGGCCCAGCCTGAGGCCGTTCCCTCTCCTCCTGCCCCTGTTCCCTGGGATAAGATCCCAAATCCTGGCTGTCCCCTCCTGTCAGGGAGTTGTGCAGAGCCACAGGGTCCCCCCTGAGCCTCCTTTTCTCCAGGCTGAGCCCCTTTCCCAGCTCCCTCAGCCCCTCCTGGTGCTCCAGCCCCTTCCCCAGCCCCATTCCCTGCCCTGGATTCCCTGCAGCCCCTTCCCCAGCCCCATTCCCTGCCCTGGACACCCCCAGCCCCTCAGAGGAGCCCTTTCTCCTGACAGCCTCTCCACTGCCTCCCGACAGGACCGTGGGTGGCGGCAGCAGCAGAAGCGACCCCCAGGCCCCCGCCCGGCCTCCCCGTCCCCACAGGCATGCCTGGTGGCTCTGGGCAGCTCCCATGGCGTTCCTGTCCAGGCTCTACAGGAGCAGCAGCAGGTCGCCGAGCCGGGCGGCGCGGGACGAGCGCGGGAGCCACCCCATCCTCAGCGTGTTCGAGCTGGAGCGGCTGCTCTACACCGGGAAAACCGCCTGCAACCACGCCGACGAGGTGTGGCCAGGCCTCTACCTGGGAGACCAGTAAGTGTGGCCAGCGACAGGCACCGGGGGCTGGAGGGCTCGTTTCAGTTTTTATCCTAAAGGCTGCGGCTGAATTTTCAGCTGCAAGGTGGTGAATTCCCCACGGGTAAGCCGTGGGAAAAATGTAAACGGCTTCTCTGCAGCTGTGGTTTGTTGTCTTGTTTACATGAAGTGTTAATTCTAATTAGCCAGTCAGTGGTGGCAGTGTGTTAATCAAAGACCAGGTAGGTCCAGCTCTGTCCTTGCAGTCTATAAAAGAGGTTGGTTGTTATTAAAGTTAGACCTCGTCAGCTTAGAGGAGACAAGTTCGTGTCCTTTGTTCGCGCGGCAACAACGACGGGGAGTGACTCGGGGGAGATCTGGGGTGGGGACATGGGGACCTTGGTGGGGGTTGGGTTCTTTCTCCAAGCAGCCACTGCCAGGAGGAGAGGACTCGGCCTGAAGCTGCGCCAAGGGAAGTTTGGGTTGGATGTTAGGAAAAAGGTTTTTATTGAAAGGGTGATAAAGGACTGGGATGGTCTGCCCGGGGAGGTGGTGGAGTCACCAGCCCTGGAGGTGTTTAAAAACAGACTGGATGTGGCACTTGGTGCCAGGGTTTAGTTGAGGGGTTAGGGCTGGGTTGGACTCGATGGTCTTAAAGGTCTCTTCCAACCCAGTGATTCTGTGATTCAGGGATTCAATCCCAATGATTCTGGGATTCAGTGATTCAGCGATTCTGTGATTCAGTGATTCAGGGATTCAGGGATTCAGTGATTCAGGGATTCAGTGATTCAGGGATTCAGGGATTCTGTGATTCTTTGATTCAGTGATTCTGTGATTCTGTGATTCTGTGATTCTTTGATTCAGTGATTCAGTCATTCAGGGATTCAGCGATTCTGTGATTCTGTGATTCTTTGATTCAGTGATTCAGTCATTCAGGGATTCAGTGATTCCGTTGTTCTGTGGGGAAGGTGAGGCAGAGCAGGATGTGATGGGTGTGGAGCACCGGGATGAAGGAGGTGAGCAGGGAGGTCCCAGCTCTGCTGAGCTGGGGTGGGCACAGGCACGTTGTCCTCGAGCTCTGAGATCGCCTTCAACCCCAAGAATCCCAAAACTCTGCCAGGTTTTTACACCCAGCTCTCTCAACCCGAAACGTTTGTCCAGGACAGCCTTTCCACCGTGCTGGGACACTTTCAGCAGTCTGAGGTGTCCCCTCCCTGCTGTGCCCCTTGTCCCTGCAGAGATTTAGCTGGGACAAAGGAGGAAGGAGGTGACAAGGCTGTGCAGGGACGGTGCCCACGGAGCCAGAGCCGTGAGATCGCCGTAAAACCCAAGAATCCCCAAAATCCTCCAGCTTTTTACCCCCAGCTCTCTCAGCCAGACACGTTTGTCCAGGACAGCCTTTCTGGGCACGCCGGGACACTTCCGGCGCTCTGAGGTGTCCCCTCCCCGCTGTGCCCCTTGTCCCCGCAGGGACATGGCGTCCAACCGGCGGGAGCTGCTGCAGCTGCGCATCACCCACGTGCTGAACGCCTCGCACTGCCGCTGGCGCGGCGGCGCCGACTTCTACCAGGGCACCGGCATCCGCTACCTGGGCATCGAGGCCCACGACTCGCCCTCCTTCGACATGAGCCCCTACTTCTACCCCGCCGCTGACTTCATCCACCAGGCCCTCAACGAAGGTCCCTGCGCAAGGCTCGGCCAGGGGACAGGGGGAAGGGCTGGGGGAGCTGCCCTGGGGGGGTGGGCTGGTGGTGGGTGTTGGTAAGGATGCTGGGAGACAAAGGTTGGGATGGTGTGTCCCCGTGGGATCACCCTGATGGTGTCCCCTGGATGGGATCACCCTGATGGTGTCCCCTGGATGGGATGACCCCAATGGTGTCTCCTCATGGGATCACCCCAATGGTGTCCCCTGGATGGGATGATTTTGATGGTGTCCCCTCATGGGATCACCCCAATGGTGTCCCCTGGATGGGATGACCCCAATGGTGTCCCCTGGATGGGATGACCCCAGTGGTGTCCCCTGCATGGCATCACCTCCCCCCCAGAGGGAGCAGGCTGGCTGAGAGCACTGTCCCCTCAGGTCACATCCCCAGCCTGTGTCCTGAGCTGCTTCGGGGCCTGTTCCCCCCACTTTGGGCTGTCAGGACATGCTGACACCCTTTGCCACGCGGGTGACCTCGGTGCCTCGCAGCCCTCACGCCCTGCCAGGTGCTGCCCACCTGGGCCCCGCCCGCTGCCCGGCCCCGCTCCTGCGGGGCAGGGTCTGAACCGGGATCTTCCCGGCCCCGCCGTGTCCCCGCAGGGAGGATCCTCGTGCACTGTGCCGTCGGGGTCAGCAGGTCGGCCACCCTGGTCCTCGCCTACCTCATGATCCGCCACCACATGCCCCTGGTCGAAGCCATAAAGACGGTCAAGGACCACCGCGGGATCATCCCCAACCGCGGCTTCCTGCGCCAGCTGGTGGCCCTGGACAACGCCCTGCGCCTGCAGAGGAGCTCCTGAGGGCTGTGGGAGCTGGGGCTCTGCCTGTGGGCCACCCGCAGCCCCCCCAGCTCAGGGGGTCCCCCGTGGGCCCCGCACCTGCGGTTCTGTCCCCCAGGGAGGCCCGGCCATGGCGTCCTTGCCAGCCTGCAAGGCGCAGGGAGGGACTGGGCCCCCCGTCACCCGTTACCCTGCGGCCCCCAGGGAGCCTCCAAGGCTTTGTTGTCCCCCCCCGGCGTTTGTGTCCCTCGCTGCCAGGACACTGCAGCTGCGTGTGTCCCCTGTCACGTGTCCCGTGTGCTTGTGGTGATGTCAGGGCTGGTGTGTGGGCTCAGGCCAGCTGCTGTCGTGGTGTTTGGGTGTTGTCCGTGCCTCGTGTCACCCTGTGAAAATAAAGGCAGTGCTAAGGAAGGGCCTGGACACGCCTCGTGTGCTGGGGGACAGCTCAGGCTGGCATCTGTCACAGGACCAGGGGATAGAGTGTCACCCGAGTGCCCCCAAATTCTCAGTCCAGGGATCAAACCTGAGCCNATGTCTGTCACAGGACCAGGGCACAGAGCATCACCCGCGTGCTCCGGGTCGAAAGAGACCCGAGTGCCCCCAAATTCCCAGTCCAGGGATCAAACCTGAGCCCCAATCAATCTGTGCCCAACCCTGAGCCCCCAGTCTGTGCCCAACCCTGAGCCCCCAATCTGTGCCCGACCCTGAGCCCCTGCTCGCGTTCTGTCCTGGGGTTGTCCCCTCTTTTTCCCAGAAGTGGGGACCAAGGGGGCTCCTGTTGGGAAGCAGACCTGGGCTGGCAATCCCAGGGTCACCCAGGTGGGCTGGCAGTGCCAGGGTCACCCAGGTAGGCTGGCAATGCCAGGGTCACCCAGGTGGGCTGGCAGTTTTGGGGTCACCCAGGTGGGCTGGCAGTGCCAGGGTCACTCAGGTGGGCTGGCACTGCCAGGGTCACTCGGCCAGGCCGGCAGTGCCATGGTCACTCAGGTGGGCTGGCAGTGCCGGGGTCACTCAGCCGGGCTGGCAGTGCCGGGGTCACCCAGGTGAGCTGGCACTGCCAGGGTCACCCAGGCGGGCTGGCAGTGCCGGGGTCACTCAGGTGGGCTGGCAGTGCCGGGGTCACTCAGCCGGGCTGGCAGTGCCAGGGTCACTCGGCCAGGCCGGCAGTGCCAGGGTCACCGCCCAGCACGAGGTGGCCATGCCAGTGTCCCAAAGGCGGCTCCGAGTGCCAGCCAGGCTGTGACAAACACCCCCAGGAGCAGCAGGGCTGGGTGGGCTCAGCCCAGCAGGGTGCCAAGGCCGGGAAGGGGCGTGCTGGTGGCCCGGGTGGCCCCGGCCCCGCCGCTGCCAGCCCTCATTGTCCTCCCGCTCCCGTTATAGCTCCATTCTTCCCGAGCTTCCGCAGAGCCCCCGGGGCAGCGCTGGGCCGAGCTGGGATCATGGAGAGGGGAGGGAGAGGGGCCTGGGGGCCGTGCAGGGACAGCTCCGGGCCTTGGGGCACACCAGGACCTGTGCCAGCACCCAGCTGTCACCGCTGGGCTGACTGGTGTCCCCGAGCCTGTGCTGGGTGTCACAATCCCACACTGGTTTGGGTTGGAGGGACCTTAAAACTCAGCTCATCCCACCCTGCCATGGGCAGGGACACCTCCCACCGTCCCAGTGCTCCAGCCCGGCCTTGGGCACTGCCAGGGATCCAGGGGCAGCCCCAGCCGCTCTGGGAATTCCAGCCCAGCCCCTCCCCACCCTCCCAGGGAGGAATTCCTCCTGCCTTTAGCTCAAGCACGAGGAAAACCTTTCCAACAATGACATTTTTCGGAGTATCTAACGCGCGGTGTCCCAAACCTGACACCGAGACCCCCGAGGAGCCCCGTGCCCTCGGGGGGATCCCCCAAAGCCCGAGGCCGGGCTGGGTGCCACCTGAGGCGGGCGACGCCCGGGGCACCTGGATGTGAGCGCAGCCCAGCCCGGGCAGGGACACGCCGGGGCTGCGGCCGCCCGGGGCCAGCAGCGGTGCCGGCGGGCCGGGGGCGGGCCGGGGGCGGCCCCGGGGGGGCT
>WAAE01016854.1:19336-35495 GCA_013400495.1 Nicator chloris
GGCGCTGGGCGAGCTGGCGGCGGCCCTGGGCGGCCTGGCGGCTCCGCCGCGCCGGGAGCAGGACGGGGCCGAGCCCCGCGGGCAGGACGCGGCGCCGGCCGCCGTGGCGGAGCGAGCGGAGCGCGTTGGCGCCGTGTTCCTGCTCCTCCTCCAGAAGCTGGAAGCTGCCAGCAGCCAGCAGGGGATGGGGAGGCCCGCGGTGGGGCCCGGCCTGCGCCGAGTGCTGGGACACGCGTTCGTCTTTGCTGTCACGCACAAAGACGAGAGGCCCTGGACCACGGCCAGGACTCGGGCGGTGGCTCGGGAGCTGCTGGAGCGGCTGGTCCAGGCTGCGGGCTGCGCGTCCGTGGAGGAATTCCTGCGGGGAAAGGAGGGGGATGAGGAAGGAAGATTTGGAGCAGTGATGGGAATCCTGAAGCAGGAGTTAACTAAGTGAGTGGGAAGGGGCGTGTGGCTTGTTTGGAGGGTCTCTACGAAATACCGGGAACCGGAGCTGAGGTTCAAGAGATGATCAGTAGGAAACCAGGAGCTTTACAAATGCCCAGCAGTGGAAGGTGTTGGGGAATGATTGTCAGCCAGCTGAGAAATGAGCACTCTGCGTTCCCTGAGCCGTGTTTGTCTCTCCAGGGACACCTGGAAGTGTAACCCTGCCTCCAAAGACGTGTTCTCCTGGGCTCTGCAGCGCGTCAGCCGGCCCTGGCTGTGCCCGCACCTGGAGCGGGTCCTGCCGCCCGCGCTGCTCCTCTCCGATGACTTCCAGGAGGAGAACAAAGTGCTGGGCGTGCGCTGCCTGCACCACATCGTCCTCAACGTGGTGAGGGAGGGAGGCAGGGCAGGGCTCGGGTGTTGGCGGGTGTTGTGTGAAGGGAGGCTCAATCACAGAATATCCTGAGCTGGAAGGCACCCACAGGGATCAGAGTCCCACGCCTGGCCCTGCACAGACGCCCCAACAATCTCATCCATGAGAGTTTCCTGGAGCTCTGGCAGCCTCGGGGCTGTGCCCAGCACCCTCTGGGGCACTCTAAAATCCAACCTGTCCCTGCCCTGACGCAGCTCCGGCCGTTCCCTCGTGTGGGTCAGGTTCCTAACTTCCCTTCTTGCTGCGTGGCAGGGTTTAACCTGCACTTACAGCAGTTCCTCACACTTCCCAGGCTTTGGGGTGTGCTTTCCTTAGGGTTTTATGCTGCCCAGCAGTAACGTCCTGCTGTCTCTTGTTGCAGCCAGGAGCGGATCTGTGCCAGTTCAACCGGGCCCAGGTGGTGTTCCACGCCCTCTACAACCACCTCTACTCACGGGAGGCCCCTCTCATCCAGGTAGGACGGCTGCACTGCGTTTAAGGTGCCCTGGGGCAGTGGCAGCCCCTCAGTTTAGGGCAGGAGGCTGAGCCTGTTCCCTGTCACAGTCCAGCCAGGCTGTCACCAGCCTGTGAGACAAAGTAACTCGGTAGATTCCAGGGAAATATCACAGAGGGAAGAGCTCTGATATTGCCTGCTGCTCTGATTTGCCTCCTGCCCCATTCCAGGTGGGCAGGGAACAGGTTTGAAGCCCTCAGCTCAGCCGTGGGTGGCCACAGGGTGGGGATTTGTTGTTTTTTTGGAGAGAACACGAGCTCAGATTGCCCATCTGTCCCCAAACCAGGCAGTGCTGCTGTGCCTGCTGGACCTGCTGCCCGTCCTGGAGCGGTGCCAGCGGCACCAGGGCCACGGCAGAGCCACATCCCCCTGGGACCAGGTGCTGCAGCTGGTGCTGACCCACATGGAGGCCGAGCATCGGCTGGCACTGCGCAGGGTCTACGCAGGGACCCTGCCAGCCTTCGTCACCAGGTGAGGCTGAGGGGACAGGGGCACCTGGGGGCCCTGCCCACCTTCCTGAGGGGGTGGGAGCTGTACCTGGGGCCCTGCCCACCTTCCTGAGGGGGTGGGAGCTGTACCTGGGGGCCCTGCCCACCTTCCTGAGGGGGTGGGAGCTGCACCTGGGGCCCTTCTCACCTTCCTGAGGGGGTGGGAGCTGTACCTGGAGCCCTTCTCACCTTCCTGAGGGGGTGAGAGCTGTACCTGGGGCCCTTCTCACCTTCCTGAGGGGGCGAGAGTACAGGGATGGGCCCTAGGCTTGGTATCCAAGGGTATGCTCCCTCCTCAGGGTGTGTTTTTGGGATCCAGGGGTATCTATGCTCCCTCCTCAGGGTGTGTTTGTGCCTCCAGACTCGGCATCCTCATCGTGAGGCACCTGAAGAGGCTGGAGCGAGTCATCCTGGGCTACCTGGAGGTCTCTGATGGCCCCGAGGAGGAGGCCAGACTGGGAATCCTGGAGACTCTGCAGTGCACCATAGAGCACGCCTGGCCCAGGTGCCTCTCTGGGGGGATTACACACTGAAAAGCTGTCCTGGAAGCCTGTCCTGACATGAATGCTTCATTCTTATCCTGAATGTTTCCACTTTAAGACCCAAAGTTACTCTTTCTTAAGGAAAAGGCCCTGAAATCCCAAGGGAAAATCTGTCCCAGGAAGTACTCGCTGGCATTACTGAAAAACCTGGCTCCAAAATTAAGCTGGGTCCTCATTTTGATCTGATTTGTTCTTGTCCCAAAAGCACAAATGAAATCCATGTGGACTGGGCTGTGCAGTGACAGCATTCCCAACACCATCCCGAGGTTCCTACGTGTCCAGGGCTGTCCTGGCACCAATCCTGCCCCACAGCAGCCCAGGCTGTGCTGTCCCCTGGCTCAGGGGGGTGAGATGAGCTGTTTCCCTTGCAGGATGCCCTGCAGGCTCCCCGTGCTCCTCAAGGCCCTGCTGAGGCTGCTCTGGGACGTTCACACGGAGCGGGGCCCCACGCCCGAGCCCGTCAGAGCTGCCCTGCTCCACAGGGCCACCCAGTGCCTCATCCTGCTGGACCGCTGCTGCCAGGGCCAGGTGAAGGTGAGCCAGGGCTCCCTGGTGCCTGCCAGTGCCCTCCTCCCTCTCAGGGCAGCAGGATTTTGGGTTTCCCCCCCTCCCCAGCATCAGTAATGGATCGAGCAGCGACTCGACAGCTGTTGATGGGGATCAGTCTGTGCTTGGCTCCACCACAGGGCTGGGGGAGGGTGGGTGACACCAGGGCACTGGGAATGCTGCTTTTGTCCCTGCAGGTGCTGCTGGAAGGGGTGCAGAGCAGCTGCGAGGAGAACCGGGTGCGGGAATGCCTCAGGAAGGTGCAGGAGAGCACCTGAGGTGCCTGACGCTGCTCACCCCCTTTTGTACAATAAAATCCTCGTATTTATTGAAGAGTTCTGTCGTTCTTGTCCCACCTGTGAGCCCTACACCTCCCCCAGACACATCCAAGTGCCCCTCAGGCCAGGGGCCTGCCTGGAGCAGAGTCTGGGCTGAGCTGTTTGTGGCTGCAGAGCCGGTGGGGGATCTTCCTTCCAGCTGGGCTTCACCCAGTTGTACAAACTCACTGCAGCTGCCTGGGCTCAGGACAAACCCTGCTGTTCTTGCAGGAAATGTGTGGAGTATCAAAGCAGGAGCTCCTGAGGGCCTGTGCAGGGCTGGGAGGTGGGTGGAGATGCTGGAGTCTGGTGGCACATCTGGAGTTCTGTCAGTCAGTATGGAATGGGATCAGGGAGGGCTCAGGCTGCTTTTGTCTTGGTGCTGGGCTCTGTTTCCTCTTCGTACTCTATCTCAATGTAGGGACGTTTCCTCCTGGCTGGGCCCTTCAGGGGCGTTTTCCCTTTAGATGTGGAGTGGGAGGCTTTCTTTTCTACTTCATCCTCCTTCTCCTGCTCCTCTTCACTGCTTGTCTCCAACTTATCCATGTCCTGAGGAAGAATGGAGCGACCAGAGTGATGTCAGAGCAGGTTGTGTAACTACACCTCCTCTTTTCCCCAAATCCCCTCGAGTGCAATCCCATTCCACAATCCCTGGCTCCAGAGAAGCTGGGCTGGGGTCCCACTGAACAATTCTCTTCCACAGCTCTGATTTTGCTGCCTCTTACCCATCCCCAGAGACACCCAAGGGTGCCCACGCAGCTCAGCCTCAGTTTGCACCTGGTGCTGCACCCACCTCAAAGTCGCTGAGCTCGCTGTCCTCTGCTTCCACAAACTCCCTTTTATCCACGTCCTGCAAGGAGCACAGGCAGGGACTGAGCACAGCAGTGCCATGGAAGGGCCACCGAGGCCACCACAAGGTTTTTCTGAGCTGGCCTGAGTTCTTCTCAGCATGAAGGGGCAGCCCAGCTCAGCACCAGGGCAGGGCTGGAAGCTTTACCTCATCATCATCATCTTCTTCCTCCCTCTCTGCATCCGACTCGCTCTCGCTCTCTGCATCTTGCTGTTGGAGGGCCTTGTCAAAGGCGTGGATGGGGAAGTTGTAAATGTCTCCATACTGAAAGGAAAATTGGGATTTTCCGTAAGCCACAGGAGAAAGGTGGACTTTGGGCTGGGGGGACACGGGGCAGCGTCAGACTGAGGTGTGGAGCAGCCCCTTCCCAACCCTGACCCCACACTCCTGCAGAGATGAGGGGAGCCCCCGTGTTTTGGGGCTCCCTGTGCACAGAACAGGAGAGGAAGCCCTGTGTTTTGGGGCTCCCTGTCAGGAGAGGAGCCCTTGTGTTTTGGGGCTCCCTGTGAACAGAACAGGAGGGGAGCCCCTGGGTGTTGGGGCTCCCTGTGCACAGAGCAGGAGGGGAGCCCCTGGGTGTTGGGGCTCCCTGTGCACAGAGCAGGAGGGGAGCCCCCGTGTTTTGGGGCTGCCTGTGTTTTGGGGAGCCAGGCACCCCCCTTTCCCCCCAGAGGCACTGTGAGCTCCGTGTGCCCCTCACCGTGTCCTGCTTCAGCCTTTCCAGCAGCTCCTTCTCGATGGCATTGTCCAGCTGGGCAGCGATCAGGGCTTTCTCCTAGGGAACACAGAGCAGCCATGTGAGGCCGGGGGGCGGCGGGGACAGCAGCAGTGGCAGCAGGGGACACGGGGCAGGCCTCACCTCCCGCCTGTTCTCGCGCCTCTCGATCTTCCTGCGCAGCGGGACGAGCTTCCTCCTGCAGGGAACAGGCACTGGGAATCTCCCAGCCTCTGGCAGCAACAGCCAGCAGCTGGGCAATGTCCTGGGGGCACTTCTGGGTGCCTCAGGATAAGATCTGAAGTTGTCAGAGAGTGTCCAAAGGATGGGGAAGGGTCTGGAGGGGTCACAGGAGGAGCAGCTGAGAGCAGCTCCTCCTGAGGGACAGCTCTGATCTCTGCTCTCTGTGACAGGGACAGGGCCAGGGAATGGCTGGAGCAGGGTCAGGGCAGGGTTGGGTTGGAATTTAGGGGAAGATTCTTCCCCCAGAGGGTGCTGGGCACTGCCCAGGCTCCCCAGGGAATGGGCACAGCCCCGAGGCTGCCAGAGCTCCAAGACAGACACTGCTCCCAGGTGGGGTTGTTGGGGCATCTGTGCAGGGCCAGGATTTGGGATCAATGATCCCTGTGGGTCCCTTCCAGCTCAGGACATTCCCTCAGTGCATTTACACACAGGATTCCTGCAGCTCATCCACGTCAGACCCATCTAAAACCAGGAAAACGGGGACCAGCTCCATGTTCCAGCAGTGACAGCGGCTCAGGAGAGGGGCAGTGGCTCCAGAAGCCACCAGTGGTCACTCCCATGGTCACTCCCCGTGTCCCTTACTGTCTCTTGAGGGTCAGCTTGCGGATGCGGATCAGGTACTGCGTGATCTTGGTGAACCTCTGCTTGCACTTGTGGCGGATGAAGCGCGGCCAGTAGATGAGGTTCTCGTCGATCTCCTCCAGAGCCTTCTCGTAGTTCTTGCTCAGCAGCACCTGTGGGGACAGGGGAAGGGTTGGGTGACAGAGCAGGACAGAAAAGGGACGTTCAGGAAGGGCTGCATTGCTTCCAGAGTCACGGAATCATGCAGGAAAAGCCTCCAGAGATGGGGATTCCAAACCTCCCTGGGCAGTTCCAGTGCCTGACCACCCTTTCCACGGAGAAATCCCTCCTGCTGAGCCTCCCCTGGCACAGCTCAGGGCCGTTCCCTGTCCGAGGACAGCCTCCCCTCCCTCTGTGGGGACAGCAGAGCCGCTGGCACTGCCGTGTCCCCGAGCTCACCCGCTCCCAGAGGCGCCGCGGAAACGCCGCCCGCTCGATCGTCTTCATGTAGAGATAACAGCGACCTGGCAACAGGGAACAAACCCCCCTGAGCCCTCACGGAGCTGGGCTGCCCTCAGCACTGCCACCCAGCCCTCCCTGCCCACCGGGCTCGCTGGATCCCACAGTCCTCCAGGGTGGAAAAGACTTCCAAGGTCAAATCCACCCTTTGATCCCCAGCTTGTCCCCAGCCCAGAGCACTGAGTGCCACATCCAGGCCTTGCCATGACGCCTGCAGGGATGGGGACTCCAGACCTGCCCTGGGAGCCCTTTCCAAGGCCTGACCACCCTTTCCATGACTTAATTCCCCCCTGCTGTCCCTGCTCCCACCTTTCTCCTCACGGACAGTGGCGTACTGGCTGTTGGCCAGCGGGCAGGACGAGCGGTTGCACAGCCCCGTCAGGTTGTACTCGTTCCGGCAGAAGTTCTGAGTTTTGGTGCTGGGAAAAAGGGGGCAGGGAATTAATGAGGGAATGGCAGGAAGACCCCACTGCTTCCCCATCCCCTGTGACTCTCACGTGTGCTGCCACAGAGGTGACACTGTGGGGTTTGGGGGGTACCCGAGCATGTCCCTCCCGCTCCTTTCCCTCCTGGATCCCCCCAAAGCCCTCCCGGGCTCAGCCCCGTCCCCCCAAACTCACGTCATCTTGTAGGAGCAGAACTGCCTGTTCCCCAGCATGCTCCAGACAATCTGCGGGGACAAACAGCGGGTGACGCCCCGTGACACCCCTCACCCGGCCCCCCCACGTCCCCTGCGGCTCCGGCAGCCTCCGGTGCGGCTCTGTCGCGGGGAGACCCCAAAAACATTGGGGTTTTCTCGGTGTTCCCCCGGCAGCGAGAGCGCGGCGCCCCGAGAAGCGCAGGCACAGCACATCTGCTGCTGCCAAGTCCCCATTGACACCCCCCGGTCCTCCTGCCCCCCTCGAGCCACAGCCGCGCTGGGGACAGGGGACCCCCGGCCACGTGGGACGGGCGCACGGCCGGGCCCAGCGGCGGGGCAGGCGTTTGACACGGGGCCGGACTCACATCGTCCGAATGCATGGTGGCGGTGACAGAAGTGGCGGAGGTGAGAGAGAAGACAGTGACGGTGACAGCGGTGGCGGTGACAGCGGGGACTGACGGTGCTGGGGATGCGGGCCGCGCGGTCTAGGGCGCCGCCATTACAGGAAGGGGCGGGGCGCGCGAAATCTCGCGAGAACAGCGGCCCTGGGGGCGGGGAAAAGGGCGGGAAGGAGGGCGGGGAAAAGGGCGGGAAGGAGGGCGGGCCGTCTGTCATGGCGGCGGCGCCGCGCCCCCTCAGGGCGGAGATCAAACAAACCCTTCCACGAACAGACACCGAGGGCCCCCGGGAGATGTGTTTGGGCAAGGTTAATTCTGCATTCTGGAGCCGTGGGAGAATCTGCCGATTCTCTGCCAAACTCTTCCCTCAGAGCTTCCGAGACCCCCCGGCTGCAGCACCTGGCATAGCCACATTAAATACAGTAATCTAACTGGCTTTGTTGGCTGAGTCTAAACCTTACTCGCACCTCAGTTTCTTTACAGTCCTTCAAAGTAATAAATTAATTTAATGTATGTTGGGAAGGACACACGAGCAGCTCTTGAGCAGCACAGACACAGCACGTACATCAGACTATACCGAGACACAAATGAATATTTTTAGTGTCCTCAGAGGAGCGGTGACATTGCAGCGACATCTTTACTGCCAGCTGATTCCATGCTTAAGTCCCACAGCGGTTTCACTAAATGGACGGAGCCTCCAAATCCTGGTGGTTGGAGAAGAGGTTGGAAATTCCTCCTCCCACGATCTGGGGGTGCCGAGCTGGCCGTGTCTGCTCACACATCCGTGCTCTGTGACCAGGATTTGGACTCCAAAGCAGGGAATGCCTTCCTTTTCCCGGCTATTCCACGTTTTCCGCCTCCCCGTCGCTCTCCTCCGTGAGGGGGAACTCCCGCGGGGCTTCCTTCGAGGTGTAGCTTTTGGGTTGCATGGGGCACTCCTGGCTCAGGATGGCCTGGGCGAAGCAGAGCAGAAATCCTGCTTTAGTAACAATAATGATTAATAACATTAATGATTAATTTGAGCGGTTAACAGGAGCGATGCCACATCAGGAAAAAGCCAAAGCAGGCTTTTCCCCAGGGAATACAAGCTGTGAGTGCAGGGAAGGCACCTCTAAATGTCACCCTGGTTTTTTCAGCCTTCTGACGTTTACCTTTGAAAATTCTTTTTCTCACGCACGTTTCTGTAAATAACGGATTTGTTTACATGTGGTTTTATCTTGTTTACATTCTTTCTTAGAGGAAGAGTTTTTTGATGGACATCTGCCTCGACCAATGCGATTGGAGAGGTGTTAACTTTGCCTACCAATCGCTGGGCTTGTTTGAAATACCATATAAAGGAGTCAGAAATTTAAATAAACCCCTTTTAGTGTGTGGAAGCTCTCCGAGTCCACGTCTCTTTATTTCATGTCCTACTGCGACATCTAACCTTTTGTTTGAGGGGGGTTTTTGTCCCTTCTTGAGGGCGGCATAGAGCCCAGCAGGGAAGACACAACCCCTGACAAATTTCTTCCTAACTCCCTCCAATCCCTGGGATGTGGAAGTCCAGCAAAGCACCCGGACTGACCATCTTCTCCTGGGCGGCCGGGGGGCTGCGCAGGAGCCAGCAGAGCGGGGCGTAGGCCACGTTCAGCGCCCCAACCACGACCATCAGCCAGGGGAAGCCCAGGGCTCGCACGATCGCCCCGCCCGTGGAGGGACCTGCAAATCCAAACGTCAAAAAGAAAAGGGGACAAAACGCCGGGGAGACACACCCCGAGTAGCCGCACCGCGAGTAAAGCTCTCCTACCGATGGCAAAGCCCACGCAGAAGGCCACGTCGGCGATGGCGTAGACCGTGCCGTAGGCCGAGGTGTGGCGCAGGTCCACCAGGTAGCCCATGATGGGCATCATGGAGGAGTCCACCATTCCTGCCCAGGGCGTGAGGGCTCCTCAGTGCCCGCTGCCCCAAGGGAGCCGCCTGGGAGCAGCCGCAGCAGCCCCAGCTTACCTATGGCAAAGCCCAGGCCGGCGTTGGGGCCGATCAGCCCGTAAATGTTGGTGGCCAGAGGGACCTGGGAGAGGAGAGGCAGGACAGGAGGTGTGAGGCCAGCAGAGCTGTGGGACACAGGCCATGGAGTCATGGAATGGGTTGGGTGAAAGGGACCTTAAAGCTCTTTCTGTCCCAACCCCTGCCGTGGGGAGGGACACCTTCCACTACCCCAGAGTGCTCCAGCCTGGCCTTGGGCACTTCCAGGGATCCAGGGGCAGCTTCAGCTCCTCTGGGAATTCCATCCCAGCCCCTCCCCACCCTCACAGTGAGGAATTGCTGCCCAATATCCCACTTAACCCTGCCCTCTGTCACTTTGAAGCCATTTCCCCATGTCCTGTCCCTCCATCCCTTGTAAATCCTCTTTCCCTGTCTTCCCTGCAGGCTCCCTTTGTGGGTCCTGGACAGCCAGAATTCGGTCACCCCACAGCCTTTTCCAGGCTGAACAATCCCAAATCTCTCAGCCTTAACTTCTGGAGACCTTTTCTGGATCTGCAAAACCCATCCCGAGGCGCAACCCCTGAGCATTTGCTGTGCCAGGACCGTGAAATTCCCTGCGGATTCTCCTCGGATTCCCCTGTGCTACTCACACAGAGGAGGCTGATTCCCACCACAGCCATTCCAATCATGGAGCACAGCCACCTGCAACGTGAGCAGAGGGCAGGAGTTCTCAGCCTCGAGCAGAACCTGGGCTGGGCTGAGCCAAAATCTTCCGTATCCCACTCACCTGCCCATCCTGTTAGCCAGAATCCCAAAGAGGTTGGTGCCAACGAGGTAGGAGATGCTGGCAGGCAGGAACGCCATCCCTGCGAGACAGAAAGGATTAGAAAGTGCCTTGTGCCCGAGAAAATGCACATTTGCACAAATTTTCACTCTCCAACGGCCTCATTTGGAGAATATCATGAGCCAGGCCAGGCACTTGAACATCTCCTGTCACAATTTCTCCCTCTTCCACCTTTCCACCTTTTCCCTCACTAAATAAAGAGAAATAAAGCTCCTCAAACGAAAAAGCTCAGGGATCATTATGTAGCTCACAATTAAATATTTGCTCTCCCTGCTGCTTTACCAGTTGTTTATTTTTCATATCCTCTTTTGCTGACAGTAAATAAAAGTGATCAGCTCCATTTCCCTGGGACAGCTTCCTTGTTGGAACACGCAGATTTGTGTTTAATTTCCTCTCCTCTAACAGCTACAGAACATGGTTAATCCTTGCAGGTTTAGCCCAAGCTCTTCTGGGTTATTTTTCCCAGAATTGTGGGAGAAAGAGATAAAATAAAGAAGCCCCTTGAGTTTAGAACAGCTCATGAGAGGAGTGGGTTGGTGTCAAACTCTGAATCCAAATCTCAGGTACCTGGACATCCTAGGGAACATATTTAGGATTTTCTTCTGTGAAGTCACCTCAAAGCTTCTCCAGTGGTGACAGGGGAGCCCTGAGTGCTTCTTGCCTGCCTTCTGTCCCTTCTCCCACTGCCAGGGCCCCCGGGTGCTGCCTTCCCCTCGCCCTTCCTTGCTCCAGAGAAGCTTTTAGTGCCTGGCTGCTGCAGAGGATAACTCAATCAGGAGCAATTCCAGCCCCCTGCTCGCAGCCTGCAATCCAATTCGGGATCTAAGTGCAGCCCGGGGCACCCCCCGGGCCATTCCTGCGCCGGTTGGGTTTTATCACCACCCCTGGTTGTTTCTGCAGCAAACACAGGCGCTGTTATCTCCACATCCCATTTTCCGGGCAGCTGGCAATCTGCACGGCCCATCCTGCCCTGCCTGGGGTGCTGGGAACGGCCTCATCTCACTCGGAGCTGCCTCTGCAGAGCCCATCTGGCCTCCCCAATTCCACCCCAGCACGATTCCATTCTCTGCCCTGCAGAAGATGGGCTCCCAGGGCGCCCCGCCGCCTCCCTGCCCCGTTATTGCTCTGCCGGGGAGCAAATTCCATACAATTTTTTCAATAAGAGAGCAGAGCAGCCACCACTGAGGACATTTCCAGCTGGAATTGGAGCCATGCCCGGCCTGCATGGGCAGGAGGGCAGATGTTTCCTTCTTTTTTTTTTTTTTTTTTTGGAGTGATGTAAAAGATGATTCAATCCCTCCCACACTGCCCAGGCAGGGCCAGATCTCGGTCCCTGAAAGTGTCCAAGCAACGCCTGGACGTGGCACTCGGTGCTCCGGGCTGGTCACAGGGCTGGGATCAGTCACAGGTTGGACTCGATGGGTCTGGGAGGGTTTTTTTGGGGATTCGAAACCCTCAGAAGCTCCGGGGAAGGGGCTGCAGAGCAGGGGACCTACCGAGCTGCCACTGCGGGGAGCACATGGTCTGCAGCATCCAGATGGGCAGCGTGGGCTCCAGCATGGCCACGCCCATGTTGGAGAAGCAGAGGGCTCCTGGACACGGGAGAAAAGGGAGAAAAGCTCTGCTTTAGCCCTTTCTGGTGCTCTTTTGGAACCTTTAACCGGGGGACAACTGTGAGGGTCCAGCTTTACCTGCAGCCACCAGGATGTAGGGGTCTCGCAGCAGGGTGGACACCGGCGTGGCTCTGGTGCTCTGCAGAGGGGGTGATGTGGGCCGGGGGCTGTGCGTGCCCTCAGCTGGCCCCTGGCACAGCCCCCGGCCCCGGGCGGTGCCCGCCTGCCTCACCCAGCGCCGCGCTCACCTCCGGGGAGATCCGGGCGGGCTGCAGGATGCACAGCTGCAGAGCTGCGGACACAACGCTGCTGGTGGCTCCTTCCTGCGGGCACCGCTCCTTCCGTGCCCCTCTGCATCCCCCCAGCCCGAGCCGTGCCAGCAGCCCCACCCCGGCATGCAGGAGCCCTTTGGGGACCTGCTTGGGGCGGGCAGGGCGGGAGGGAGGGAGCAGCAAGGCTGCCTGGAGAGGTTTGGCAGGGTTCTGTCAAGCCCTGAAACCGTCCAAAGTGCAAATGCTCCCGGCCGGCTGCCGGCTGGGAGCTGCCACTGGAGCCTGACAGGAATGGGGTGAGGAAAAGAAGAGGATTAAAGCAGGAAGTTTGGTAGGCACGAGGCCGTGTTTCATTTTCCAGCGGCTCTTACACGCCTCATTACGGAGATCTTGCTTTACAGCCAGACAAGGACGGTAACTGGGGCTGTAATTTAATTAGCTCCATGCTTCCTACTGCAAATGCAGCTCTGGCTGGCTGGAACTTTGATGTGGCACTCGGGAAGCTCCCGGGGCCTCTGTCAGGAGCAAGAACGAGGCAGCATTTCTGCTGGCAAAGCCCGAGTCCTTCATGGCACCGGGAGGCTGCAGACAAGGGTGTCTTGCCAAAGAATTCACAGTTCAAAGAGCTTTACTGAATGTGCTGTTACAGCCATTAAAGCAATCAGGGGGTTTATTAAGTAATGAGGGATTAACTCCTGCTCTGTTGCTGTGTCAGTCATCTGGAGATGGCAAAAATATGATTTAGCCCTGGTGGAATAACCGGTGCTGATGCTATCACCCATCTGTGTCGATGTGCCTCTTCCTCCCCGCAGGCTCTCCCCAAAACAGCCACATCTCAATCGTTTTCTTTGTTTGTAGGGCTCAACCCTTGGGTTCCTCACCTCCATCCAAGAGGGCGAGGAAGGCCAGGACCAGGAAGGGCGACGCTTTCCCCACGAATTCGTACATGATGCTCCCAAAGGGTGCCCCGACTGCAAGGGAAGGGCTGGGTCACACCCTGGCAGTGCCACTGTCCCCAGAGCCTGGCAGTGCCACCATCCCCAGAGCCTGGCAGTGCCACCGTCCCCAGAGCCTGACAGTGCCACTGTCCCCAGAGCCTGGCAGTGCCACTGTCCCCAGAGCCTGGCAGTGCCACTGCAGCTGCTCTGAGTCTCTGCTGGGTGTTTGGGGAGGTGTCAGTCCCACAGGCAGTGCCAGGGAGGAGGCACAGGGAGGGGAGCACCCAGCCCATGGAGGGGAGCACCCAGCCCATGGAGGAGGCACAGGGAGGGGAGCACCCAGCCCATGGAGGAGGCACAGGGAGGGGAGCACCCAGCCCAGGGAGGGGGCACAGGGAGGGGAGCACCCAGCCCATGGAGGGGAGCACCCAGCCCATGGAGGAGGCACAGGGAGGGGAGCACCCAGCCCATGGAGGAGGCACAGGGAGGGGAGCACCCAGCCCAGGGAGGGGGCACAGGGAGGGGAGCACCCAGCCCATGGAGGGGAGCACCCAGCCCATGGAGGAGGCACAGGGAGGGGAGCACCCAGCCCATGGAGGAGGCACAGGGAGGGGAGCACCCAGCCCAGGGAGGGGGCACAGGGAGGGGAGCACCCAGCCCATGGAGGGGAGCACCCAGCCCATGGAGGAGGCACAGGGAGGGGAGCACCCAGCCCATGGAGGAGGCACAGGGAGGGGAGCACCCAGCCCAGGGAGGGGGCACAGGGAGGGGAGCACCCAGCCCATGGAGGGGAGCACCCAGCCCATGGAGGAGGCACAGGGAGGGGAGCACCCAGCCCATGGAGGAGGCACAGGGAGGGGAGCACCCAGCCCAGGGAGGGGGCACAGGGAGGGGAGCACCCAGCCCATGGAGGGGAGCACCCAGCCCAGGGAATGCCCGGCTGGGCTGGCAGGACCAGCAGATGCTGTGGCTGTGCCCCGTTGGGAACAGGGGCTCCTTACTCAGCACTCCCAAGGCCAGGCCTCCCAGGGCGATCCCCATGGCACTGCCCCTCTCCGAGTCGTCGGGGTACACACTGGCCAGCAGCCCCAGGCCTGGGGGCACGGACAGAGCCCACCTCAGCCTGGCTGCACCCCTGGAGGGCTCCTCTCTGGAAGCAGCTGGGATTTAGGGGGCTCAGCTGCTCCTGGGTGCAGTGAGGAGGAGGAGGAGGAGAACCCCGCCAAGGGGAGCTGAGGCAGGGACTGAGGCGAAGCCAAAAGCTTCACCTGCCACCGATGAGAAGGAGGAGCCGATGCCTTGGAGGGCTCTGGCGATGAACAGCAGGGTGTAGGTGCCTGAGAAAGCAAACACTGCAGAGGGAGGGGAGAGCTGGCCTTAAACCTGCAGGAGAGGGCAAGGCCGGCCCCAGCTGGCACTGGAAGGGGTGAGAGGGCAGAGAGATCGCCCTTGTCACCTTTTCCTGAGCCTGGGGGCTCTGCTGTGTCCGTGCTCACACAGAGCAGATGATTCTCTGCAGGGCGGGGAGGGCGATACTCACTGACAGTGGAGAGGAACATGATGATGAAGCCCAGGAACATGGGGATGTGGTATCCGATCCTGGAATGGGAAAAAAGAACCCCCAGCTCAGGAGGGCTCCTCATTCCCCCCTGGGCAATGTCTGTGGGTGGGAAGCAGCTCCTGAGGGGGTGATGTGCCCACGAGTGCTGCTCAGAGGGACCCCCAGGGCCCCCCAATAGCTCTGCAAAGCCCCCCCAGGGACACAGCTCTGCTCCCCAGCCCATGTGCCCACCCCAGCACAGCTCAGTGTCTGCAGGAGAGAAGGAAAACCTGAAAATAACATTTTATCCCTCCACAGCGGGCTGGGGAGCTGTGTTTGTTTATTCTGTGGTTGCTGGTGTTACACAGCATCTGCCAGCACCTGCGGAGAGCGTCAGTGAGCTTTATGCCGGGACATAAACTCACAAGCCATGTGCAGGCTGTTAGAAAAGGTACAATCCCTGCCATTTGGATGGATATATTTTAGATCTTGCTATTCCCCTCCCAGCAATCGCTGCAATTCCTCGGCTCCTGGTGATTCCGGCAGCAGGCAGGAGCCGAGGAATCGCAGGGAACCGCAGCAACCCCGGGGTGTGACCTACCTGTTGGTCAGCAGACCCACCCAGGGGTTGACCAGCAGCTGGACCAGAGCCTTGGAGGCGAAGAGCAGCCCCACTCGGGTGTTCTCCTGGGCCAGGAACTCCCCACCCTCCAGGCAGCTCCTGGCTGGGGCGGGGGGTGCCCTGGGGGGGTGTCCTGGGGGGCTGCTCCCCGTCCGGTTCGGCGGCTCCGTGGCGCTGGTGAAGCCCCGAACGGGCACGGTGGTGTTGTCAAAATAGGAGAGCAGGGAGGAGAAAGGCGGAGCCCTCGGGGCTGCAGGAGTCGGTTCGGGCAGGGCCGGGCTGGCGGAGCTGTTGGCACCTTCGTACTCCGTGGCGTAGAGGAAGGTGGGGACGATGGGTACTGGAAAGAAGCCCGGGGAAGGGATCAGTGAGGGGTTTTCCTGCATTTCCTGGCTCGGCACGAAGCTGAGCTGAGCCGTGCTGGCCAGGTGGGGGGTCCTGGAAGGTCACCTGAGCAGGGACCGATGGAGCAGAGTACCCAGGGCAGCCCTGAGGAGCCCCACGCTGTGTCCCCAAAGAACCCCACAGTGGCAGCCCCACAACGTACCCCTGAGGCAGCCCCCCAAAGAGCCCTCCTCTGTACTCACAAGCAGCCCCAGAAAACCCCACACTGTACCCCTGAGACAGCCCCAAAAACCCCACACTGTACCCGTGAGACAGCCCCAAAGAGCCCCACACTGTACCCCTGAGACAGCCCCAAAAACCCCACACTGGGCCCCCAAAGAACCCCACACTCTCCCCTGATACAACCCCAAAGAATCCCACAATATCCCCCTGAGACAGCCCCAAAGAATCCCACACTCTCCCCTGATACAACCCCAAAGAATCCCACAATATCCCCCTGAGACAGCCCCAAAGAACCCCACACTGCCCCCCAGGCAGCCCCACAGGACCCCAGGCTGTGCCCCCAGAGCCCCCCGTGCCCCAGACAACCCCAGCCCTTACCCACGACGGTGAGCAGGATGTTGTCCAGCAGCAGTGCCACGAACACCACCACCAGCACCAGCCTGGGCGAGGCCCTGCCTGCGGCCAGCCAGCGCTGGGACCCGGCTGGGGACATGGCTGGGGACATGGCCAGGGGAATGGTCAGGGGAATGGCCAGGGGAATGGTCAGGGGAATGGCCAGGGGAATGGCCAGGGGAATGGCCAGAGGAATGGTCAGGGGAATGGTCAGGGGAATGGCCAGGGGAATGG
>WAAE01016854.1:39024-74494 GCA_013400495.1 Nicator chloris
CCCTCCCCGTCCCCTTCCCCTTCCCTTTCCTCTTCCTCTTCCTCTTCCTCTTCCTCTTCCTCTTCCTCTTCCTCTTCCTCTTCCTCTTCCCCTTCCTCTTCCTCTTCCTCTTCCGTTTCCCCTTCCCCTTCCTCTTCCGTTTCCCCTTCCCCTTCCTCTTCTGTTTTCCTGTTCCTTTTTCCTTTCAGGACCTGGGACAGCTCCGGCCCCGCCCCTCGCCGCCGGTGGGCGTGTCCCGTGCGTGGATGGGCGTGTCCCGTGCGTCGCTGGCCTGTGCCCTGAATAGCATATAACAGCGCATGCGCGGCCGCCCCCCTCAGCAGCCGGTCCAACATGGCGGCGGTGCGGGCGCTGCGCGGGGCCGTGAACGGCGCCGGGCCCGGCGGGCCCCGCGAGCAGGCGGCGGCGCTGACCCGCGACTTCCTGTCCCAGCCGCGCCTCAGTGAGTGCGGGGGGACGCGGGGGCTGCGGGGAGGGGGGATCGGCCCGGTTCGGCGGCCGCAGCCCCGCGCCCGGGCAGGCCGCAGCCGCGGGCTCGCCCAGCCCCTCAGAGCAGTCTGGGCTCGGGCTGTAATTAACCGTGGTAATTAACCCCGGGAGCGGGGGAACTGGGCAGCCCAGCCCGCTGGTGACACGGCCCGTCCCGTGGCCTTCCTGAAAAGCCGGGTTTGTACCGGGAGCTGGAAATGGTGGCGGTGGGCTGGAGGCTGTTCCTCAGCGCTGAGTTGAGAAATCGGGTGAAAAAGGGGAAATGCGGGGCTTTGGTAAAATCCCTTTGTGGCAGCGCAGCGGGGGGAAATCAGAGTGTGTGAAGGTGTTTTTTCTGGCAGCAATTACATAAAATGGTTTTTCCTGTGCCCTGAATAGCAGCAAGATCTGCAAGGTGCTGCCCGGCAGCTTCAGGGTCATGGATCCTTTGGAAATCTCATCAGGTTTGGAAGCCAAATCCATCACTGCAATTCCAGAGCTTTACTCTGGAGCAGATACTTCTGTCAGGGTTGGAGCCAAGGTGACTCCAGGTTTTTCTGTGTGGATTCTGGCTTTTCCCTGAGCTGGCATCGAGCTGGGGGTGGAAAATGTTCCAGGTTGCTTTTGGTTTGTCACAGAACTGGTTGAGAGGGGCTGCTTGAGGAAGGAGCACTCATGAGACAGTCATGGGGTGAAATGCCTCATTCAGGGTCAGCTTTTCCACAGGCTCTGAGCTGATTGAAACCCTCGGGGGGGACTCTGAGCTCATTCCTCTCGTGGATAATCCTGGGTGCCTCTCCCTGCTCAGGGCACAGGAGCAGATTTGGAGTAATGAAGGGACAGGGTCCTGTCTCGGGGTGTTTAGAAGGTTTCTAGGAGTAAAACTGAGGGATTGAGTTAAAGCCTAGCTCCCCTGAGCCCGGAGCAGTTTGGTTATTGCCCGTTAAGATCTGACATTGTAACAGTTTCAGCTGTTTTATTGCAGGGTAAACACAGAGCTGTTGACAGTGCAGACAACACCTGGGGAGCTGCCAGGCCTGGTGTGGCCGTGGTGATTCCCTGGTGCTGCTGCTGGGATTTGTGATCCTGGATGGCCCCACTCTCCCGTTTCCCCTCCTGGGCACTGGTGAGGAACAGCCCCAGCTGCTCCTCGTGACCCTGAGGGAGCTCTGACTCAGGATTTCCTCCCTCTGGGGGTCAAGTGATGCTTCTTCCCTGAGCTGACAGCAAAATCCTCGCTTGGAGTCACAGAATCGTGAAATGGCTTGGGTTGGAAGGGACTTGGAGCCCACCCAGTGCCACCCCTGCTGTGGGGACACCACCTGCTGGCCCAGGCTGCTCCAAGCCCCCTCCAGCCTGAGCAGGGAATTCTGTCACAGGGAAGAAAACACCGGGATCACATCAGTGTCACCTCCAGGGAGCAGGAGAAGTGCTGGGCACCCAATCCTGTCCCTAACCCTTCTTGTGCAGTTCCTAAGGAACAGAAATCAGGCCCTGAATCTGAGCCTGGTGATGGGAATGAGCTGGAAAAACGGGATGTGGGATATTCCTGAGGAAGTGCCTGACTTGTGCTTTGTGGTTTTTTCCAGCTTACAAAACCGTGTCGGGTGTGAATGGGCCCCTGGTTATCCTGGACCAGGTCAAGGTAAATTGTCAGCTCTGCATGAAGCTTTTGGAGGGAGAGTTCACAGGAAAAGCTGGGAAAGGTAAAATCCAGACTGCTGGGAAATTCCCCAGAGCCATTTTGATACATTTCTGGCTGCTGGGATAAACGGGAATGTGGAAATTCCTCTAAGGCTGGAGGAAAGGGAGAGCTGTTGGGGAAAGAAAGGAAATTTGAGTGTTACCAAACGCCTGGAACGCTGGTGAAATTCCAAGCTGAAGAGAACCTGTTTGCTTTGTTCCTGGCCTTTCTGTGTCCACATCAGTGCTCTGGAAAAGGAAGCTGTGCACACTCCTGGCTTCTTTTCAGGCTGCTCTTAAGGGCAAAACTGCTGCAGGTTTTTCTTATCAGAGCCTGCCCTGGGGCTTTCTGCCACTCTTTGGAACTCAGAGTTGTTAGAACTGATTCTGGCAGCACCAATCGTGCAAATATTGTTTATTCCTATAAAAATGGCTTTAACCTGGGAGCTTTAGTATCTTGGGAAGGAGGTTGGTTCTGATGATAAAACTGTTCTTAAACACTGAGCAGTTTGCAGTTTGGAGCTGGTGATTTTTGTTTTCTGGCTGGAGTTTGATGCCTTTGCCCCCCTCAGTTCCCCAGGTACGCCGAGATCGTGCACCTGACCCTGCCCGATGGCACCAGGAGGAGTGGGCAGGTGCTGGAAGTCAGTGGCTCCAAGGCTGTGGTTCAGGTAGGAGCAGGAAGCTCTTTTCCCATCATTTATTAATCAGGATGAGCCCTGAACCAAATCAAACCTGTCTGGAGATGCTTTTTTTAAATGAAAACAACAAATGGCCTGCTTATTCCAAATGCAGGTGGCATCAATAATTTTAGATTTCTGATAGTGCACAGTGGCATTTTTATTTCCATCCTCCCTGGATTTCTGTCCTCCCGGGATTTATTTCCATCCCCTCTGGGTTCCTTTGCTGCAGGATTAAAGGAATCCCCTGGAATTGGCACGTTTGGATTCCAGATCAGCCCTGTGCTAAGTGGGTGCTGGTGTTTCTCCTAAAAAGCTGTTTCTCATTCACATTATTTTATCTGAAGAACTGGCAGGGGTAAACACTTGAGACCAAAGGGATTGCACCAGGTTTGAGGGTTGTTGCTGATACAATTCATGAATTTTTTTAAAAGCAGAGTTTTGTGGTGTTTTCTACCAGCTCTCGAAGCCCTTCCCAGGGCAGCTCCTGCTTGGTGCCCTGGGGCTGCAGGCGAAGCAGCATTCAGGAGTTGCTTTGTGAAGCACAAAACTCGTGTCCTGTGATTTGTTTTGATTTTCCCTGCTGCATTTGCAGGTGTTTGAGGGCACGTCAGGGATTGATGCCAAGAAAACCTCCTGTGAGTTCACCGGGGACATCCTGCGAACCCCGGTCTCGGAGGACATGCTTGGTGAGCCTTTGCATGTGGGTGTGAGGAACAAACAGATTGATCCAAAATGAGCTGGTTTTCACAGGAATTCTCATTTTTTTATTGTTGTTTCCTGTAGGCAGAGTGTTCAATGGATCAGGAAAACCCATAGACAGAGGGCCCATTGTCTTGGCTGAGGATTTCCTGGACATTATGGGTTTGTTCTTAATCCTTTTCTGAGAGGGAGTAAAGTCAAACCTGGTGTGTTTCACCTTTCTGAATTTACATATTTGGTTTAGAACACAAGCTCTGACTTGGGAGGAGCTTCATCTCTTTTTTGAGTGTGTACATGTCATCAAAGGCTAATTAAATTACCCAAGTGCAGGGAGATGAGGGAGCAGAAAACTTTTTACAATGTTTGGAAGCTTCTCTTTATTCTTTGTAGACTTAATTCTACAACACCTAACGATGAAATGCTGATAACCTGGCAGGGTTTTAAATCATTCTTACCACTGACATGAACATTGAACACCAGGGTCTTGGGGTCTGAAAGGCTCAGGTGTGACCAGGTGCAGCTCAGGATTTGTTGGTGTCGCAGTGGGGTTTGTACCCATTTATCAGGGGGTGTTTGATAAAGCTCCCAGCATGTCCAGGGAGTAACACTGTGTTCTCTCCAAAAATCCCACAGGCCAACCAATCAACCCCCAGTGTCGGATCTATCCCGAGGAGATGATCCAGACTGGGATTTCAGCCATAGATGGCATGAACAGTATTGCCAGGGGCCAGAAAATCCCCATTTTCTCAGCTGCTGGGCTGCCCCACAACGAGGTGAGGCCTCAGAGCTGCTCTAAACCTGCTGGGAGTCAGAACTAAATTGAATTCTGGGCCGTGGAACAGCACCAAATGCAAACCCTGGAATATTTCTTGCCCAGATTGCAGCTCAGATCTGCCGCCAGGCTGGCTTGGTGAAGAAATCCAAAGATGTGATGGATTACAGCGAGGAGAACTTTGCCATCGTCTTTGCTGCCATGGGGGTGAGGCCACAGTGCTGGGGGAAAGTGGGGCTGCAGGAATCAGTGAGATTCTGAGAGTGGCTGAGGTTTGAGCAGGTTTTGTGTGTGTGGAATTAAAGAATGGGTGAAAATCCCAAAGGCTGGAAGGGCTGCAATCTGCCTCTGGCGCAGGCTGCCCAGAGAAGCTGTGGAAGTGTCCAAGGCTGGATGAGGCTTGAACCTGGGATAGTGGGAGGTGTCCCTGCCCGTGGCACTGGAGGGGTTTTTGGGGTCCCTTCCCACCCAAGCCATTCCGTGATTCTAAACAAAGCGTGGCTGATCAGGTAAAGTATCTCAGACTTCATCTCCAGCCTGGAGCTGCACAAGTTGCTACTCTGGGAGTGTAGAGGAGCCTGGTGGATGGAGATCTTTGCTGTGGGTTATTAATGAGCTCATCAGCCCTTAATTGGATGTTAAACCCAGAACTGTGCTTCAGGTGAACATGGAAACCGCTCGGTTCTTCAAGTCAGACTTCGAGGAGAACGGCTCCATGGACAACGTGTGCCTGTTCCTGAACCTGGCCAACGACCCCACGTGAGTGGCCACCCCCAAGGGGAGGGAAAGGCTGGGGAGGACAAACCAGCTGGGGGGGATGGAGCCTCGCTGCTGTCCTGCAGATGCCACCTTTGGTGGGGTGGTGGTGGAGCTCCAGGTGGAGTGGTGCTGCTGCTGCAGCTCCAGGTGAAATGGTGCTGCTNGCAGGTGGAGTAATGGTGGATGTGGAGCTCCAGGTGAAGTGGTGCTGCTGCTGCAGATGAAGTGGTGCTGGTGCTGCAGCTGGCATGCTGCTGCTGCTGCAGGTGGTGCCTGGAAGCTCCGTGTGGCTGCCAGGTGTCCCTGCAGCCCCCGCTGAGCCCAGGCTTGTGTTGCAGCATCGAGCGCATCATCACGCCCCGCCTGGCGCTGACCACGGCCGAGTTCCTGGCCTACCAGTGTGAGAAACACGTGCTGGTCATCCTGACAGACATGAGCTCCTACGCCGAGGCTCTCAGAGAGGTGCGTGCTCATTAAGGTGTTAATTAACGTGTTTATTGCCAGGCTGGGTGTTGGCAGAAAGGGGTGGTGTGAAGTGCTGCTCAAGCTGTTGGGATTAATGTTCATTGGAATGGGAATTGGAATTGAATATTCCAATTGAATTGGAATTCAGTGGGTTTCAGTTGATCCTTGATTGCCTGGGATTGGTGGCAATTCCACCCCTGGAAGTGTCCAGGGCCAGGTGGGATGGGGCTTGGAGCAACCTGGGACAGTGGGAGGTGCCCCTGCCATGACAGGGGTGGGACTGGATGATATTTAAGTTTCCAAACCACCCTGTAATTCCATGAATCAGCAGTTTGATTCCCCCATTCTGCATTTGCCTTGTCCTGTCCCACGTGGCTGTGCTGACACACCCGAGGGGGGTTTGTGTGCCTGCACTTGGCAGGAAGAGGTGCTTGAAGCGCCCAGTGCACTAAACCCGGGCACACAGCAGCTCCCTGGGCAGGATCTGACTCCTTGGCAATGTTTTTGTGGCTGCCCCAGGTGTCAGCAGCCCGGGAGGAGGTGCCTGGGCGCCGTGGCTTCCCTGGCTACATGTACACTGACCTGGCCACCATCTACGAGCGCGCCGGGCGCGTGGAGGGCAGGAACGGCTCCATCACGCAGATCCCCATCCTCACCATGCCCAACGACGGTGAGTCACAGCCAGGGGCTCCCCAAAGCTGCCTTTGGGGCACACAGCACTCCCCTGGCCTTTGGGTTCCCTTGCTATTCCAGGTTTTGGCTGCCTTCTGATCAAAATGCTTTGCCCTTTTGAGGCCTCATAGCCCCAATCCAGGAGCACTTGGGATTTGTGGAGGGAATAATTGCTGAAAAGCTGTAGCTCAGTGCTAAAATGGATATAAAAGGGCTGAAAACTTTCAAACCATTTATTTTTTTCCCCCCCACAGATATTACTCATCCCATCCCTGACTTGACTGGGTACATCACTGAGGGGCAGATCTACGTGGACAGGCAGCTGCACAACAGGCAGGTGTGTGCCTCACTGCTCACAAGCTGCTTAGGGTTATTGCAGTTTTTTAAGGATTCCTGATAACTCCTGGGTGTTTTCCCCCAGATTTACCCCCCCATCAATGTGCTGCCCTCGCTGTCCCGGCTGATGAAGTCGGCCATCGGCGAGGGGATGACCAGGAAGGACCACGCCGATGTGTCCAACCAGCTGGTGGGTAAAAACCCCCTCTGGGAACGGGGGCTGCCTTCCAGCACACCTTTGGCTGCCCAGCCTGGAAAGGCCAGCATCAGTTGGGATCCAGGACATTCCTGAGGCTGCTTTAATGCTTTGATTGAGGGTCCAGTGAGAGGTTTTGAGTTTGAATGGGAATTGTGGATGATTAGAGAGGACGGGACAGCTGAGCTGGGAATGTTCACCTGGAGAAGCTCCAGAGAGACCTCAGAGTCCCTTCCAGTGCCTAAAGGGGCTCCAGGAGAGCTGGAGAGGGACTGGGGACAAGGGATGGAGGGACAGGACACAGGGAATGGCTTCCAGCTGACAGGGAACAAGGTGAGATGGGATATTGGGAAGGCTGTCAGGGTGGGGACGGGCTGGGCTGGAATTCCCAGAGAAGCTGTGGCTGCCCCATCCCTGGCAGTGCCCAAGGGATAACCTGGGATAGGGAGAGGTGTCCCTGCCATGGGCTGAGCTGGGTTGGAGGGCCCTGCCAGCCGTTCCCTGCTGGCTGAGCCGGCTCAAGCCCCTTGCCCCGCAGTACGCCTGCTACGCCATCGGGAAGGACGTGCAGGCCATGAAGGCCGTGGTGGGCGAGGAAGCCCTGACCTCGGACGATCTCCTGTACCTGGAGTTCCTGCAGAAGTTTGAGAAGAACTTCATTGCTCAGGGTAAGGCTGGCAGCAGCTCCCAGCGGGGCAGGGCTGGTGCCAGGGCTGCCTGTGGCCTTCCCTGCCCCACGTTCCCCCCGTGCTGTGCCCGCAGGGCCCTACGAGAACCGCACCGTCTACGAGACCCTGGACATCGGCTGGCAGCTGCTCAGGATCTTCCCCAAGGAGATGCTCAAGAGGATCCCCCAGAGCACGCTGGCCGAGTTCTACCCTCGGGATGCCAAGCACTAGCCCGGCTCCCCGTGCCCCTGCTCCGTCAGACGCTGGTTTGGTTTCCTTTTCCATGTGTTGGTGTTTCCCCGTCGCCCTCCCAGCTCCAACCAGCAGCAGGGGATGCTCGTGGCCGTGTTTCCCACTGAGAGCAGTTTGGAAAATATCCCTTCTCCCAAAGCCTGCATCTCCAGGAGGATGTTTAGGCCAGCTCTGAAAATGTGCAATAGGCACCATGCGGTTTGGGTTGTGAAGTGAGCTTTTTGTGGGGCTCTCAAGGCTGAGCAGGAGCAGAAATTGCAAATCTTCACTTTCAAACCGTGGGTTAGAAAATGTGAGAGAGGAAATGTGACTTGCAGGGCAACATGCCTTGGTGAAAAATGCCATTTTTTAACCAGGGCTGCATGTTCTGAAAGGTTTGTGTGAACTGAGGGCAGGGGGAGGTGACACTGGGGACTTCCCCACCAGCAGAGGTGGAAAAGTCCTTGTCCTTTTCCAAAGGCCCATGAAGTGCTACCTGGAAGTAGCAGCGCAAAGCTTAATTATTGAATTACAGGTTTTAAATTGAGGTTTGCAGAGTAAATTTCCTCCTTCACCCTCTTTTTTTTTCATGGTTGAATTCTGGAGATGCCAAACAGAACCAGCAGCTCAGTCTGAGCTCAGAAGTGTCACCACAGCTGTTGGTGATTCAAGGCTTGGTGCTGCTTCTGAAGGGGATCCTGAGAGGTCAAAACCAACCTAAAACCTGGCCCAGGTGTGCTGGTGCGAGCTCAGCTTTCAAACCATGGCCTGTGCTACAGCAGGCACCGGGAGTTAATAAAAAAGGCAGCTTTCACTGTGAGAAAGGATATTCCAAACCTGCTCGAGGTGTGTGGGGCCTGTGCCGTGGCTGGAGCTGTTGTGGTTTGCACTCCAGGCACGGATTTGCCTCAGCCCTGAGCTCAGCATTCCCAAACTCTGCAATCTTGGCCGGGCAATTCCGTGTTGTTCCTTTTCCAACGGGTTCAGCCGAGGCTCCGGGCCCGCTGCTGCTGGCAGAATTCCATGCTTTTTCCAGGCTTTCCTGTAGTCTGAGCTCTGGTCTGGCTCACCAGAGCATGTTGCACCTCCCTGCACGCCTTCAGGCCCGTCTGGGAAGGTGCTAACATGACTGGAATGTGCTAATTCCAGCTTTCCCTGACGTCTCCCGTGTGCAGTTCTCTGGTTTGTTCCGTGTTCTCTGTGGCTGCAACAGCAACTCGATTCCAGTGCATTCCACCCAAAGCTGTGCCCAGGTCTCTTTCTCCTGAGGTCGGGATGGGAGGGCGGAAGCGTTGGCATGAAAATACTTTAATGTAGAGAATCTCTAAATAAATTAAATATGGAAGGTGTTGAACAAAGCTTCAGAAAAATCACTTGGGCTGTTGAGCAGGGCCTGGGGTGTTCGTGTCCCCAGGGATCTGGGAATGGAGCAACTGCAGTGTGGACTGAGGGTCACTGGAGCCACCCCCACGTTGTCCCTGGAGCTGGTGGCTGAGGAGGAGGAGGGTCTGACCTTCAGCCTCGGCCCCAGCGGTCACAGGGAAAGGCTTTGCAGGAATGTGCAGGGAATGTGATCCCTCTGTCCTCACAGCCCTCCCTCTCCACGGGCACTTGGAAACCTTAAACTCCTGGAAATTGAGCTTTAGGCCCCAGTTTGGTTGGGGTTTTGGATGTGATCAGCGGGGGGGGGGAGGCAGGCAGTGACCCCAGCCCCTCCCCGGGGCATCGCTGTCACCCCTGGGCAGGTTCCAGGGGTGGGACAGGCCCTGTCCCAGGTGGGGACAGCCTGAGCCTGGCACAGGGCCCTGGAAAATGGGAATGGGCAAACCCAGAACTGGCAAACCCAGGAATGACCAAACCAAACCTGGGAATGGGCAAAGCTTGGAATGAACGAACCCAGAACTGACAAACCTGGGAATAACCAAACCTGGGAATGGCAAATCCAGGAATGACCAAACCAAACCTGGGAATGGCAAATCCAGGAATGACCAAACCCAGAACTGGCAAACCCAGGAATAACCAAACCCAGGAATGACCAAACCCAACGCAGGAATGGCAAATCTGGGAATGACCAAACCAAACCTGGGGATGACCAAACCCAACCCAGGAACGGCAAGCCCAGCTTTGGTTCCCCTCTCCGCAGGCCCCAGGTCTCAGCGCAGCGTTTCCCCCCCCTGAGCTGCTCGGTGCTGTGGGATGGAACAAAGGCTTTGGGGCTGTCCCTCTGTCCCCTGGCGGTGCTGTGACAGCTCCTGGCACGGCTCTGTCCCGGCCGGGGACAGCAGGTACCGGCTCAAAGGGCCGTGCTGCTCTCCCAGCTGCCGCCGCCGGGCGTTTCAAGGCCGGCTGCTTTTTTAATTCAGATTTTTTATCCCATAATGAGTAACGAGCACGGCCCGGGGGCTCAGCCGCTCGCCAAGGGATGGCAGCCGGTCCCTGCCGCGGGCACACGCCAGCTGTCCCCTCGCTGGGGAGGGGAGGGGGCAGCGCCGGGCGGGTCCGGCCCTGCCCCGGGGGCTTCGGGCCGGTGGCAGATGCGAGGCAGGGCCAGCACCGGGCTGGTGGGCAGCGCTGCCGGGGCTCATTTGCACATCAAAAGCGGCTTTTTGGCACTTCAAACCCGGCCCTGCGAGCGCCGCGCGGCTCCGTTCAGTTCTCCGTCCCAGGCAGCGGAGGGGTTGGGCTGGGTTTGGGTTTGGGTTTGGGGCTGGGTTTGGGGCTGGGGCTGGGGCTGGCTCTGCCCTCCGCACAGCCAGACACCCGGCGGTGCCACCGGGGCGTTGAAAGGAGATGCAAATCGGCTTTTCTCCGTCTCGGCGCTGATTTGCATGCGCTCATTACTCCAACGATCCGCGCTGCTGCTGCGGCAGCTGGAGCGGGGCCGGAGCGGAGCGGGGACCCCGGGGCATGGGGATGCTCCGGCTGGGCTCCTTCTCCTGCTTGCCCCCCAAAACCTGAGCCAGCGGTGCCCCCCAGGGGCTTCCGGAGCCACCCCCGAGGGAACTCTGGCTGTCCCCAGAGAAGGATTTTCCCCTGGGATTCTTCGGCCTTGCTGCTCCTGCCCGCTCGTGTCTCCTGCAGTTTACATCCGTGTTTCCTGGTGCTCTCCCAGTTTACATCCCGATGCTCTCCCCTGCCAGGTTTGTGCCAGGGAGAGGACCAGGCTGGCACAGCTCATCCCCAGCCGCAGCTTCAGGAGGGAAAAGGGCTGGGACCATCACCTGCTTTTCAGGAGAAGCAGCCCAGGACCCTCAGGGCTGTGATTTTGGGTCTCCAGGGATGAGATTTTGGCTTCCCTGGGCATTCCTAAGAATTCCCTGGGGTGTTGGTGCCCTCAGGGATGCTGCTCTCCCTGCTGGACCTGCCCTCGCTCCTCCTGGTGCTGCTCAGCTGGGCTGTGACCTCTGAGGGACAGGGATGTGAGCTCAGGGCTCTCCTTGCTGCTCCCTTGGCCTGGATTCCTGGGAAGGGCTGGGAAGGGCTGGGAAAGGCTGGGAAGGGCTGAGGAAGGGCTGGGAAGGGCTGGGAAGGGCTGGGAAAGGCTGGGAAGGGCTGGGAAAGGCTGGGAAGGGCTGGGGAAGGGCTGAGGAAGGGCGGGGAAGGGCTGGGAAGGGCTGGGAAAGGCTGAGGAAGGGCTGGGGAAGGGCTGGGAAGGGCTGAGGAAGGGCTGGGAAAGGCTGGGAAGGGCTGGGAAAGGCTGGGAAGGGCTGGGAAAGGCTGGGAAGGGCTGGGGAAGGGCTGAGGAAGGGCGGGGAAGGGCTGGGAAGGGCTGGGAAAGGCTGAGGAAGGGCTGGGGAAGGGCTGGGAAGGGCTGAGGAAGGGCTGGGAAAGGCTGGGAAGGGCTGGGAAAGGCTGGGAAGGGCTGGGAAAGGCTGGGAAGGGCTGGGGAAGGGCTGAGGAAGGGCGGGGAAGGGCTGGGAAGGGCTGGGAAAGGCTGAGGAAGGGCTGGGGAAGGGCTGGGAAGGGCTGAGGAAGGGCTGGGAAAGGCTGGGAAGGGCTGGGAAAGGCTGGGAAGGGCTGGGAAAGGCTGGGAAGGGCTGGGGAAGGGCTGAGGAAGGGCGGGGAAGGGCTGGGAAGGGCTGGGAAAGGCTGAGGAAGGGCTGGGGAAGGGCTGGGAAGGGCTGAGGAAGGGCTGGGAAAGGCTGGGAAGGGCTGGGGAGGGCTGGGAAAGGCTGGGGAGGGCTGGGAGGAGCTGGGAAGGGCTGGGAAAGGCTGGGAAGGGCTGGGAAGGGCTGGGCTGCAGCCCCAGCTGGGCTGGGGTGACAGGAGGGACCCTCAGGGCACAGAGCCCTCCTGGAGATTTTCTGTCCCTTCCCTCTCCAGCAGTTCCAAAGCAAACCAAAAATAAATAAACTCTAAAAATAAACTTCCCTCCCTCCTGGGGCAGCGGGAGCACAGCCAAGGTTTCCCTGGAAAGCAGCAGCAGGTGCCAGGTGCCTTTTTGGGGTGCCCAGATCCACCCTGCACCCCATGGGTGCAGCCAGATGGGGCAGAATGAGCAGAGTTTCCCAAACTTGGAGACTTTTCCCCATTTTGTGCTCCCCAACCTCCCCGTTTGCCCCCCCTCCCACGCTGGTTTTTTTTTGCGGAGTTGATTTGGTTTGGAGCAAAACAGCTGAAACCATCTAAATACAACCTCGGGTTTGTTAGAGCAGCCACGCTTCTCGTCTCCCTGGGGAATTGTTTTCCCTGGATCTCCTCAGGGTTGGGATCTGCCTGCTCAGGGAGGGTGGGGATGGGGTCAGGGGGAAGATCAGGCTGACCTGCAGAGTAGGAGGGTGCAGCTGGGGGGCTCAGCCGGGAGCGGGGCCGGATGGATTATCCCACTCCCCTGATCTGCCAGAGCCCCATCCCTGCTTTTCCATGCTCGGGTTATCCCAGCTGCAGAGCAGAGATAACTCTGGGCTGCAAAAAGCAGGGCCAGGTGCAGGATGTCCCCAGAGGGGACCCTGGTGGGCTGTGATAAATTCTGCTGGCTCAGCCATGGAAAATCCCCAGAACGCTGCCGAGCACCCCGAGAGGCTGGGGCAGTTTTAAAAAATTTATTTATAAATAAAAACATAAAATTAACCAGTAGTTTACATCAGTCACCAGAAAGAACATACAAAAAAAAACCCAAAAAAAAAACAACCAACAAAAAAGAAAACCTGCAGAAAAATAATTCTCTGTCCGGGCTGGGGCCGGGCGTGGCCGCGGCGCCCACCTGGAGCGACACACCTGGAATGCGGCGGGCACACACAGCGGAGTTGTGCAAAGGCAGCACGGCGAGGCCTCTGGAGATCACATCATAGAGCTGGGGGGGACACGGGGCCGAGGGGACACGCCTGGGGACGGGGACGGTGCCACCGAGGCCAGCGGGAGCAGGGAATTGCCGGGCGGGCGGGGGCGAGGCCGGGGAGGGCTCAGCTCCCCTGGGCACCGGGGGCTCTGCGGGGCTGCGGGGGCACAGCCCTGGGCACGGGGCTGTGCCCGGGGGCACGCACAGGATCCCTCCCGGCCTCGCCAGCCCCGCTCCTGCCGGGTTCCAGAACATCCTTCGGCAGGGCCGGGCCAAGGCTCGGCCCCGGCTGGCACCCACTGGAATCTGAGCTTGGCTTTGCCAGCGGGTGAGGATCACTTGTGCCGGCCCCAGGACAGCCTGGGCGGTGCCAGGACAGCCTGGGCAGTGCCAGGACAGCCTGAGTGGTGCCCAGGGCAGTCTGGACAGTGCCAGGAGTGGATGGGCAGTGTCAGGACAGGCTGGGCGGTGCCAGGAGTGGATGGGCAGTGCCAGGACAGCCTGGACAGTGCCAGGACAGCCTGGGCGGTGCCAGGACAGCCTGGGTGGTGCCCAGGGCAGTCTGGACAGTGCCAGGCCCAGCTGGGCAGTGCCAGGCTCAGCTGGGCAGTGCCAGGACAGCCTGGGCATTGCCAGGACAGGCTGGGCAGTGCCAGGACAGCCTGGCAGTGCCAGGAGTGGATGGGCAGTGCCAGGACAGGCTGGGCAGTGCCACGACAGGCTGGGCAGTGCCAGGACAGGCTGGGCAGTGCCAGGCCCAGGTGGGCAGTGCCAGGACAGCCTGGGCAGTGCCAGGACAGGCTGGGCAGTGCCAGGAGTGGATGGGCAGTGCCAGAGCTAGCTGGGCAGTGCCAGGACAGGCTGGGCAGTGCCAGGCCCAGCTGGGCAGTGCCAGGACAGGCTGGGAGAACTGGGCAGTGGTGTGGGGTGCTCAGGGCCGGGCGCAGAAGGCACAGACGGGTTCCTGTGTGTCACCTTTCCAGGCCGGAGCGGCGCGAGGGACGCAGAATTTTGCACAGCCTGGAGCCCTTGGCCGAATGGGCGGCGTTGGGATTGTGCAAGACCCCCCTCCCTCCCAAGACCCCTGGAATGGGGCAGTGGGGAAATAATTGCAGCAAAAATATCATTGCACTGGCACAGAGGGGTCCCGGCTGGAGCCCCCACCCCACAAACCGGGTCCTGCTGGTTCCCTCCCCAGTCAGGGGGACACCAGGGTCACCAGCAGCGCCACCTCGTTATCCGTGGAGCCACTCGCTGGTGGCAGGAGGAAATTTTAAGAGCTGGGGTAGAAATTAAGGTGAAAGTGGTTGGTTTGGGGTGTTTTATCCAGCTTCCCTCGGCGGGAGCAGGGCACAGGAGGAGATAAGGCAGCCAGGGGTCCCGGGAGGGACAACCCGAGTGAGTGCGAGGGGCTGTGGGGTGAACACAAACCCCATTCCTTGGTCAGGCCGTGGCTGGGACATTCCTGTGAATTCTTGGATCCAGCTGCTGTCTGGCAGCCGGGGAAAGGGACGGAGTCCTTGTCCGTGGGAGCTGGGAATGCCGGGCTGTGGGTGCTGTGGGTGCTGTGGGTGCAGTGCAGGGTGGGCTGTGCTCGGACTGAACGGTGATTTGGGGGCTTGGGCTGGGCCAGGGGGGCGTGTGCAGGTGGGGACCTTCCTGAGGCCCTCAGGGACTGGGAGGGGTGGATGTGGCAGTGGCAGGAGGTGGCTCTGTGCTCCCACAGCGCTGGGATCGGCGCTGACGGAGGGTGAGGAGTGGGAGCTTCCTCCAGGGAAGTGGGGCTGATTCCTGTCACCGTCAGCAGACAGGACCGTGCTGTGCCATCCCCGGAGCTGTGCCATCCCCGGAGCTGGGCACACACTGGGGCTGATTCCTGTCACCATCAGCAGGCAGGACGGTGCTGTGCCATCCCCAGAGCTGGGCACACACTGGGGTTGTTGATTCCTGTCACCGTCAGCAGGCAGGACCGTCACCGTCAGCAGGCGGGACGGTGCTGTGCCATCCCCAGAGCTGGGCACACACTGGGGCTGATCCCTGTCACCGTCAGCAGGCAGGACGGTGCTGTGCCATCCCCGGAGCTGTGCCATCCCCAGAGCTGGGCACACACTGGGGTTGTTGATTCCTGTCACCGTCAGCAGGCAGGACGGTGCTGTGCCATCCCCGGAGCTGTGCCATCCCTGGAGCTGGGCACACACTGGGGTTGTTGATTCCTGTCACCGTCAGCAGGCAGGACGGTGCTGTGCCATCCCCAGAGCTGTGCCAGGCCGGCTTCCCCCGAGCCTGGACAGGAGCATCCCTTGGGCACTGGGCACGGATGGCAGAGAATTCCCTGGAGTCCTGCTCCCTGCCCGCCCCGCTGGCGGCTCCTCGGGGGGCGGAGGGGGCAGTGCCGGGGCGGGGGAGCTGCGGGCACGTCACCATTGGCACGAGTGGCTTGGTCACCTCTGGAACACGACGGGCGGCGGAGGGACAGGGGGACACGGCTCAGCTCGGCTGTACACGGGGCCCGAGCCTCTCCCCGGGCTGCGAGGAGGGGCCGGCGGCTCAGATCTCGGTGGCGATGATGTCCTCGTAGGGGACGTCGGCGCCGGGGATCTCCAGCTCGATGGGCTCCTTGCCGTCCTCGCCCGCCGCCAGCTGCTGCAGCATCTTCTCCAGGCTCTGGTTCCTCTTGTACATGTGCAGGTAGCTCTGCTGCAGCTGCTTCTGGTAGTGGATCACCTTCTCCTTCTCCTCCTTCCACGTCTGCCGCTCGTGCTGGAAGCTGCAGCTCATCTGCTCGTTGTTGTCGCGCTCCGCCTTCAGCTCCGCCCGCAGCCTCTCCAGCTGCCCCTGCAGGGCCTGGGCATCGTCCCCGCCCGGCCGGGGCCCCTCGCGGGCCGAGCTGAGCTGCTCCCGGAGCACGGCGAGCTCGGAGCGCAGCTCCAGGATCTCCTGCTCCAGCAGGTTCACCTTCTCCCGCAGCAGCTCCGACTCGTTCTTCTTGCGCTGCAGCTCGTTCTCGCACACCTCCAGCTCCATGGCCTTGGTGCGCAGCGACGCCTCCAGCTCCTGGGTCTTCATCTCCAGCCCCTCCATCTTCAGCCGCACCTCCTTCAGCTGCGCCTTCAGGCTCAGGATCTCCGTGGTCTTGGTGGTGAGCTCGGTCTGCGACTCCTTCAGCTGCTGCTTCAGCAGGGAGATCTCCCCGGATTTCTGGCACACCTGGGGAGGGGATGAACACCTGAGTTAGGGCTGGGCCGCGGGGAAAGCCCAGGGTGCCCCGTGTGAGCTGGGCACAGCTGGGCTCCAGCACGTGGAGACCCTGAATTTAACGTTTTTATGAGTATTTATAATTAATTGAATTATTATTTATGATTAATATTACAAATAGCTCTTATTAAACATTGGAATTTCCAGCAGGTTAACGGTGTTTGCTCAGCGACACCAAGGAGTGAGCAAATGGAGCTTAAGCAGAGAGTGGAAGGTTTTATTGCTCCCTAACAAACAGCCACGGCAAGCCCAAATGGATCCTATTTCCTTGTGGAAAGGCAGCTTTACAGCTCCTGTGGGGCAGGAAAACCCCGAGCTGGAGGCCGGGAATGCCGAGTTGTTTTAATGCCTGAGGGGTTTTGTGCTGTGCTTGTTCCCTTGGGTGAGGGGAAGCGTTCAGAGGGGCAGGGAGAACCTCACTCCCAGCTCCCCCGGGGCTCTCCTGGGATTTCACATCCATTTCCTACAGCCTGGGACGCTCCTGCTGGGTGCAGGAACGGGGATGGGGAGGGATAGGGGGGTTTGGAACTCTCCCCCTCCACGTCCCCCTTGCCCCTCTCACCTCCCACTGCGTCTCCTCCAGCGCCGGGGCAAAGCTGGTCTTCTCCTTCTCGTAGGACCTCAGCTTGGTCTCCAGCAGGCTCTGCTCCTTCATGAGTTTCTCCAGCTCCTCCCGCAGCTGCTGCTTCTCCTGCTGCAGCTGGAACACCTGCAGGTGCAGCACCTGCTGCGTCCGCTGCGTTTTCTGCGAGGTTTGCTTGAGTTTGCTGTTGCATTTCTGCTTCAGCCCCTCCAGCTCCTCCTTGCAGCGCCGCTGCTTCTCCTCGTAGGCCTGGCAGGAGCTGATCTCCTTCTCCTCGAAGCTCGACTGCAGCTCCTGCAGCTCCCCCTCCCTCTCCAGCAGCTTCTGCTCCAGCTGCTGGATGGCGGATTCATCCGTGGCGACGGGCGAGCGCACGCAGGTGCCCTTCTCGGCGGCCGGGTGCTGCTGGGGGGCCTTGCCGGGGTTCAGGATCTTGTTGCCCCCGTCAGAGAAGGACATGGCCTTGAGGCTCATCATGTTGCTGTCCTGGATGACGGCGCACTGCAGGATGTTGTGGGCAGAGCCCCCGAAGCGGCTGATGGGGCCCATGGCGGTGACCAGGGGCTCCAGCTGGTAGCTGCTGCTGGTGCTGTGCGTGGGCAGGCTGGACATGGAGTTGCGGCCGGAGTCGGACAGGCCCCCCGAGCACGGCAGCGCCCGCAGCTCCTGCTCCTTGGCCTTCTCCGGGGGGTGCAGCTGCTGGCCCAGGGGCCCCCCGCCCTCGGGGGACGGGTGCAGGATGGCCCCGGAGCGCGGCAGCACCGGCTTGAAGGCCGTGGGACGAGGCAGCGGCTTCTCCCCGCCCTGCCAGGGGACAGCAGAGCCCCGTCAGCGCCCACCCGAGCTCCTCTGTGTCCTCCTTCTGCCCCCCCCGGGACAGCAGCCCCGTGTGGGACAGCGCCGGTGTCCCCCGAGGGCTCAGAGGGTGCTGCTGGCTAAAACTGCTGAGTTTGGAAATGAAAGGATCCAAATGCTTCGGGTCATGTTGCTGATCCAAACTGCCGGAAGCAGAGGGTGGCAGAGTGCCCCCAGCTGCCCCTGTTTTCCCTGAGCTGTCTCATGGATCACAGTTTGGGGATTTAGGGAGGTTTTGGGGAGTTTCACCCCAAATTTGAGGGGTTAGGGGTGATTTAGGGGGGATTTTGTTCCACTTTGGGGGTNATTTCGTTCCACTTTGGGGGTTTTGGGGTCGTTTGGGGGGGTTGGCTCAAATCTGGGAGTCCCAGGCATTTGAGGGCTCCCGAATTTGGAGCTGTTGGGGGTTTTTTGGGATGCTTTACCCCCAAACTTGGCGGCTGGGGGCGATTTGGGAGCGACAACCAACACAGCGCTGTGGTGGGACCTGCAGACACCTTGGGGACAGACGGGTTCCACTGGACACCCCCCACTCCCGGGGCCGCTTTTCCCCACTCACCACTTCCAGCTGGCTGGGGAAGGGCATCAGCTTCTGCGGCGTGGGCGTCCCGAAGTCCAGCGCGCTGCTCCCGGCGGGCACGCCCAGCTCCCCGCCGCCCAGGCCGCTGTAATCCGGCCGCTGCGAGCCGTGCGACTTCTGGCTGACCTTGATGTAAAAGAAATCCTCATTCTTGCTGCTCTTGGAGCCGGACTTGTGGCCGGAATCCTGCGAGAAGCCGAAGCGGAGCAGCCCGTCCGAGTAGCGGTTGAGCTTTTTGAGGTGCGAGGACTTGCGGAGCTTGTACTGCGAGGCGCGGCAGTGCTTGCCGTGGAAGCTGTGGCCGGAGATGAGGCTGCTGACGCTGCCCATGCTGCTCCCGGCGCGGACACGGGGCCGGCCGGCGCCGCCAGATCATAGCAGAGCCCTCGGTGCGGCCGGGAGCGGCGAGCCTGGGGACGCGGGGACACGGTGAGAAATCACCTGGGGGTGGGGGCAGAGCTGCAGGTTTGGGGGTGTGAGGGTGGGAACTGGGACTGGGGGGGACCCCGGCGCCGGAGAGATCGGTGTGACAGGGACAGCAGCCGGGGCGCGGTGCCAGGGAGGGCCCGGCTGCGCGTCGGGGGAAGGTTCTTCCCCCCGAGGGCGGTCGGGCACGGGCCAGGCTCCGGCTGGGAGTCCGTGCTTGGGAACATCCTGGATAAAGCCAGGAAGGTTCTCTCTAAAAATGCCCAGAGGAGGAGAAGGGATTTGTGGCGATTTTTAGGTGCCTGGCAGGTGTAATCCCAACAAAGCCCCCGCGTCTCCTGCCCGGTCCTGGACGGATCCCGGCTCCTCCGCCACAACCTCTCCCGCATCCCTGGCGCTCCCGATTCCTCTCTAATTCCCAGCAGTCCTCTTAACCCGCCTGAAAAGGGACTCGGCGAGGCTTAATTAGCGTTAATGGCTGTGCGGCACTCGAGGGGACGAGAGGGCCTGTGAGTGCCGCGATGGGCGCGCGGGGCTCCCTGCTCATCCGCTTTGTTGTGAGGCAAAAATTAGCGATAAAATAAAACCCCAGCTCTCGGTGGCCTCTGTGACACTCGGCTCTAATGGGGATGCAGATCCATCTCGATAATGAGGGGTGAGCCGGGAGAAGGGGGAAGGCACGTAAATAAAATGAGCCGGATCCTGTTTGCACTGGAGGAGGGAACGTTTCTGCTCCGTGCTGTGCTTGGAACAGCTCAGAGCTCCCGCTGGGTGCTCCAGGCCTATCCCCTCCGAGTTCCCATGGTCCAAGCAGGAATCCGGGGGTTAAATTGGGGCTGGGAGAGGGTTGGGGGGTACAGGAATGCTGTGCTGGGGCCTCCTTGCTGCCCCATCCTCAGTCCCAGAGTCAGTTCTCCCTTTTCCCACTCCTCTCTTCCCACTCCTCCCTTTTCCCACTCCTGTTTTCCCATTCCTCTTTTCCCACTCTTCTTTTCCCACTCTTTTTCCCCATTCCTCCCTTTTCCCACTCCTGTTTTCCCATTTCTCTTTTCCCACTCCTCTTTTCCCACTCTTTTCCCCCATTCCTCCCTTTTCCCACTCCTCTTTTCCCACTCCTCCTTTTTCCCACTCCTCTTTTCCCACTCCCGGCTGCTCTCGCTCGGCCCTGGCTGCTCCCAGACACGGCAGCACCACTCGCGCTCATCCCTCAGCTCTGTTTGTTTTCCTCTCCCCGTGCCCCGAGGACCGGGGCGCAGGAAAGCTCCGGGGAAGGCAGACGCTCCTCCTTAATCCCCAAATCCATTTCTGGGAGATTACCAGAAGCACGGAGGGCCCGAGGCCCGAGCGGCTGCCGGGACGGCACAAGCGATAAACGGCTTTGGGAGGAGGAGCGGGGCAGGGATCGCTGCGGGGGACGCGATCTTTGTCCCCACACCCCGCGGGGGCGAGGAAGGCGGTGACACAGCGACAGCGCTGCCACCTGCGGCCGCGGCGTCCCCGGGAGCGCTCAGCGCCAGCAGCGGGAGCAGCCCCGGGCTGCCACACGTCCCCGGGTGTTGGTTTCACACCCGGGGGGATTTACACGCATCCACGGAGGGGCTGGGGGGGTTTGACCCTCTAAAGATGGATTTTGGGGCGCCTGTGGGAGGTGGGAGAAGCGCGGAGGCAGCGCTGGGACTTTCCAGCCTCTTGGCAGGAGGCGTTTCCATCAACCCCAGCCCTCCCACACACGCCCGAGAGAGTTGGGCACGTTTTTCTTCTCCTTCCTTCTTAAAAATGAACTCTTGGAAAGCCGTGGAGGAGTTGGAGTTCACAGGCAATGATGGCTAAAAGAGGAAGGCCCTGGGGACAGCGGAGCTGGGAGGGCGCAGGCTCCTGCTCCAGCTGTGGGGAGCTCCAAAAAGGGGTCAGAGCTGTCCCCTTTCCTTGTTCCCTGTGTGAAATGCAGGGATCCTGAGGCTCTGCAGGGAGCCAGAGGGGTTTGCTGAGCCCCCAGGACCCGTCATTGTGGACATTCACACACAGGGACCGCGTGGATTTGTCACGGGTGGGTATTTGAGGGGGTTGGGAGTTCGGCTGGGTCAGCGCAGACATCCTGTGAAATGTCAAAGGGAAAATAAAAATATATATAAACGATATTGAGAGTGCAGGGAGTGAAAATGGGGGTGTCCCATGGGCAGCTGTGGGGGGCACAGCTGGAGAGGGGGAGCACAGCTGGAGAGCACCGGGGGCTGGCGGGGGAGACACGGCCAGAGGTCCCAAAACCACAGAATTAAAAGAAAAGACCTTTGAGATCGAGGCCGACCTGTAACCTGAAAGTCCCCCCGCAGTCAGAGGGGTGACTGGATCCACGTGTGGGGTCACAGGGTCCTGAGTGGGAGCCGTGATGTCACCGCTGTCCCCAGAGCCACTGGCTGAGCCCGGCGGGCTCCGGTGCTGGTTGTGACCACCCCGAGCCGTGGTTGCTGCCGCTCATCAGTTCCCCAAGCCAGGAAAGGCACGAGCGGGTCCCTGAGGCTCTGTGCCTGCAGCACATGGGCCATTCAAGGGTCCTTTGTCGGCACCACGGTGGCAGCAGCACGAGCCCCGTGTCCCCTCCCCGAGCAGCATCCGTGACCCTTCCAGGGCTCAGGGAATCCCGGGAAGGCCACGGAGATCAGCCGGTGCAGCCCCTCAGCTGGGGAGAGTGGGGGTCCCGGGGTCAGATCCCGACAGGCAGCGGGGGCTGAGCCCGCGGGGCGGATCGGGGACAACACGTGGATTCACCCACTCGGGCTTGTGCGGAAAGAGGGGGAAAAAAATGAATGGCATCTCCTCATCCCAGTCATGCCTACCCCGCACGTGGGAGCCGCCGCCGCTCCCCCATCGCCTCCTTCCCCCAGGGCCGGCAGGAATTCAGCCTGATCTCCCTCAGCCTTTCCCCCTTCCCCGCTGCAGCAGCTTTGCCTGCGCCTTCCCGAGCGGGTCACCCTCGCAGCAGCCCCGGGTTCCTGCCGGGCCTGGCGGAGCTGCTCTGCTCCCTGCCGATCCTGTTCTTCCCCCCCTCTGGAATGCCAGCGCTTCCTTCTTCCCCCTCCCCGAGCTCTCGCCCACTCCTTTTCCCTCCTGGATTATTATTCATCCTCGCCGTGCAGATGCTCCCACACATTTGGGTGTTTGTTGGGAGATGCGCGGATAACACAGAGCAGCTGCCAAGAGCCCGGCTCAGGGCTCAGCCTCCTTCCCCTTTCCTTTGAGCGCTGCCAGGTGCTGTGCCCCTGCCCTACTCGGTGATTTGGGGCTTGGGGACAGCGGGAATGTGGCTCTGGGGGGGAAAACTGGGCATCTCCATGGTGGAAGGTGCTACCCGGAGCATCTGAGTTGTGCTGTAATGAAGGAACGGCTCAGTGCAGAACTTGGAGCGCAGCGTTCGTGCTGAGCTGGGCTTGGGAGCTGCACCAGACCCGGGCTGAGCCTCCAGGACCCCCAAACGGTGCTGAGCCCCCTGGGCTGAGGAGACAAAGCCACCCTGGGCTGTGTGAGCATCTGTCCGGCTCTGCTCCAGCTCCTGCTGCTCTCCCCACACCCACCTGGGGCCGGGCTCGCCAAGCCCTGCTCTTTTTGCCCTCCAAACCCTGCTCCTTTTGCTCCCTAAACTCTGCTCTTTCTGCCCCAAACCCTGCCCTTTTTTCTGTCCAATCCCTGCTCTTTTTACTCTCCAAACCCTGTCCTTTTTACTCCCCGAACCCTGCCTTTTTTCCTCCCAAATCCCCGCTCGTTTTACTCTCCAAACTCTGTCCTTTTTACGCCCCAAACCCTGCCCTTTTTACTCTCCAAACCCTGCTCTTTTTTCTCTCCAAACTCTCCCCTTTTTACTCTCCAAACTCTGTCCTTTTTACTCCCCAAACCCTGCCTTTTTTACTCCCAAAACCCCGCTCTTTTTACTCTCCAAACCCTGCTCTTTTCTCATCCAAACCCTGCTCTTTCTGCCCCAAATTCTGCCCTTTTTTTCTCTCCAAACTCTCCCCTTTTTACTCTCCAAACTCTGTCCTTTTTACTCCCCAAACCCTGCCTTTTTTACTCCCAAAACCCCGCTCGTTTTACTCTCCAAACCCTGCTCTTTTCTCCCCCAAACCCTGCTCTTTCTGCCCCAAATTCTGCCGTTTTCTCTCCAAACTCGGCCCTTTTTACTCTCCAAACCCTGCTCTTTCTACCCCAAACCCTGCCCTTTTTTCTCTCCAAACTCTGCTCTTTTTACTCTCCAAACGCTTCTCTTTCTGCCCCAAACCCTGCTCTTTTTGCTCCCCAGACAAACGGCAGCATCCAGGGCTGGCAGAGCCCCGAGCGCAGCCGGCCTTGCCCCCCGCCGGTGCCCGAGCCCCTCCCGGCGCTGCCGGGGCTGAATTCAGCCCCTGCCCGGGCAGGCGCCGGCCTCGCCGTGCTCCATTGTGCCTCGGGGCCCCACAACAAGCCTTTCATTCACTGCCACCCATTGTCCCCGCTCATTCAGTGACATTCGCCGGGCTGGTTTTGATCGCGGGCCGGCAGTGAATGGAGCACAAAGCGCTCTCCATGTGTTCCGCCCCGATTTGCCATTAGCCGGGGAGAGGGGACACTCGTCGAGAAGAATAACCCGCCTCAATTACACGTTCCAGCCACTCGAGCGGCCCGGGAGTCCATCACACATCACGTTCTGTCAATGAGCTCCGGGAGAATTCGCACCCGCTGCTCGTTAGGGGAGCCCGCGGTGTCTCTCGGGTGGGCTCCGTGCCAGTGTGGCTCTGCCACTGTCCCCTGGCAGCTGGGCACCCCGCTGCAGGCCTGGGGGCGAAGGTCACATCGCTCAATAGCAAAAAAAAAAGGCAAAAATAAAATTTAAAAAAAGAGGCAATTTGCATCGCAGCGGCAGCACCAGGTCCTGCGGGAGGGTGGCTCGGGTCAAGGTCACTTGTGTCACCCTTCCTCCCGCTGGGAAAGCCAAAAACCACGGCTGAATTCAGCAGCAGCTTCGGGAAGGGCTCTGCAGGAGCCGTGGACAGCCGAGGAGCGGCCGAGGCGCGGATCCCGCCCGGGATGTGTCACCTGTTCCAGCAGGATGGAACCATCCCCGGCGGGACGGGGGCGAGGCGGCGGCTCCGAGCCGCGTCCGGGGCAGCAGGGATTTCTGCGGCTGCCGGTGATTCACAGCCGGGCTCCGCGGGTGTCACCCCGCCCTCCGCGGGTGTCAGCGCTGCCCCGGGGCCGAGCGGGGAGAGGCTCCCGGCCCTGCCCGGGGACGATTGCTCAACCCGCGGAGAATCGGTGTCAGCAGCGTCCCGTGACTTCCCGCAGCTGCAGAGCCTCCTGTTTGCTCTCTGCAGCGTCAGCCCAGCAAATCCCCGGCCTAGAGAAGGGATCTGCTCTTCTCCTCTCTGCCTCACAGCCCGCGGGGGACGTGGAAGTGACACAAGGCCTGGGAGGCCCCAGCAGCTGTTTCACCCCCTGGGATCCTGCAGGGAGTCACAGCCCTTGGGAAAGCATGAGGAGAGGGCTGGGGAATGGGGCTGGAAAAGGTTCTGCCCCCAGATGATGTTGGCACTGCCCAGGCTCCCCAGGGAATGGGCACGAGGCCGCCAGAGCTCCAGGAAATTCATGGATGAGATTTTTGGGGTGTCTGTGCAGGGCCAGGGCTGGGACTCTGATCCCTGTGGGTGCCTTCCAGCTCAGGACATCGTGTGATTCTGTAATTAATCCTTTGGAACGCCCCCAGAACATGAGTGATGAGGGACTGGACATCCCTTGCTTCACCTCCTCCCACCTGCCCGGCCTTGGAACGGTGTCCCCAAAATTCTGTTTGGGAATCTGCTGCTCCCAGCCCAGGAGCTGGCCCTGTGTGTGCCCTGAGCGAGGAGGGATGTCTGGAGCCCAAACCCCCAGCTCCCCCCACGCAGCTGCCGTTTGTGTCAGAGAGCTCCAGAGCCCAGAAAATCCGGGCATTTTGGGGAGCTGGGCTGGAACCAGCGCCAGCCCCTCCTGCCAGCCCCGTGTCCCTGCCTGACCCCGGGCAGTGGCTGCTCCCAGCTGGCTCCGGGGGATGGATGCTCCCTCCTGCGTGCAGGCCAGCCTGGCAATACCCCAGGAGCTCGGGGATCCCTGTTCCACCCACCTCAGCTTGGCCTCCAGCTCCTTTCCACCCTCCTGACACCAACGTTTGTGTGAATAACCCTCAGCCCTGCCTGTGCCGTGCCCAGAGAGCAGAACCCGAGTCCTCACTGCCTCTTTTTTAGGTTAAATCCACTCCAGACCCCCCTGAGCTCCCAGCCCCGGCCCCACCACGTGCCAGACGCTCCCTGTGCCACCCGGAGCTGCCCGGTTCCATCCCCGCTGCTGTCGCCGGGGTTTGGGAGCTCGGTGATTCACAGCACCCACACGAGCGGCATCAGTCATGCTCCGGGTACAAAGGGAACGCGTGTGAGACGCCGTTAAATATTCCTGGGGCGGAGGGAAAGATCCTTTCAGCTCCTGTAATTCCTCCCAGCATCTGGCTTTTCGCGCTAATGAGCGACTGAGACGGCAATTAGAGCCCTGCTAATTGGCAACGCAGAAATGCCGCTCCCCGCTTGGCTCTGTGCGGGGACACCTGAAGGGTGACAGTGGCACCACGTCCAGCCTGGGGCATTCACACCCCTCCCGTGCCAGGCACGCCCGAGCCGCGGGGAAGAGCCACAGCACCAAGCTTGGGGACAATGTCGCCCGGCGGGGACGCTGTGCGGGACGGGGACCGCCGTTCCCACAGGGGACAGCTTTGGGAGGTCCCGTCCCGGCAGGTGAGGAGCGGCCCCTCCTGCCCGGCCCCCCCGCACAGGCTGGGATATTTTGGGAGCCGTCTGGAGCTGGCAGGTGGTGCCGGGGTGGTGACAGCTGAGCGCGGCTTTCACTCGGGAGCCGCCAGGCCCCTGCTCACACTTCTATTCCCGACCCTGCTCCGCACAATCTGCCGGGGTGGGAGCTGCGATTCCCGGCTCCGAGGGGCTGCTTTGCCTCAGGCGGCTCCGGGAGGCTCCGGGGACGAACCCCTGAGTTCCCGCCCGTGCAGCACCGACCCCGGCGGGGCCGGGTGTCCCACACGCCTCCCACGCGCTGTCCCCGGGGTCTGCTTGATGGAAAGGCTTTGTCTGTCCGCCTAAAAATAGCAGGAACTTCGCGTAACTCGAGATGAGCCCGAAATACTTTTCCTCCCAGCTTTCCGCTTGCACGGGCTGCGCACGTGGCTCCATCCCCTCAATTATGGATAAAACTGGGACGAGGGGCAGCAAACGCATCTCCCTCCGGTTGTGACCGGGTGGGAGCACCGAGGGCTCCTTCCACAAGCCGCCAAGGTCCCCAAAAGCTGCCGGAAATACCTGGCCCGAGGCTCTTTGTGCTGCACCACTCCCCCGGGCACACGGAGGGGAGCAGCATCCTCGCCATGTACAGGCAAAATTTAGCAGCGGTGCTCAGGCTGCCATGGAGACGGGGCTGTGTTTGCAATCTCCGCGCCTTTTGTTGTCTCTCCCCCTCTCCCGAGCGGCTGAAAAGCAGCCAGGAGCGGCAGGGCTGGCATTGCCTCCCTGGCATTGCCCCCCTGGCACTGCCCCCCTGCTCCTGGTGGCCTCAGCACCCAGCCCAGCCCCCCGGGGTGCCCAGCTGGGTCCCCTCTCTGGTCCTTCACCCCCTCTCCGGGCCACTTTGGGCACCTCCTGGCCATCTCTGGGGACCATAAAGCAAATTTGGGCTGCTCTCGCTCAGCCTGGTTGGGTTCAGATGGGCACTGGGGGGCACAGAGCCACCCTGTGCTGTCCCCTCCTCGCTGCCTGCTGGGGACGGCTGGGAAGGGGGGGACAAGGGCTGAAATTGGGCTGGTTTGGGGCTTTTTCCTAAAGCCAAGGGCTGGACCCTGCCTGAGAAACAGGAGGGGCAGTAACTGGCCCCGGCAGCAGCTGAAACCCCCAAATCTCTGTGCCCAGCCTGAGGAAAACAGAATCAGCAGCAGAGCCTCTCCCAGGCAGGGCCTAAAGGTCCTCCTCAAACTAAACCCCGTGCCAGACCTAGGCTGGGCTTTACTGAGGTTCCTCCTGTGCTGCCCTTCCCTGTCTGTGGTACCCCTTACACCCAGGGTTGTCTAAATTCGGGGGGTTTTGCAGGGAATATTTAATTCGGAGCTGAGAAAAGACAACTTGTGCTGTTTGATGAGGAGCCAAGCTCAGCCCTCGCTGTGAGGAGCATCTGCTGCCGCTGTCTCCTCATCCCCAGCTCCTCAGAGCTTCCCAGAGTGTCACATCCCATCCCAACGCTCCAATGCAGCAGCAGAAGGGGGGGGAAAAAAAGGCAAATTCAGTTCTCGCTTCCTCTTTTCCTCTTCCTCTCTGTTGCAGACTTGGCCCGTGGTGAAATCCCCCCCTTTAATGCCTGGCTGCCAAACAGAGCAGCTCTCCCAACAGGGAAGTGTACATCAAAGTTGCAGGGAATATTTAATTAACCTTTAAAGGAGCTCTTCCCTAAGTGGCTCACGGAGATGTCACCGAACTGTTTCGAAAACTGAAGGCAGGATTTGGGAGGAGCAGGAGGAGACGGCTCTGGCTGCTGGGGCAGTCAAAGATCCAAATGCTCCTGGATCCTGAGCTGCAACCTCTGCTCTTGGCTTGGGCCAGGGGCCAAATCCACAGCCCCACATCCAGGAAAGCTGGGAGAGCTCCGAGGGACCCTCTTGGGGTGGCAGCAGGGACACTTGGGAGGCTTTTCCTTTTCCAGGAAGCTCCCAGCTGCATCCTGCCCATCTCCCAGGCCTTGGGGGACTCTCCCTTCTCCCCAGGTCAGAGCTCAGGGGCTGAGGCTCTCCCATCATTGATTCAAAATGCCCTTTTGGCAGGAGCTGCCTTCTGCTGGGGCCTGGTGCTGCCACGAGGGGAAAAATGGGAATAGTTCAGCCCAGCAGGAAAAGCTGTGGCTGTGAGGGAGAGGAAGAAGAGGAAGGTCTGGCGGACAGGCACCAGCGGCAGAGCCACACGTTTGCTGCTGCAGGAATCCCAGCACTGCTTCTGCAGCTCCTTCCCCAGGATGTGGCTCCCCAAAATCAGGGAATGGCCACGTCTGGGAGCGCTCAGGGCTTCCCACAAAAAATTCAGGAATGCCTTGAGCCTTGCTGCTCACACAGGCTTCTCCCAGGGAAGGGAGAGAGCACAAAACCCCGGCAGCAGCGACGGAGCAGCGCAGGGAAAGCCTTTGTGACCCACGTGCCCAATCTCTGTGCATTCCCTGCTATTTTTAACTAATCCCGAATGGAAACTCTGCTCCGAGCTCCTGCCCGCTCCCGGCCTTGCTCCTTCCCTGCTGCTCTGCCTGACCCGGTGCTCTGCAGCTCCAGGAAAAATCCTCCCCCCGCCGAGGGCAGCTGGTGAACGTGGAACACGGAATAAATCCGGCAGGGGGTGGATTTGAGACCTCCCAAGAGACGGGAATATTTATAAACACGGCAGGCAGCGGTCAGGGGGGACAGGAAAAAAACCCCTGCGAGCTTCCTTTCCCTCAGTGCCGCGGGGTGAAGGTGCCACGGCTGTGCCATGGGGCCACGTGGGGCCACAGCCGTGTCTCTGCCAGGCTGGGCTGCTCCAGGAGCACTTTTAGGAGCCGTTTCAGCAGCAGGTTTAGCAGCAGCTCCCAGAATAGCTGCAGTGCTACTACGGTTTCACACTTGGCCACGCAGGCAGCGAGCGCTGCCGGCGCCCGTGGGTGACTCGGTGTCCCGGGAAGGGACCCTGGAGCTCGGCTCTGGCTCCCAGGGATTTTGGGGATGGTCCCAAGGATCAGGTTCCTGCCCCAGGCTCGGCTGGGCCCTGCTGCTCTGTGGCTGCTCTGTGCTGCCCATCTCTGCGTGCTGCCCGTGCCTCACCTGAGCCTCACCTGAGCATGACTGGACCTGCCCACTGCAGGCACAGCCTTTCCAAGAGGGGGAAAAGAGGCATTTGGGGCCGAGCAGAGAGCAAGGGGTGCAGGAGGAGCAGCAGCAGGACAGATCTGTGTCCCCTCCACAGCGGGGCATCTCCCACCGCCACCGTGGGCTCCCCGCTGTGCCCCGCACACCCAGGCACGGCAACCCAGCCCGGGCAGCCCCACGGCCGGGGGGGCTCTGCAGGGGCTCTGGGCTCTTCTGGAGCTCTCCTTTTGCTGCCTGAGCTTCGCCTGCCTTCGCCTCCCCCCGCTCGGCAGCGCTGCCTGCCAGGGAACGGTGACTAAAGGGTGGGTGGGACGGAACGGAGCGGCTCCGGCCCCATTCGGCAGCCCTGCCGTGCCAGGGAGGGCTCACCCGGGCAGCAGCGGGGCCACGGGCACAGCTGGGGGCCCCGAGGGCCGGGGAGTCCCGCAGCGGGAGCCGGGAGCATCCCCGGAGCCGCGGTTGTGCCGCTGAGTGCGCTTTTGCAGCTGCCATTAATTGCCCCCAACGCTGATGGCGAGGATTTCGCACTTGCAGCTCTTTGTGCCGCTGATCAACGGCCCCGGCGACGAACGGCGCGGGCGGAGCGGCTCCTCAGCCCCGGGAACAGCCCGGCTAGGACACAGGGGTGAGCTGGACACATGGAAAGGACAGAGTGTGACACTGGCAAAGCCTGGCTGGGGCACAGGGGTGAGCTGGACACACCAAGGGACAGAGTGTGACACTGGAAAAGCCTGGCTGGGCCACAGGGGTGAGCTGGACACACCAAGGGACAGAGTGTGACACTGGCTGGGACTGGCGTGGGAGGCTGGGCTGGACAGGAGTCCCTGGCAGAGCTTCCCAGGGGAGGTAACTCAGTGTCTGGAGCGATGGTTGATAGTGGAGGAGGTTTTTCTTTCCCCTGCTCGTTTTCTGCTCGCCGCAGCCTCCGGTGGGGAAAACGAGCTCTGGGGAGGGATTTGGGCAGCCATGGGAACTCCTGAGGAAATGCAGGGGCCTGCTCCCAGAAACGGGGCCAGCGCTGGTCCCTCCTGGCTCCCCGAGGTGCACGGGGAGGGGGGAGAAGGTCACGGCCCCACTGGGGAGCACAGCAGAGAGGCAGAAACCCCTGTGGCCAAGGGGGTGCCCCCCCTGCCCTGGCCGAGGAGGTGCCCAGGGCTCGGCACTGCTGGACGGGGCAGCCCCGGGGGCCAGGGGGTGGTGGCAGAAGGGGACAGCAGGAAACCAAGCCCCAGCTCCCCGGGAGAAAAGGATGCACGGCAGGGATGCAGCTGTGCCACCCCTGCAGCCAGGACCCAGGGGTGGGGGCACGTCCCTGGGCAGGGCACCAGCACTGGGGGTCCCGCACGACCCCGGGGCCTCTTCTGGGTGTGGGACCCTCCTGCCACGCCGGGGGGGGGGGGGGGTCTGTCCTGTGGGAAGGACCCCTGAACCAGGAGGGAAAGCCCGGACAGTGTCCGGCCCCTCCGGAGATGTCACGGTGCAAGCAACGCTCAGGTGGCCGAGCAGGGACGGGAATGTCGCTTGCCAGGACGGGAATGTCGCGTGCCAGGACCTGTCCCCGTGCTCGCTCCCCCCACGGAGCCCCGGGCTGTGCAGCTCTGTCCCCGGAGCGCTCAGTGTCACCGGGGGGAGCGGTGACAGCCCGGCGCTGCCTCCCGCCGCCGCCGTGGCAGCTCTCCAGGGCTGCTTTTCCAGGCGAGATTAATCCCTGGCTTTCCAGGAGCTGCGCGGGCACCCGTGGGAGCTGCGCAGCCTCCGGGCAGCGCTGACCTCCCTCCCACGCCTTCCCCGGGCTGCAGCGCCCGGCACGGAGCGAGGGCAGCCCCGCCAGCCCCTCCTGGCGCCGGGAAAGGCCAAAGCCCTTCCCGAGGCACCGGGATGGCGGTGTCGCATCCAGGTGCGCTTGGCATTTCCCGCAGGGGTCCCCGATGGCCGCGCCAGGCGCAGCCCCCGCGCTTGTTCATCCCCTCCCACCCAGCCGGCTCTGCCCGCGCAGCTCCAGCGGCAAAGAATTCCTGCAGGGGCAGGCAGCCCCTTCCCGGGATGGCTCCGAGCTGATGACAACAAACCAAAGGCATCCGCTCCTTCCCTTCCTTCCCCTCCTTCCCGGCCAGTCCGGGGCTCTGTAACCTGAGGCAGCCCGCACCGAGGTGCTGAACAGGCAGAATTTTCTCGCTGCCGTGTGAAAAGAAGTTTTCCAGACTTCAGAGGGAAGCGAAAAGCCAGAGCTGAGCCCCGGGGGAGCCGCGGGCGGCTCCGAGCGGGCAGAGGGATGGGAGCCGGGAGCGCGGCCGAGTCCAGGACTCTCCCGGGCCGAGCCCGACCCTTTGTGACCGAGCCCGAGCCCTGTCCCCGAGCCCTGTCCCCGAGCCCTGTCCCCTCGGTGCCGGGCCGGGAGAGCTCCAGCGCGGGGCATCCCGGAGCAGCTGTGCCCGGCACGGGGGGGTCACCCCAAAGCCATCGCACTGTGGGGAGCCCCGACCGCGCATCTCAGCCCCTCCGGGTCCCCTCGGTCCCCGCGGTGTCCCGTCAGTGCCCCCGCACCTCCCCGAGCAGCGTCCCCCAGTGCCGCCAGCCCTTCCCCCGCGCGTCCCCTCCGTGCCCCTGCCCGGAGCCCCCCGGGCGCGGCCCCCCGGTGTCCCCCCGTGCCGTCCGTGCCCACCTCGGGTGGCCGCTGGCTCCTCGGCGCGGCGCGGGGCTCCGCGGGGCTGCCGGAGCCGGCCCGGCCGCAGCATCCCCGGCGCGGCGGCGGAGGAGGAGCCTCGACCCCGAGCCCGCGCACCGGGCCCGCCCCGGAGCAGCCCCCGGCTTTGTGTGCCGGCCCCCGGCCCCTCCTCTGCGCCCCCGGCCCCTCCTCTGCGCCCCCGGCCCCTCCTCTGCGCCCCCGGGCCGGGGCTTGGGCAAGAGCGAGATTTGCTGCTCGCTCTGCGGCAGATGCTGAGGGAGAAGGGAGAAGGGAGAAGGGAGAAGGGAGAAGGGAGAAGGGAGAAGGGAGAAGGGAGAAGGGAGAAGGGAGAAGGGCACGCGGGTGGATTTGGACTCTCCCGGCGCTGGGATTGGGTCTGGCGCCTTGGGAAGCTCTGCGGGAATGGAGCCCAGAGCCCGGGGGAAGCAGCCAGAGCGGGGAACCCGCCCGGCCGGGAAAGGTCCGGGCTGAAGTTCCTGTTCTGCTTGATTCGGAGCGAGGACTTGGAGCAGAGGCTCCAAAATCCCGGCCTGGGGTGTGCCCGGGTCGTGCCACGGCCGGTCCCGGTGGCACCAACGGGGAGGGACACGATCCCCGGGCCTCTGAGCACCCCTCGGTGGGGCTGGGAGCTGCTGGGCCAAGGGGGCCCTGACCCCTCCTGGGCTCCCCGGAGTGCGAGGGACGCTCTGAAGGAAAACCCTGAACGTCTCTACTAGGTCAGTTCAGGCCGGGCCCCGATTTCTGTAGCCCAAGCAGGTTGTGCTTGCCCACAGGTGAGGTCTGTCCCGCTGCTGCCCATGGGATTTGCCGGTGTCCGCGTCGTTCCCGTTGCCCCCTGGCAGCCTGGAACCAGGCTGGAGCTGCAGGTCCGTCCCTGCACAGCCCCCCTGGGGGGGCCTGCTCGCCTCCTCCCCCTCACCTGCTCGGGAGTCTCTCCCTCCCCGCAGTTTTCCTGCCTGCGCTGACGCAGCGCTCAGGAATCCGCCGGGCAGCTGGCGGCACATCTGGGCTTGTCCCGGGCACGGAGCGGCGGGGCCGCGGCCGGGTCCGGTATGCGGGGAGGGAGGGAGGATGGCCCGAGCCGGAACAGGATCCCACTCCAGCACAGGATCCCATTCCAGCACTGGATCCCTACTCCAGCACAGGATCCCTCTCAAGCACAGGATCCCCATTCCAGCACAGGATCCCATTCCAGCACTGGATCCCTACTCCAGCACTGGATCCCACTCCAGCACTGGATCCCCATTCCAGCACAGGATCCCCATTCCAGCACAGGATCCCATTCCAGCACTGGATCCCTACTCCAGCACTGGATCCCACTCCAGCACTGGATCCCCATTCCAGCACAGGATCCCCATTCCAGCACAGGATCCCATTCCAGCACTGGATCCCTACTCCAGCACTGGATCCCACTCCAGCACTGGATCCCCATTCCAGCACAGGATCCCCATTCCAGCACAGGATCCCATTCCAGCACTGGATCCCTACTCCAGCACTGGATCCCACTCCAGCACTGGATCCCCATTCCAGCACAGGATCCCCATTCCAGCACAGGATCCCCATCCCATGGCAGATCATCCCAATCCCAGGGGACACCATCCCAATCCTGTGGGACATGCTGATCCTAATCCCGTGTGTCCCCTGGCATTGGGATGGTGTCCCCTGGCATTGGGATGGTGTCCCACGGATGGAGCTCCAGCCTCTGGCAGGCTCGAGGAGCTCAGCACCAGGATTTGTTGCTCTGCCCCAGCGGGAGCCGGGCCAGCACCCCAGGAACGGGCGGGAGGGTGACCCCGAGCCTGGCCTCCGCTCCCGGTGTGTGACAGGGGCGGGAATGGTCCTGCGGGGCTGGAGCCGGGGTGAGGCACAGGGCTGTGATTGCTGTGATTGCTGTGATTGCTGTGATTGCTGTGATTGCTGTGATTGCTGTGATTTCTGTTATTTCAGTGATTTCTATGATTTCAGTGACTGCTGTTCTTCCTGTGATTGCTGTGATTCCTGTGATTGCTGTGATTTCTGTGATTTCTGTGATTTCTGTGATTTCAGTGACTGCTGTTCTTCCTGTGATTGCTGTGATTGCTGTGATTGCTGTGATTCCTGTGATTCCTGTGATTGCTGTGATTTCAGTGATTTCTATGATTTCAGTGACTGCTGTTCTTCCTGTGATTGCTGTGATTGCTGTGATTGCTGTGATTGCTGTGATTTCTATGATTTCAGTGGTTGCTGTCCTTCCTGTCCTTCCTGTCCTTCCTGTGATTTCTGTGATTGCTGTGATTTCTGTGATTCCTGTGATTCCTGTGATTGCTGTGCTTCCTGTGATTGCTGTGATTGCTGTGATTGCTGTGATTTCAGTGATTTCTGTGATTTCAGTGGTTGCTGTCCTTCCTGTCCTTCCTGTGATTGCTGTGATTGTTGTGATTTCAGTGATTTCTGTGATTTCTGTGATTTCAGTGGTTGCTGTGCTTCCTGTGCTTGCTGTGGTTCGTGGCGCTGCCGCTCACAGCCGAGATCCACCCCCTGCCTTTTCCTGACGCCGTTTCCTGGCTGCTCCCTCGGTCTCTGCCGAGCTGAGCAGCGCTCCCGCAATCCCGCGGCGGCCGCCAGAGCCGGAGGCTGGAATCTGCTCCTTTGGGAGCTCCGAAGTGAAGGGAGGAAGAGGAGGGAGGAGAGGAGAGGAGAGGGAGAGCGGAGAAAGGGGAGAAGGGGAAGGAAGGAGAGAAGGAGAAAAAGGAGAAGGAGAAGGAGAAGGAGAAGGAGAAGGAGAAGGAGAAGGAGAAGGAGAAGGAGAAGGAGAAGGAGAAGGAGAAGGAGAAGGAGAAGGAGAAGGAGGAGGAGGAGGAGGAGGAAGAGGAGGAAGAGAAGAGGGAGAAGAGAGAGTGGGAGGAGGAGGAGACCAAGGAGGAGGAGGAGAAGGAAGAGAATGAGGAGGAGGAAGAGAAGGAGGAGAAGAAAGAGGAGAGGGAGAGGGAGGAGTAGGAGGAGGAGAAGGAAGAGAAGAAGAGGGAGAAATAGAAGTAGAAACAGAAGGAGGAGGAGGACAAGGAGAAGGAGAGGAAGCAGAAAGCGAATTCACGTGAGCACAGAGAAGGTTCAGCCGGATTCCACTGGGGGAAGGGCTCAGGAGAGCGGTGATGATTCACCCTCAGCGGAGCCCGGTGTTTCTATGGCAAACCACAGACAGGGCAGCCCAGCCGTGCAGGGATCTGCACCAGCCCTGCCAGCAGCTGCAGCCGCAGCTTCCAGGAATGCTCCGGGCTGCGAGCTCAGGAGTTCCCCCACCATGGAGGGGTCAGGGGGACAGAGCCCTGCGGCGTTCCCTGGCTGTCCCTTGGCTGTCCCCGAGGACGTGTTGGGCTCCTCCTGGGCTGGAACTCACCCTCCCTGGTTGCTCCTGGGCTGGAACTCGCCCTGCCCGGCTGCCCCATCCCATCCCATCCCATCCCATCCCATCCCATCCCATCCCATCCCATCCCATCCNAAACGGGGGTGGGCCACGGGTGATTTGTTTCCCTGGAGGGAATTCGGGCAGCGAAATTCGGGGGATTTGTTTCCCTGGAGGGAATTCGGGCAGGGAAATTCGGGGGATTTGTTTCCCTGGAGGGAATTTGGACAGGAAAATTCGGGGGATTTGTTTCCCTGGAGGGAATTCGGGCAGGGAAATTCGGGTGATTTGTTTCCCTGGAGGGAATTCGGGCAGCGAAATTCGGGGGATTTGTTTCCCTGGAGGGAATTCGGGCAGGGAAATTCGGGTGATTTGTTTCCCTGGAGGGAATTCGGGCAGGGAAATGTTCCCGGAGTGCCTCGGGTGGTGGGCAGCCAGTCCCTCCCTCACCCTTCCACCTCTCCTTCCTTGATCACCCTGGATGCAGCCCTAAGTGGATTTGCATGGATACACGGAATAAATTCCCTTATATTTTAGCACAAAGGAGAAGCAGAAATGACAAAGACAGGATTTTTCCCCCCTCCTTTTTTTTTTCCTCCCCCTTTTTTACCACGACCAGATTATTTACAAATCCGTTGAAATTGGATAGAACTCGGTTCATACTCGTTTGCTGCTCGGGGAGGGAATTACAAGATAATCAGATCAGCGATAAAAGCAAGGAGTAGGTGTGTGTTTAATGACTTTTTCCCCCACAGAGCCATGAAGGGAGAGTGGAGGAGTGAGGCAAAGGCTGGAAAAGGAAACGAAACCTCCAAAGGCTCCGCGGGGTTGGAGGGCTCCGACGGCGCCCGGGGACGGCAGG
>WAAE01016854.1:74507-85819 GCA_013400495.1 Nicator chloris
CCATCCCATCCCATCCCACCCCATCCCACCCCGCTCGTGCCCGCACTCGCCCCAGGTGCCGCCTCTGACTCCGCGGTGTTGCTTCACCTCCCGAGTCCCCTGGAAGCCTTCCCAGGGCACGGGAGCCCTGGAGAGGAACTGGAAAGGATCCCAGTGGAGGTTTGGGGTCCTGAGGAGCGCGGGGTGAAGGCCAGGGTCGGAAACGCCCCCCTGAATCCACCCGGATCTCTCCATGCGGGATCTGATCTGCTGTGAAAATCCCCCCGCAGACATTCCCACCTCCCACCTTTCAGCAGGGGTTAAAAATCCTCCCAGCAGAACCCAACCAGGAAATAAAAAGTCACAATAATCCACTTTTTGTAAAAAAGTCACAATAATCCACTTCTTGTAAAAAAGTCACAATAATCCCCAGTTTGGCTGCAAACGGGGGTGGGCCACGGGTGATTTGTTTCCCTGGAGGGAATTCGGGCAGCGAAATTCGGGGGATTTGTTTCCCTGGAGGGAATTCGGGCAGGGAAATTCGGGTGATTTGTTTCCCTGGAGGGAATTCGGGCAGGGAAATGTTCCCGGAGTGCCTCGGGTGGTGGGCAGCCAGTCCCTCCCTCACCCTTCCACCTCTCCTTCCTTGATCACCCTGGATGCAGCCCTAAGTGGATTTGCATGGATACACGGAATAAATTCCCTTATATTTTAGCACAAAGGAGAAGCAGAAATGACAAAGACAGGATTTTTCCCCCCTCCTTTTTTTTTTCCTCCCCCTTTTTTACCACGACCAGATTATTTACAAATCCGTTGAAATTGGATAGAACTCGGTTCATACTCGTTTGCTGCTCGGGGAGGGAATTACAAGATAATCAGATCAGCGATAAAAGCAAGGAGTAGGTGTGTGTTTAATGACTTTTTCCCCCACAGAGCCATGAAGGGAGAGTGGAGGAGTGAGGCAAAGGCTGGAAAAGGAAACGAAACCTCCAAAGGCTCCGCGGGGTTGGAGGGCTCCGACGGCGCCCGGGGACGGCAGGGAATGAATTGTACCTTGATTTTTCCAGGTGGATTTGAAACAGGTCCGGATGTGAGGTGGGAGGTTCTGAGGGAAGGGACATGCCCTGGAGCTGGGCAGAGCTGGGGTCACACGGGCTGTTACAGCTCTCCTGCTTTGGAGGATGGGTTTGGCTTCCCAGAACCACAGGGACGGGGATTTCCCTCTGGCTGGGGAGAAAGCGGCTGTGGGGCTGCCCAAAGGCTGCTCCCAAAGCCTGATCCAAAGACTAATCCCAAAGCCTGAGCCTGCAGGGTGATGCCAAAGCCTGGTCCCAAAACCTGAGCCTAAAGGCTGATCCCAAAGTTTGATCTCACAGTCTGAACCCAAAGTTTGATCTCACAGCCTGAACCCAAAGTTTGATCCCAAAGTTGGATCTCACATCCTGAGCCCAAAGGCTGCTCCCAAAGCTGAGCCCAAAGGCTGCTCCCAAAGCTGAGCCCAAAGGCTGCTCCCAAAGCCTGAGCCTTCCCAGAGGTGCCAGAGCAGGGATTTGGGACGTCAGGACTGGGATATGTCTTTGGGATCACTGAGGGCTTTGATTTGGGCTCTGCTTTAGGGCTCAGCTTTAAGGCCCTTCTTTAGGGCTCTACTTTGGGGCTCAGCTGTGGGGCTTTGTTTTGGGCTCAGCGTTTGGCGCTGCTTTGGGCTCAGCTTTGGGCTCAGCTTTGGGCTCAGCTTTGGGCTCAGCTTTGGGCTCAGCTTTGGGCTCAGCTTTGGGCTCAGCTTTGGGCTCAGCTTTGGGCTCAGCTTTGGGCTCAGCTTTGGGCTCAGCTTTGGGCTCAGCTTTGGGCTCAGCTTTGGGCTCAGCTTTGGGCTCAGCTTTGGGCTCATCTTTGGAGCTCTGCTTAGGGCTGAGAATATTCATGAGCTCAGCCCCGCTGCCACCAGCTGATGTCCCGGGATTTTGTCCCCGTTGTGCTGCACAAAGGGATTTCCAGCCAGGCCCGTGGATAATTCCTGTTTTAGTCGGGGTGGGGGAGAGAATCCATCCAAACAATCCCCTGGATTATTGTGTGTCCTTCCCGGCAGGAAAAGCGACTCCTCATGCTCGCTCTGTGATTTGGGGTAAAATCTGAACCAGAACAATCCCAGAACGGTTTGGGCTGGAAGGGACCTTAAATACCCAATTCCATGGGCAGGGGCACCTTTCCCTATCCCAGGTGGCTCCAAGCCCCATCCTTGGACACCTCCAGGGATCCAGGGGCAGCCACAGCTTGAGAAGGAAAATCCAGGAGGCATTCCCAGCCCTTGGGGGGTTCCAGCCTGCTCAGGCCAGGCTTTGCTCCCAGCTCCCGCTCCTGCAGCCCTGAGAAGCAGCTCTGGTTCCAATCCCAGCCGTTTGAGCAGGAAAAACAAAACCCAACAACCCTCAAAAGGTCGTGGGAAGATCCAATCCCATCCCCGCCTCGAAGGCAGATTGATGTTTCCTCTTCCACTTCTGGGATTCATCTGCGCCTTTTCCCATTAAAATTAACTCCGGGAGCTCCAGAATTTAATTTATTAATTCCCAGAGCCTGGGCAGCCCCTCAGCCTCTGCCTTGGGTGGGTGCTGAAGCAGAGAGCAGCCCCAAACACGTCCCCAGAGCGTCGGAGCAGCACTGGTTTGACAGAGCAGGAATCGGGACAGGGCTGAGCTGGGAGGGCCCTGGGATTGCTCCGGACACCCCCAGCACCCCTGGGAGCCTTCCCTGTCTAATCCAGCTCAAACTCAGCCAGGAATTCCTCCAGAGCACCCTCCCAGTGCCCTTTGGCAGCAGTTGGGGTTTCTGGGCCTCAGGGACACAGAGAGGAGATGGAAAATTCGGGTCTGCCAGGCACTGGGGACAAAAGGCAAGCACAGACCCCGGGTGTTCCATGTGAGGTGAAGGGCTCCAAATCCTGCTCCAAAATCCTGCTGCTGGTCTGGGGAGGCAGCTGAGGGCTGGAATCTCAGTGGAGGAAGGTGGGAAGGCGAGGGGGGATCCCAAATGGCAGGAGGGAGCTGGAGTCGGGTGTCACAGCCGGGGTGAGAAATGAGAATATCAGTGGGTGGGATATCCCAAACTCTGTCACCCCAATCCAGGTGCCACAGCCGGGGTGAGAAATGAGAATATCAGTGGGTGGGATATCCCAAACTCTGTCACCCCAATCCAGGTGTCACTGCCAGGATCAGAAACAGGAATATCAATGGATGGGACATCCCAAACTCTGTCATTCCAATCCAGGTGTCACAGCGGGGATCAGAAATGAGAATATCAGTGGGTGGGATATCCCAAACTCTGTCACCCCAATCCAGGTGTCACTGCCGGGATCAGAAACGGGAATATCAATGGATGGGACATCCCAAACTCTGTCATTCCAATCCAGGTGTCACAGCGGGGATCAGAAATGAGAATATCAGTGGGTGGGATATCCCAAACTCTGTCACCCCAATCCAGGTGTCACTGCCGGGATCAGAAACGGGAATATCAATGGATGGGACATCCCAAACTCTGTCATTCCAATCCAGGTGTCACAGCGGGGATCAGAAATGAGAATATCAGTGGGTGGGATATCCCAAACTCTGTCACCCCAATCCAGGTGTCACAGCTGGGGTGAGAAATGAGAATATCAGTGGGTGAGATATCCCAAACTCTGCCATCCCAACCCTGGGGCTCTGGTGCAGAAGTTTTTTCTCCTTTTCAGAGAGAAAAGTTTTCTCTCCTTTTCCTCCTCAGCCTTTTCCTCCTCCTCCAGCTCCTCCTCCTCCTCCCCCTCCTCTCATTACTCACCACTTATGCAACTCTTATCTCCCAACCAGTCGTGCAGCAAACCCATTCTGCCGGCAGGAGCCGGCTCTGGCTGACCCTGCCCGCCCGGGATTCACCCCCGGGACAGCTCAGGCCGCTCTCCTGCTGCTTTCCAGGGAAAAAACAGAGGGAAAAGGGCCTGGATTTCCCCGTGGGTGTTCAGTGCTCTGCTCTTCGCTTCTGCTCCATCGGCCTCCACATGCAAATCCTCCTCAATAATTCAGCAGAGCTGCTGCACTCCCGGAGTAAATAATTCATCCTGGAGCTGGAGGAGGGAAAAGCGCTTCCATCACCCTCCGGAGGGGGCTGGGGGCTCCTGCAGCCCCTCCCGGGGCAGAGCTTCCCTCGGACCCAGGGGGCTCCTGCTGGGAAACGGGGCTGGGGAGGGAGAAAAATCCCCCCCGAGAGTCCCTCACTCCTCCCTGGCCGGGCTTTCCCAAAGGCCTGGTCCAGGAATTCCCGGGAGAGGGGCAGAGGGGCGGCGGGCGGTGCTGGGGTGGGATGTGGCCCGGGAAAACCACACAAAAAATCCTAAAAACCGTCCCTAAACCTTCCCCCCCGTGAGCTGCCGGCACATTTTGGGAATCATTGAAACTCCAAGAGCATCCAGAGCCCTGTGGGCAGCAGGAAAGGGATTGGGAATGGGGATGGGAATGGGAATGGGGATGGGAATGGGAATNGGGAAGGAGAGGGAGTGGGATGGGGAGGGGTGAGGGGGTTTGGGAGGGAATGGGATGGGAATTTGGGATGGGGATGGGGATTCTGTCCCTCTGCCCCCTCAAGTGAGACCCCCCAGCCCTGGAGCTGCTGGAGAGAGCCCGGGGGAGGCTCCAGGATGATCCAAGGGATGGAGCAGCTCTGCTGGGAGAGCTGGGAATGTTCACCTGCAGAAGTTTTGGGATCACCTCACCGCGGCCTGAAGGAGCTGGAAGGAAGATGGAGAGAGAGGATTTCCAAGGAATGAAGGGACAGGACACAGGGAATGGCTTCATTCCCCACAGGGCAGGGTTGGGTGGGATTTTGGGAAGGAATTCCCCCCTGTGAGGGTGCTCAGGGGCTGGGATGGAATTCCCAGAGGAGCTGTGGCTGCCCCCGGATCCCTGGCAGTGCCCAAGGCCAGGCTGGACCATTCTGGGACAGCAGGAGCTGTCCCTGGGTAGGAACTGGATGAGTTTTGAGGCCCTTCCCTCCCCATTCCAGGATTCCCAGCTCTCCCCGTGCCGGATGAAATCCTCGTTCCACTCAGCCCCTGGAGCACGCGCCGAGCTGCAGGAGAGCTCGGAAAATGAGGATTTCTCCCAGCTCCAACAGAGGAATTGGGTTCAAAGGCCCTGCGGGGATGATCTGGGGGCTGGAGCAGAGCTCGGGGCGGGAACATCCCGAATTTCCTGCGGGATAAGCGGGAGCTGGCACGGGCAGAGCCGCTCCGGGGGGTCCGGGACCCTCCGGGGTTTCTTTATTTCCCTCTCCCATCTGTGAAAAACCCATTTGGCTGCACTGCTGCAAATTCCAAGCCCTTAAACCGACTTAAATCACTCCTAAAGAGGAGCAGTAATTCCGGGATTTATCGAGCCGGGGGCTGCATAAACACGGATTTGAGCCGGTCTCACTAAATCAGAGCCCAGCCGCCAGCGGATTTTCCTCCCCGCGAATCCTCCAGAGCCCTTTAAGCCGGTTTCAGGTTGATTTAAGCCCAGCCTAGGCCGGGGGAGGCAGGAGAGCTGAAATTCCCATCCCTGGGAAATCAGGGATGCTCCAAACCTTCCCAGCCCAGCCCAGTCCCAACACACACCTGGACCTGCTCCTTTATTAAATAAAACCAGACCCAAAATCTTCTAAGAAAATGACGTTTTTCCCCCCAAATCCCATTTCTGGACTAGTTTTTACTCTGGAGAAGTGTTTTTTTACACTGCATAAGTGGTTTTTAGTATGGAAAAATGGGGATTTTTCTCTGAAAAAGCAGTTTTTTATTCTGGATATGTTGTTTTTTTACTCTGGATTTTTTTTTTTCTTCTTTAAACTCTGGATTAGGATTTTTTTACCCTGAAAAAATGGTTTTTACTCTGGATAAGCTTTTTTAAACTCAGCAAAAGTGGTTTTTACTTTGGAAAAGTGCTTTTTTTTTTTTTTTTACCCTGGATAAGCGGTTGTTCCTCTCTGCATCTGGACGGAGGGGCAGCTGCCTTTCCTTATCCAGGCTTTTCCCGGCTGGAATGAGCCCGGACACAGATCCCGGCTCCGCTGCAGGACCCGCCGCGCCCGCCAGAGGCTGCTGGTGCCGTTTGGAACCGTCCCGAATTCCAGCCTCATCCTCTCCCGAATTCCAGCCTCATCCCTCCCAGATTCCAGCCTCATCCCTCCCGAATTCCAGCCTCATCCCTCCCGAATTCCAGCCTCATCCTCTCCCAGATTCCAGCCTCATCCCTCCCGGATTCCAGCCTCATCCCTCCCGAATTCCAGCCTCATCCCTCCCGGATTCCAGCCTCATCCTCTCCCGAATTCCAGCCTCATCCTCTCCCTGATTCCAGCCTCATCCTCTCTGGAATTCCAGCCTCATCCCTCCGGAATTCCAGCCTCATCCTCTCCCTGATTCCAGCCTCATCCTCTCTGGAATTCCAGCCTCATCCTCTCCAGAATTCCAGCCTCATCCTCTCCCAGATTCCAGCCTCATCCTCTCCGGAATTCCAGCCTCATCCTCTCCCTGATTCCAGCCTCATCCTCTCCCAGATTCCAGCCTCATCCCTCCCGAATTCCAGCCTCATCCTCTCCCTGATTCCAGCCTCATCCTCTCCCAGATTCCAGCCTCATCCTCTCCTGAGTTCTCATTCCAAAGGATTCACCAGAACAGCCAGGAAAAAGTTGTTTCCCCCTCCAGGAGTGTGAGGGGTGGGTGTTCCCAAATGGAATCTTGCAGACAATGCCTGATCCCTTTCCAGGATCCCCTGATCCCTTTCTGGGATCTCCCTGATCCCTTTCCAGGATCTCCCCAATCCCTTTCCGGGATCTCCCTGATCCCTTTCCAGGATCTCCCCAATCCCTTTCCAGGATCTCCCCGATCCCTTTCCAGGATTTCCCGACCCCTTTCCAGGATTTCCCGCTCCCTTTCCAGCACGGGTTTGGAGCAGTGACCTCAGCAGTGTCCCCGTTGTCCCTTCCCAGCCTCAGGGTCCCCAGGCCGTGCCCTGCTCCTGCCAGGGGACCCCTCTGCTCCTTCCCTGGGGATTTGGTGCCTCTGCCACCCCTCGTCCTCTTTTGGGAGCGAGCCTGGAGGGCTTTGGTGGCCTTGGGGCAAATTTGGGATTTTGTGGCTTCCCCACTGCCCAGGTGAGACCCCAGGAGCCCAAAGCAGCAGCCAAACCCCAGCTGGGCACGGCGTGGGGGGGAATTTTGACCCCCCAGGTAAAACCCCTCTGATCCCCCTGCTCAGGGCTCACCATGGCAACCCACGGATCGGCATCCTGCACAACGGGAGCAGCGAGCCCGGAGGGTTCCCGGGGCCGCCGGACCGGGGCTGAGCCCGGGGGGTTCCCGGTGCCGCCGGACCGGGGCTGAGCCCGGGGGATTCCCGGTGCCGCCGGGTCGGGGCTGAGCCCGGGGGATTCCCGGGGCCGCCGGGTCGGGGCTGAGCCCGGGGGGTTCCCGGGGCCGCCGGACCGGGGCTGAGCCCGGGGGGTTCCCGGTGCCGCCGGACCGGGGCTGAGCCCGGGGGATTCCCGGTGCCGCCGGGTCGGGGCTGAGCCCGGGGGATTCCCGGGGCCGCCGGGTCGGGGCTGAGCCCGGGGGGTTCCCGGGGCCGCCGGACCGGGGCTGAGCCCGGGGGGTTCCCGGTGCCGCCGGACCGGGGCTGAGCCCGGGGGATTCCCGGTGCCGCCGGGTCGGGGCTGAGCCCGGGGGATTCCCGGGGCCGCCGGGTCGGGGCTGAGCCCGGGGGGTTCCCGGGGCCGCCGGACCGGGGCTGAGCCCGGGGGGTTCCCGGTGCCGCCGGACCGGGGCTGAGCCCGGGGGATTCCCGGTGCCGCCGGGTCGGGGCTGAGCCCGGGGGATTCCCGGGGCCGCCGGGTCGGGGCTGAGCCCGGGGGGTTCCCGGGGCCGCCGGACCGGGGCTGAGCCCGGGGGGTTCCCGCGGCCGCCGGCCCGGGGCTGAGCCCGGGGGATTCCCGGGGCCGCCGGACCGGGGCTGAGCCCGGGGAGTTCCCGGGGCCGCCGGGTCGGGGCTGAGCCCGGGGGGTTCCCGGTGCCGCCGGGTCGGGGCAGGGAGGAAGGAAGGTTGGTGCCGTTTTCTGCCGGGCGGGAGGTGCCGGGCTGTGGTTGATGCGTTGCCATGGTTACCGCCCGCTCTGCTTCTTCACATGGAAATTCAGCGCCTGGAACGGCTGGATCCGTCCCGACAGGGATCCTGATTGACAGGGATCAATCCTGAATGACAGGGATCCATCCTGAATGACAGGGATCCATCCTGAATGACAGGGACCCATCCTGATTGACAGGGATCAATCCTGACAGGGATCCATCCTGAATGGCAGGGATCCATCCTGCCAGGGATTTATCCCACCTAGGATCCATCCTTCTGGGGATCCATCCTGAATGACAGGGATCCATCCTGCCAAGATCCATCCTGCCGGGGATCCATCCTGCCAGAGATCCATCCCGCCAAGGATCCATCCTGAATGACAGGGATCCATTCTGACAGCGGTGTCTGAGGATATTTTGGGTATCTTGAGGATATTTGGGGTTTCTAAGGACATTTTGGGGTATCTGAAGATATTTTGGGCTGCCTGAGGATATTTTGGGTTTGAAACCCCTGGAAAGACTCCCTGAACCTTCGTTCTGTCCCCTTGCATGGGTTAAACCCCCAAGGGAAGGTCCCTGTGGAGGTTTGGGGCTTTCATCTTCCCCAAAATCACAGAAAAAACGGGATCAGTGTCAGGAAGGGAGGGAGGGAGGGAGGGAGGGAAGGAAGGAAGGAAGGAAGGAAGGAAGGAAGGAAGGAAGGAAGGAAGGAAGGAAGGAAGGAAGGAAGGAAGGAAGGAACCGGGAATGTTCCTACCGGGAGATTTACGGGATGTTTAACAGCTCTCCCCACCCCCGGGGGTGTTTATCGGCTTTTCCTTGGATAACTCAAGCTGTTCGGGAGGCTTTCCGTGCCATCAATGCCCTCCCAGGATTAATTAGGGCCCGAGCCAGGGCTTTGTAAACCAGGCGTGGGTTTGTGCTGGGAAAACTTCTCCGAGGGCTCCTCGCCAAAGGAGAGGGAGAAACCAGACTCAAATCCCTTCTGGGGGTGTCCGGGGGGAATGAGGGAGGAGTTCCAGGCTGTGGCACAGCAGGATTCAGTCCTGGAGAGGACGGATGGAAACCCCAGCCCCTTAATTTACTCCTTTTGCTGGAATCCGCGGAAAAGTGAAGTTTAACCCCTCGGCTCAGGCGGGAGCGGCGGCTCCTGAAGGACTCGGTGGGGAGCGCGGGGGATTCGGCTCTGGCTGCTCCACAAATCCCGGATAACTCCTCGGGATCGGGGCGGGATCAGCGGCTGCAGCGGCAGCGATTCCACCGCAGCAGCAGAGCCCGAGGCGGAGGCTCCGCGCAGATCCCGGGATTTATGGATCCGTTCCCACGGGAAGCGATTCCTTAGGGGAACAAAGGGACCTTTGATAGCCGGGTATTTTCACCCCAAATCCCCAAATCTGGGGTGATTTATAACAGCAGAAGGATCCCGGCGGCAGACGAGGCTTCAGAGGGAAAGGAATCCTGGCTGTGGTGGCACCTGGTGACACCGGGGACAAGGCCACCCCTCCTGCAGCAGCAGAGCTGCGTCCCCCTCCTGGAAACCTGGGAATTTCCCGGCTGGAATTCTCTCCCGCTGTGGAGGAACATCGGTTTTGCTGTGGGGGGAGGAGGGATTGGTGCTCATGAGTTTCCCCCGTATTTTCCACCCTCCCCTCTCCATCCCTCGCGTTTCGATCCCGCTTTTCCTTCGTGCCCGTTATCTCCAGAATTCCCGGGCAGAACCCACCAGCAGTGGCATTACGGATTCCTCCTGCCTGGCGAGAACTTTTTTTTATTATTATTATTATTTTTTACGAGGCTTTTATTCCTTCGGCAATAAATTAAACTCCTATTTTCGCTCCCGCTCGCTGCTCGCCCTTGAATTCCCCCCTTTTCACCTGAGTGGAATTTCTGCTGGAGGTGTTTAATGCCCCTCTAATCCCCGGATCCCAGGGGGGCTCCAAAGCTGCTTTACAAACCCATAAATCCAGCAGGATAAAGTGCATTTTTATTCTTCCTGTTGCCGTGAAAGTCCCCCAAAAAACACCCGTGGCCTGATGGGATGCAGTCAGTAACAAATTTGCCTAATGGTCCCACTTATCCCGGAAAAGCAGCTGGAAAGGGATTTGTTGGGATGGGGAGGAGCATCCCGAGGGTGGGGGTGTCAGTGGGGGGTCACCCCGATGGGTTTGGGGTCACCCAGCCGGGTTTGGGGTCCCCCCGCTGGATTTGGGTCACCCCGATAGATTTGAGGTGACCCAGCTGGATTTGGAGTCACTCAGCTGGATTTACGGTTCACCCAGCCAAGTTTGGGGTCATCCCGATGGATTTGGGGTCACCCAGCTGGATTTGGGGTTCACCCAGCGGGGTCTGGGGTCACCCAACGAGGTCTGGGGTCACCCCGATGGATTTGGGGTTCACTCAGCAGGGTTTGGGGGTCACCCAACCGGGTTTGGAGTCACCCCGATGGATTTGGGTCACCCCGATAGATTTGAGGTGACCCAGTTGGATTTGGGGTCACCCAGCTGGATTTAGGGTTCACCCAGCCAGGTTTGGGGTCATCCCGATAGATTTGGGGTCACCCAGCTGGATTTGGGGTCACTCAGATGGATTTGGGGTCACCCAGCTGGATTTAGGGTTCACTCAGCGGGGTCTGCGGTCACCCAATGAGGTCTGGGGTCACCCAGCCGGGTTTGGGGTCGCCCAGCCGGGTTTGGGGTCGCCCAGCTGGATTTGGGGTCGCCCAGCCGGGTTTGGGGTCGCTGTGGCCTCTGTGCCAGGCAGAGCCTTTGCTGTCCCCCTCAGGGCACCTCCATCCTCTCCCTCTCCCTCGGCCCATCCCTGGATTTCCCCCCGCAGCCCCTGGGCCGCGTCCCCTCGAGCGGAGCCTCTCCCGGGATTTTGGGATGGCTGGCGCTCGGCCCGGGGGCAGCCGGGGTTTTTGGGAAGCCGGGATCTGCGGGATTTGCGGGATTTGGGGCCGGCAGCAGCGCTAGATGGCAGGAGTCAGTCGCGCAGAGGGAGGGATGAGCTCCTCTGCCCCTGGAATCGCGCTCCGGGCTGGAATTCTGCCAGCTCGCTGCGAGGATGCGCTCCAGAGGCCAAAGCCCTCCTCCAGCCAGGCTCCGGGACTCCGCAGCCCCCTCTCCCTCAGCCCTGCTCCAGGATGCGCGATTTGGGAGGCTTTGCAAGCCGGGCTGGGATCCGGGACCTGCTGGGGCTGCTTGGGGTGGGCGCTG
>WAAE01016854.1:103194-134116 GCA_013400495.1 Nicator chloris
GAGGAGAGGAGAGGAGAGGAGAGGAGCAGCACAACACCCCCAGCACGCAATTATTGCTAAAACCGGGGGTTTATAATCCTTCAAAAATAAAAAAAAAATAAAAAAAATAAAATAAAATTTTAAAAAAAGGGGGAAAGGAAAAAAAAAAGAAAAAAAGAGGAAAAAGCCCACCCCAACCCTGCAGAAGAAGAGAGGAGGAGGCAAAGTGAGCAATCAGGGAATCATTCTCCGCGAAAATTGCCTCGGGAAAGGAATGTGTCAGAGCAGATTGAGGGATGGCGTTATCCCAGGGGAGGCGAGGAGAGACGGAAACAAACGCAGCCAGGGAAGCTGCTGGGAGCTGGGGGAGACCCCGCGGGATCCCGCCCTGCTCCCCCTCCCCTCCGCAGGGCCCTGCCTGCCCTTTATTAGCGATAAAACCCTGAGTGGCACCGGGAGGGCGGATAAATGACAACGAGGAGGTTAATGAGGGGAGGATTAATTGCTGGAGAACCCCGCGGCTCCATGAAGCGCTCCCGGGCTGTCCCCAGGGCTGAGGTGTGACAGCTCCTGTCCCCCGGCCCTGTGCCCCCATCCTGTCCCCGAGGTCCTCCAGGTGTCTGGGAAGTGCAGTTATTCCCTGTAAACCACCGAGGAACGAGCCAGGCCTGAAATCAGCACCTGTCCTTTCCAAAGGCTGCTTTTCCCCCTTCCCCATCCCCGTGGAGGGATGATTTGGGGTGTGGAGGGGTTGATTTGGGGTGTGGAGGGGATGATTTGGGGTGTGGAGGGGATGATTTAGGATGTAGAGGGGATGATTTGGGGTGTGGAAGGATGATTTGGGATGTGGAGGGGATGTTTTGGGATGTGGAGGGGATGATTTGGGGTGTGGAGGTGTTGATTTGGGGTGTGCTGGACACATCCCACGTGGAGGGGATGATTTGGGATGTGGAAGGGATGATCTGGGGTGTGGAAGGAATGATTTGGGATGTGTTGGACAAATTCCATGTGGAGGGGATGATTTAGGATGTGGAGGGGATGATCTGGGGTGTGGAGGGGATGATTTGGGATGTGGAGGGGATGATTTGGGATGTGGGGGGGATGATTTGGGGTGTGGGGGGGATGGTTTGGGGTGTGGAGGGGATGATTTGGGACGTGCTGGACACATCCCACATGGAGGGGATGATTTGGGATGTGGAACGGTTGCTTTGGGATGTGTTGGACACATTCTCTGTAGGGGGGATGATTTGGGATGTAGAGGGGATGATTTGGGATGTGGAACGGTTGCTTTGGGATGTGTTGGACACATTCTCTGTAGGGGGGATGATTTGGGATGTAGAGGGGATGATTTGGGATNTCTGTGTGGGGGGGGATGATTTGGGATGTGGAGGGGATGATTTGGGATGTGGAACGGTTGCTTTGGGATGTGTTGGACACATTCTCTGTAGGGGGGATGATTTGGGATGTGGAGGGATGATTTGAGACGTGCTTAGACACATCCCACGTGGAGGGGATGATTTGGGATGTGGAACGGTTGATTTGGGATGTGGAACGGTTGCTTTGGGATGTGTTGGACACATTCTCTGTAGGGGGGATGATTTGGGATGTAGAGGGGATGATTTGGGATGTGGAACGGTTGATTTGGGATGTGTTGGACACATTCTCTGTAGGGGGGATGATTTGGGATGTAGAGGGGATGATTTGGGACGTGTTGGACACATCCCGTGCCCACTTCCAGCCGTTTGATCTCCCTGCAGCCCAGAGGGATAATCCGGGGAACGGGAGCGTGCCAGGACCATGGAGAGGGACAAGGTGGAGCTCCGCGGTGAAACGAGCAGCTGCGGGCAAAAATAAATGGATTCGCTCCTTTTTTTTCCCCTCTTTCCCTGCTTTTTAACCACCTCGGTGCCGGCCTGAGGAGCGCAGGAAGGGATGTGGGGTGGATGATTCGGGCAGGGAAGGGAGGGAGGGATGGGATGAGCCCCCCCGATGCTGCAGCCCCAATTCCTCCCGGGATCAGGCTCTGGATCCCTCCTGTTCTCTGCAAAGCTCAGGGGGTGCCTTTAAAAAACACTGGAATTTTCCTCCTTGGGCTGGGAGAGCTCCAGGAGAGCCTGAGCTGCTGGATTTCGTGGGTTTTGGGTCGGGATCTGGGGTCAGAGCCACCGTGTCCCTGATTTCCACCAGCACAGGTTCGGGACCTTCATCCAGGTCAGGTTTCCAAGAGGAGCGGGACAATTCCGTGGATGGGTTTTGGTGGAGGTGGGATGAGCTCTGCTGGATCTGTGGGATGAGCTGTGGGATGAGCTGGATCTGTGGGATGAGCTGGAGCTTTGGGATGAGCTGTCTGGAGTTTTGGGATGAGCTGGAGTTGTGGGATGAGCTGTGGGATGAGCTGGAGTTTTGGGATGAGCTGTCTGGAGTGGGATGAGCTGTGGGATGAGCTGGAGTTGTGGGATGAGCTGTCTGGAGTGGGATGAGCTGTGGGATGAGCTGGAGTTGTGGGATGAGCTGTCTGGAGTGGGATGAGCTGTGGGATGAGCTGGAGTTGTGGGATGAGCTGTCTGGAGTGGGATGAGCTGTGGGATGAGCTGGAGTTGTGGGATGAGCTGTCTGGAGTGGGATGAGCTGTGGGATGAGCTGGAGTTGTGGGATGAGCTGTCTGGAGTGGGATGAGCTGTGGGATGAGCTGGAGTTGTGGGATGAGCTGTCTGGAGTGGGATGAGCTGTGGGATGAGCTGGAGTTGTGGGATGAGCTGTCTGGAGTGGGATGAGCTGTGGGATGAGCTGGAGTTGTGGGATGAGCTGTCTGGAGTGGGATGAGCTGTGGGATGAGCTGGAGTTGTGGGATGAGCTGTCTGGAGTGGGATGAGCTGTGGGATGAGCTGGAGTTGTGGGATGAGCTGTCTGGAGTGGGATGAGCTGTGGGATGAGCTGGAGTTGTGGGATGAGCTGTCTGGAGTGGGATGAGCTGTGGGATGAGCTGGAGTTGTGGGATGAGCTGTCTGGAGTGGGATGAGCTGTGGGATGAGCTGGAGTTGTGGGATGAGCTGTCTGGAGTGGGATGAGCTGTGGGATGAGCTGGAGTTGTGGGATGAGCTGTCTGGAGTGGGATGAGCTGTGGGATGAGCTGGGGGATGAGCTGGAGTTGTGGGATGAGCTGTCTGGAGTGGGATGAGCTGTGGGATGAGCTGTGGGATGAGCTGGAGGTGTGGGATGAGCTGGAGTTGTGGGATGAGCTGGAGTTTTGGGATGAGCTGTCTGGAGTTTTGGGATGAGCTGGAGTTGTGGGATGAGCTGTGGGATGAGCTGGAGTTTTGGGATGAGCTGTCTGGAGTGGGATGAGCTGTGGGATGAGCTCTCCCCAGGCTGCAGGAGCCAGTGGGGCTCCATTTCTTGGAAAAGCGGGATTGAGCTGGAAGCCCTGGAGCAGGGAATGAGGGTCAGAGCCCCGCGGGCTCCGTGCCTGAGTTGCAGGACCCCCAGTTTCCTGGAAAAGTGGGATTGAGCTGGAAGCCCTGGAGCAGGGAATGAGGGTCAGAGCCCCCCGGCTCCATCCCAGCTCTGTCCCACCTCTCCAAGTGCTCCGGAGCTGGAGCAGAGCCTGGGCTCTGACAAGGGATATTTAATGATTTCCCCGAGGGCAGCGCTCAGGCAAACAGGTTTGTCATTTATTTTCGCCGTTTTCCTGCAGTATTATTAATTTCCCAGGATAAACTCCATTAGGAGAAGGCATTAATTTCTGGGATATAACTTATTCACAGCTCTGCAGACAGGGATTCCACCGGTTAAGAATTACTCAAATATTGATCTGGACATTTCTAATTAACTTTGCCCGTGTGTTAATATGCATACGCCCCCAAATTGATTTTGGACGGCCCAATAATGAGATTTAATACCTGAGGTAACGTATATTTATGTGTTTAATTATTAGATTCATTAGCAATTTTAATAAATGCTCTCGGCTGGGGAGTGAAGCACCGCACTTGACACTTGTTGACTTCCCCTGTCGCTGCCTCAGCAGAGGAAGGGGAGACAAAAGCCCTGCCTGCGAAGCAATTAACACCTTGTGTAATTATTAATACGTTCCCCGTGCCTGCAGCGTGGTTGGGTTTGAAACCGAGGCCATCTGTGAGAAACACAAAAATATCTGACGGGTTCCTCGCACCGGGGAGGGGAGCAGGGAGTGTGAAATCCGCGTGGGAAGCAGCAGGAGGATGGCACGGGGAGGGGCCGGGAGTGACACAGCTCCAGGGGTACATCTGGGGGGCTGCAGGAACTGCATCCCAAATTCCCGTCGCGTTTCCAAGGCAGAGAGGGGATGGGATGAATCCAACGGGGTCGAGGAGCTGCTGCTGGGGTGGGGATGTTCTGCTTCGGATCTTGGCCTTTCCTTCCCGAATATCCAGGTTTTCCTGCTGCGTCCACCTTGGAGCGCGCCTCTCCGCCCCCAGATCCAGTCCTGGAATGGTTTGGGTTGGAGAGGCCTGAAATCCCACCTCAGGATGGGATCCCTTCCAGCCGGCCATCCCATCCCAGGGCGGGATTTGCCATGGGCAGGGACGCCTTCCACAATCCCAGGCTGCTCCCAGCCCCTTCCAGCCTCGATTTGGACGCCCCCTGGGATGTGGTTTTCCCCAAAACCGGTGGAATTGGGCATTTTTGGAGCTCTGCGAAGCCCCCCTGGATCCCCCTCTTGGGGTATCCCGGGACCCATCCCCTCTTCCAGGCAGGAATTGCTTCCCAAGTGCCTGAACTAAGGCGACCTCTCAGTCTGAACCATCGCCCCGGTTTATTTTGGGATCCATTTCTCTTTTGCCATCCCGGAGCCACAAATATCCTGCAAAAACAACCCCTTTCCCAGCCATCCGCGGAGATTTACGGTGCTGTATCCCAAATCCATCACGGGAATGGCCCCATCTTCCCCCTCCCCGATGACTCCAGGCCCGAGATGTGGCCGGTAATGACCTAAAAACCCATTTTTGAAGGGTTTGTGTCCAGCTGCTGCCACCCCATCCCGACATCCCCTCCTCCCTGGCGCGCCCGCGGAAGCCTGGGCGGCCTCGCAGCGTCTCCGAGCACTCAGTTATCATTTGGTGCTGGGACCGTTGGGAAATTGCCGACAATTTGGATGAAAATGGTTGGAAAATTGCAGTGTTTAGGCCCATTTTGCAGGGCTGCGCGTGCAGAAATTGCAGAGGAAATGCTGGAAGAGGCCGGGTTGGAAACAGGCACCGGAATCCTGCGGGTGCCGGGATCCCCCCGAGGCGCTCTGGGTTTGTAAATAAACGTGTAAACCCAGGCAAAGAAATTGTCCCTGAGGGAAGCAGAGGAGAGGGAAAAATCGGGAGGGGGAGCCCTGGGAGGCTGTGTCTGATCCCACAACATTCCCAGACTTGGAGCTGATCCGGCGTCTTCGGCAGTAAAACATCCCAGGGGTTGTTTACGTGTTTGCCCGCTGACAGTTTGCACATTTCTCCCGGGAATTCATCCCAAATTCTGTGTGTTGGGATTGTTGATGCACCTCAGGGAGAGCAAGAAAGTCTTGGGGGTTTTTTTTCCGGCCATTTTCAATGATTCCGTGATTCCCTGAAAGGTCCTTTCCAAGCCAAAAAATTTCGTGATTCTCTGGAAGATCTTTTCCAACCCAAGTATTTCCATGATTCCGTGAAAAGACTTTTCGAACCCAAACATTTCCATGATTTTATGACAGGTCTTTTATCCCAACGATTCCATGGCTCTATGAAAGGTCTTTTATCCCAACAATTCCATGTTTCTCTGAAAGTCTTTTCCCCCCCAAACAATTCCTTGATTCTGTGACATCGTCACTGCACAAAGAAACTGGAAGAGGAATCCAGATTTACGGAAAGCTGCTGCTCATCTCTTCCCAAATCCCTTTTCCCCCTTTTCCAGATCCCTCTTCCCCCGTTCCCAGGAGCCCCACGACGCCCACGGTAGTTTTTGTTCCACCCCAAAACCTTGGCCAAGCCAAGCAGTGGGACAGGAAGGTGGGGAAGAGCTCCAGCCGCTGATGGAACCAGAGGAATTCTCCCGGCCAGGTTTCCGCGGCCGGAATGCGCCGCTAATTAACGAGCAGACAAACAGCAGCCGGGCTGTCATTTGCATAAATCTGCATTGTCAGCCTGGGAGGTAAACAATGGCAGCAGGAGGTGGATTCGCTCCTCATTCACTGGGAATTGCAGCCTCGGAAATTGGAGTTTGGATTTTTTCCCGAATTTCTCTTTCTGACCCCGAGCCCGGCTGCGAGGCCTCGGCACAAACCGCGGCACAAAGGAGCCTTTTCCCGCCGTGTTCCTCGCCAAGGAGCGCCTGGGGACCGGGAATAATCAAAACTGGGCATTTTAAAGGGTGGTGTAAACACGGGGATTCGTTATAACCCTTAATTACAGCTAATTGGGAATGTCGAGTGTTGTGAATGCTGGGAGATGGAGCTGGCGATGCCCATTGGATGTTCCGAGGGTAATTAAACACTCCAGCGTTAATTAATCGCTTGGAGCTTCCTTCTATTCCCTGTTGATAATGGGAATGATCCCGGACCAGGCAGAGGGATTCAGGTGCTGGGGCTGCCCAGGGAGGTTTGGGATCCCATCCCCGGAGGTGTCCAAGGAATTCCTGGAGGTGGCACTCAGAGCTCTGGGTTGGGGACGAGGCGGGGATGGGGCACAGCTGGGGCTCGGTGACCTCGGAGGGTTTTTCCAGCCTCAGGGATTCTGGGATCCCGCCCATGCCTGATTTAATTTTGTCTCAGCCTTGCCCTGAGGAGGAACATCCCAGCGTGGAGCTTTCCATGGGGGAATGGTCAGCAGGATCGGGGAGAGCAGTGGGAGAAGGACAGATCAACGCCAGCATTCCCACAAATGTTTTATGGGATCAATTCCCGAGCCCAGCCGGGCTGGGCAGGGCTCAGGGTTTGAATTTTGGGGAGTCACAGAGAACCATAAACCAACCCCAAACCCTCGTGTGCCACCTCTCACCACCCTCCAACCTTTCCCTGTCCCCGGTGAAGGTCTGGAGCACAAAATGTAAAACTGGAGAATGGGGAGGTTTCTGCTGGATTAGAGGGAAAACGGGCAGCGGCTCCCTGGGAGCCTTCCAGGAGATGTGTGGAATGTTGCTCTCCCATCCTCGGGAAAGCTCTTGGATCCCGGCTTGGCCTCGGCCACGGGGGAGCTTCCAGGAGATGTGTGGAATGTTGCACTCCCACCCTCGGGAAAGCTCTTGGATCCCGGCTTGGCCTCGGCCACGGGGGAGCTTCCAGGAGATGAGGAGTCAGAGGAATCCGTCGGCTCCAGCAACCGCTCCAAGGTCTCTGCCGAGTCAGGAATTTCCAGGAGCTCTTTTCCCCCTCCATGGCCATTATTTTGATTATCCGGTGCTGTTTTTTCTGTGCAGACTCCAGGTTTTTTTTAGCTATATTTTTTTCCCCCAAGAACCTCACCATTACCGCGGATATTTTTTTTCCCCTTAACACCGCAAGGATTAAAAGGAAATAATTCTCCTTTTGTGCTTCCTCCCTGCCTGGACGCTGACCTGCCCAGGCATGGTGCTGAGCTCAGCTGGCCTCGGCTGGGGCTCTTTTCCAGGCCAGGAAAAGGGAATCAATCCCATCTCCCCATCCTTCCATCAGCACCCCTTCATCCCTGCCCCAGGAAGGGGCTAATCAGGAATTGTTTGCCCCAGGATCCACACCAAACATCCCCTGGCAGAGGTGGGACCTGCCTGGATCCGGGGATTCGTTTCAGGCCAGGAGCTCCGGGGCTTGGCAGCGTTGTAGAGATTGAATTTCTTTGTGTTCTCAGGGATTTTGTGGCAATTCCGGGATAAATGGGCCCGAACAAAGCCAAGCTGGGGGAAAGTTCTGGAAAGACCAGAGGGAATTTGCCTCGGTGGGATGAGCTGGTGGCCTCATCCCCTGGGAAATCCGTTGCCATGGGGATTGAGGGAATCTCGGGTGAGTTCGCATCCCAAAGAGTTAACGAGGAGAGCGATTAAAAGGCGTGAATCACATCTTCCTCGAAATCCTTGAAGGACTTCCAAAGGGAAGGAGGGAAGCGCTGGATGGGCTCTGATCCCCCTCCTTCCCCCCGGCCAGGATTTGTGATGTGCGGGAGGCAGATGAGAGAATTCCTGCTCGGCAAAGATTAAATCAACCTGCTCGGCCGCGCTCCCAGCGCTCCGGAGATGCTGAAATATTTATTTAAAGCAGGAGGAGAAGGGGGGGCAAGGCAAGAGGGGGATACATGGAATTAAAATGTTCATTAGCTTACAATGCATATTTAATGGGGGCCTTGTTACAGCTGGATAAAGGATTCCCTGCTTTTCCTCCTTTTTTTTGCCAGCCCCGGGAAAGGCTGGGAAGGGCTGGGACAAACCAGGGAGGGCACGGAGAGCTGGGAGTCAGGAGCATCTATCCCTAAATCCATCAAATTCTGAATTTTCCGGGATTATTTCACCCCATGCTGCCGGAGGTGCTGGGGTGGAATTGTTGATCTGCTGCTGCTGCAAGGTTTGGGATGCTCCAGGTGGTTTTTTTTTGGAGCAGAGGGAATGTTGGGGTGGTCAGAAGGAGATCGGCGAGCCCTCAGCTGCCCATTGGATCCATATTCCCATTTTTCCCTTGGGAATTCCTCAGTTTTGCCCTGGAACAAAAGCACTCCCTGAGAAAAGCCCATCAATGGGATCCATATTCCCATTTTTCCCTTGGGAATTCCTCAGTTTTGCCCTGGAACAAAAGCACTCCCTGAGAAAAGCCCATCAATGGGATCCATATTCCCATTTTTCCCTTGGGAATTCCTCAGTTTTGCCCTGGAACAAAAGCACTCCCTGAGAAAAGCCCATCAATGGGATCCATATTCCCATTTTTCCCTTGGGAATTCCTCAGTTTTGCCCTGGAACAAAAGCAAATTCCCACATCCCTGGGCTCAGACTTGGAGTTTGTCTCCCCTGCAATTTTTTTTTCCCAGAGCAACCAGGCTGGAAAAATGTCTTACATGGAAATCTTCATGGAATGGGAGAATGGAAAACGTTGAGTGGGCGGATTCTGGGGCAAATAAAGGGGTTTATTCTGGGTGCCAGTTAATGAAATTAGAAAATGGAGACGAGCCGGGCTGGAATCCTACAGGGAATGATAAAATACATTGGGAAAAAAAACAAACCAAAAAACCAACAAAGCCCACAAAGCTGCAGCTCCTTGGAAATGTCAAAATATTGCATTTCCCGGGATGATAAAGATGGAAGAAATAGCTGGGTTTCAGTTTCAAGTGCCACATCATCGCTCTTCCCCTCTATAATTTTTATTAAAATGGGAATGTGCCAGGAAGCCGTTCCGGAGCCGTGACGGTGCTGGCAGAGGGAACCGAAGGTTTATCCCGGGAAGGAGCGTGGGAAGGACAGCTGGGAGTGCCACCCCCGGGGGGTAACGCCACTGCTGCCACCCTGTCCCCAGCGGGGCCTCCGGGGGGTTGGGGGGGCACATCCAGAGGGTTTTTCCAGTGCGTATCCATTTTCAAGTGCATATCCATTTGTTTTCCCACTGTAAATCCACTTTTCTAGTGTGCATCCATGGGTTTTTCCAGTGCATCTCCGTTTTCCAGTGTGTATCCTTTTTCCAGTGTGTATCCATGCACTTTTCCAGTGTATATCCATTTGTTTTCCCACTGTAAATCCACTTTTCTAGTGTGCATCCATGGGTTTTTCCAGTATATATCCATTTTACAGTGTATATCCATTTTCCAGTGTGTATCCATTTTCCAGTGCATACCCATTTATTTTCCCACTGTAAATCCACTTTTCCAGTGTGTATCCATGGGTTTTTCCAGTGTATATCCATTTTTCCAGTGTGTACCCATGTATTTTTCCAGCCTGTATCCATTCTTCCAGCATTTATCCAGTGTGTTTTCCCTGTCTATATTCACTTTTCCAGTGTGTATCCACATATTTTCCCACTGTGTATCCATTTTTCCAGCGTGCATCCCTGTGTTTTTTCCAGTCTATATCCATGTTTCCAGTCTATATCCATTTTTTGAGCGTATATCCATGGGTTTTTCCAGCGTACATCCATTTTTCCAGTGCATGTCTATTTTTTGAGCATACATCCATGTATTTTTTCCATTGTATATCCATTTTTTCTGTGCACATCCATTTTTCCAGTGCATGTCTATTTTTTGAGCCTACATCCACGTATTTTCCCACTGTATATCCATTTTTTTCTGTGCACATCCGTTTTTCCAGGGCATGTCTATTTTTCCAGCATGGATCCAGTGTATTTTCCCGGTCTATATCCGTTTTTCCAGCACATATCCATTTTCCCAGCATGTATCCCTGTGTTTCCCAGTCTGTATCCACTTTTCCGGTGTGTACCCACTTTTCCATGTGTCCCATGGTCCCAGCACCTCCCTCCATCCCCCAGATCCCCTCTCCCTGCCTTTAACCCCAATTCCCTCCTCCCCTGTGTGATCCCATCCCGTTCCCCACGGAATCCTGGAATGGTTTGGGTTGGAAGGGATTTAAAGCTCCTTTTGTTCCCACCCTGCCATGGAGACACCTCCCGCTGTCCCAGGTTATCCCAGCCTGGCCTTGGGCACTTCCAGGGATCCAGGGGCAGCCACAGCTCCTCTGGGAATTCCAGCCCAGCCCCTCCCCACCCTCACAGACAGGAATTCCTTCCCAAATCCCATCTAAATCTCCACTTTNTGGAGCCTTCCCTTCTCCAAGGAAACATTCCCAGCTCTGCCTGGAGCCTTCCCTTCTCCAGGGGAACGTTCCCAGCTCTCCCTGGAGCCTTCCCTTCTCCAGGTGAGCATTCCCAGGTCTCCCTGGAGCCTTCCCTTCTCCAGGGGAACGTTCCCAGCTCTCCCTGGAGCCTTCCCTTCTCCAGGTGAGCATTCCCAGCTCTCCCAGCCTGGCTCTGGAGGGATGGAACGGGGTGGAAAATGCTCTCCAAGCCAACAGAGGGAGGATGGAATGAGGGGCGCCCCATTCCCACTTCCAACCTCCCCTTTTAACGATGGAAAAAAACCTTGGATGGGAGAACCTGGGGGAACAGTTGGGGACAAAGAGGGGACAAGTCCCAACTCCCAAAGTGCCGTGGCAACCTCAGCTTTTAAACTGAGCAGCCCTTCGGAATCGGGCAGATGTTTCCAGGAGATTTCCCAGCACATTTGGAAGCCTGGAGGGAATTTTTTTATCTCTTCTTCTCAATTCCAAGCGTTGCCATAAAAGCCTTGGGAAGCAGAGGGCGGAACGGCGACATTTTAACTCCTCTCTTTAGTTCCTAAATAAAAGTCTTTAAAAGAGATTGTTTTGGAATAAACTTCCCGATGTGCGTTAAAGGAACAGCTGGGGAAGGGACAGCAGGAATAGCAAGTGATGAATTCCTGTTTATCTCAGGAATTTCGGGATTTATGGGCTGCAAAGGGAAGAATTTTCTCTCAGTCCCCCCACAGGCCCATCCTGAGCTTTCACCTGGGATAAGCTCCGGAGTTTCTTGGACCCAGCTGACCCCGGGAACGTCCTCACTCCCATCCCAAAACCCCTTGGGAGGAAAGGATTCCACTGATTTCTCCAAGGGCTGATTTTCCAGGGCTTCCTAAAGCAGGAAAAGCCAAAATAAACCTCTCCCACCTAAGAAACTCCGGTGTTTTTATCCCTGCTTCCCTCTAATGATGCTCCTCTCCTGATCCTGGGCTGGCAGAGCACTGCCAAGCCCTGGATCCTGGGAATATCAAACATTCAGGAGCAGCTAACGAGGGGAGAAGGGGAAGGAAGCTTTTCCCAGCAGACAGGAGCAGACTTGGACTGAAAACAAAAATCCCACAGGGGCTCAGGAAACAGAGAGCAGCTGGGAAAAGGCAGGGAAGGGAACTCTGGAACTCCTGCCAGGCCTCCCCAGCACCCAGAAAATCCCAGGGAATGCTGGATGGGGTTTTGAGGGGCACTGGGGGCCCTGCTCTACTCGGGATCTCTGCTTTCTCCAGCAGAAACGTGCGGTCCTCAGCCTTTGGAATAAAGGAATTATCCCGGAGCTGAGGTTAATTATCCCTCGGTGCTGTTCATTCGGAGTTTGGGAGGGCAGGCAGCGGCTCCAGGGCTCTGGAATTACACTGAGCATTGTCACTGCTGCACTGAATAAAAAGCAATTAAAGTTCCCCATCCCGCTGATCCACACGCGGCCTCCCTGCCTCCCACCGTTTTTTTGTGGAATTCCGAGCCATTAAAGGCTCTAATTCCGCTCTTTTGAGGGTTCTAGAGGAGCTGAGGGGGGATGAGCCCTCCCCGGCCCCTTTGAGATCAGCACAGCTCAAAATTTGGGGTTTTCTGAGGTTTCCCCAATCTCATCCATTGGCGGGAGCAGGAGCCAGCCCTGCTCAGGCCTGGAATTAAAAAGAAACCAGCAGGAATTAAAAATAAAATACGTGTCCAACCTGCAGAATCAACCAGGTTAGGAGGGGCAGGGCCGGGCCGGGGGCGTTCCAGGGATGCAGAGCCTGAGGAAGCACAGGGAGCTTTTTTATAAATCCCTTTTCCCCCCAGAACCCCAGCCCCTCAGCATCCCTTGCTCAGGCCCTGGCTAGGAAAGATCCTTTTTCTAAATCCCTTTTTCCCCTCAAAACCCCAACCCCTCAGCATCCCTTGCTCAGGCCCTGGCTAGGAAGGATCCTTTTTATAAATCCCCTTTTCCTCCCAAAGCCCCAATCCCTCAGCATCCCTTGCTCAGGCCCTGGCTAGGAAAGATCCTTTTTATAAATCCCTTTTTCCTCCCAAAGCCCCAACCCCTCAGCATCCCTTGCTCAGGCCCTGGCTAGGAAGGATCCTTTTTATAAATCCCTTTTTCCCCTCAAAACCCCAACCCCTCAGCATCCCTTGCTCAGGCCCTGGCTAGAAAGGATACTTTTTATAAATCCCCTTTCCCCCCCAAAATCCCAACCCCTCAGCATCCCTTGCTCAGGCCCTGGCTAGGAAGGATCCCTGTGCTTCCTCAGGTTCTGCATCCCTGGAATTTCCCCGGCCCAGCCCTGCCCCTCCTCACCTGGTTGATTTTGCAGGTTGGAGATGTATTTTTAATTCCTGGTGCTTTGTTTTTGATTTCAGGCCTGACCAGGTCTTGCTCCCGCCGGTGAATTTTTCATCAAAGGTGGCAGGACCACTGTCCCGGGGTTTTATCTTTATCTTTTATCTCTGTTGGAATGCCCGGAGCCAGAAGGATCCCCTGGAAGGATCCCTCCACCAGGCCTGGATGATTTATACATCTGGAGAAAGGCAGGTGGGAAGAGCCGGGGAGGATCCCGCTGGTTGGGAACATCCCGGATCTCATCCGTGTTCTCCGCTCCTCCTTCCCCCCTTGGGAACCATTCCCTCCCTTTTCCTCTTCCTCGGGAGCCACAAAAGCCCAGGCAGCGCCAGGGGATGGAATGTGGGGAATCAGGGCTTCACCACCCACAAAACCATCTCTGTTTGTGTTTTAGGCTGGGAAGGTTTTTAATTCGAGGCATTCCGAGGTTTGCTGTGGAATTTCCCCTCATATTCCCACGGCTGTTTCCTGCAGGGACCAATCCCACTTGGGAGAGAAAATCCATGGATACCTAAAGGAGTCCTGAGTCCCTTGGTGGCCTCCTGAGCATCCCTTGCTCAGCCCTTGAACTCCCAGTGGAAATCCTTGGAAAATCCAGGGCTGAAGTGCAGAGGGACACTCAGCTCCCAAACCCTCCTAAATACCCCCAAACATTCCCATTTCCTCCTCCAAAAAACCCTTTTCTCCCCACAATCCCAACCCATGAGTATCTCTTGCTCATGCCTTGGATTCCCAATGGGAATCCTTGGAAAACGTGAGGCTGGAGAAGAGGGACACCCACTCCCAATCCTTCCTGAAAACCCCAACCCTTCCCATTTATTGCCCTAAAACATCCCTTTTCTCCCCGAAAATCCCAACCCATCGGCATTCTTTGCTCAGGCCCTGAATTCCCGGTGGGAATCCTTGGAAAACCCAGGGCTGGAGTGCAGAGGGACACTCAGCTCCCAACCCCTCCCAAACCCCCCCAACCCTTCCCACCGATTCCCAAAAAAACCCCCATTTTCCCCCCAAAATCCCATCCCTGAGCTGATGGAGGCGTTTCAAGCTCCCTCCTCGCAGCCGCTCCAGCCGAGTGGGATCAGGAAGAGCTTTCCCAGGTCTGTTTTTCCCTTTCAAAGCAGGGATATCATTCCCGAGGAGGCGGCGGCGGCGCGGGGAGGGAGCGGAGCACAAAGGGCTGTCACTCGACCGCAGCCAAACGGGGCCAGCAGCGGTGGCAGCTGAATTTCCTAAGCAACAAAGCTCCCGTTCTCATGCAAATATCCCCGAGAAACGAAACCCCGGCCAAGAGAAAGGCAGATAATGTGTTATATAAGCAGAATTATCTCGGCGCAGACGGATTCTTCCAAGGGTTTGGGGTTTATCCGCATATATATATATTTTTTTTAATATATATTTATTTTGGAGCCCTCAGCGCCTCGATTGGGCCTGGGGAGGGGATGGCAGAGCAGGAGTTTTATCACACACAAACCCCCTCGGGAGTGAGCGGAGAACGCGGATAAAAGTCGGGAAGAGATTCCGCGCCCCGATAGCGAGGCCTGGCTTCCCGCAGGGTTCCGGAGCTCTTGGCAAACATCCATCCACGGGGCCCCAAAGGAGCTCCTGGCCCTGCGGTTCAGGAGATGGAGGCTCCAATCCCGTGGGAAGGCAAACGGGATTGGGATGCGCCGGGAGCTGATGCCGTCTCCTCGCGCCCCTCAGCCTCTCCATCCCTGCAGACACAGCTGGGAAAAGCAGGAATTTTTACTCGGAATTTGTCAGGATGCTCCAACACTGCTGCCCTGTGGGATGACTCCAGCTCTGGGAAAAGTGGGGCCCATCCAGATCCCACGGAGGTGGATCCATCCCAGCAACTCCCAGCTCCTTCTCCCTCCGGTTCCCACTTTCCTTTAAGGTTTTGATGCGTTTTTGGGGAGTTTTACAACAAAACCAGCCCCGTTTGTGGGTGCCCCGAGTCTGGACCTGGAGCAGAGGAAACCACGCAGGATTTACCGTGGAGAGAGTGGAGGGAATATCCAGAAAAACCAGGAATGCCCGGTGGATGAAGNAGAAGGCTCCTCACGCCCCGATAGCGAGGCCTGGCTTCCTGCAGGGTTCCGGAGCGGTGGGCAAACATCCATCCACGAGGCCCCAAAGCAGCTCCCGGCCCTGCGGTTCGGGAGATGGAGGCTCCGATCCCATGGGAAGGCAAACGGGATTGGGATGCGCCGGGAGCTGATGCCGTCTCCTCGCGCCCCTCAGCCTCTCCATCCCTGCAGACACAGCTGGGAAAAGCAGGAATTTTTACTCGGAATTTGTCAGGATGCTCCAACACTGCTGCCCTGTGGGATGACTCCAGCTCTGGGAAAAGTGGGGCCCATCCAGATCCCACGGAGGTGGATCCATCCCAGCAACTCCCAGCTCCTTCTCCCTCCGGTTCCCACTTTCCTTTAAGGTTTTGATGCGTTTTTGGGGAGTTTTACAACAAAACCAGCCCCGTTTGTGGGTGCCCCGAGTCTGGACCTGGAGCAGAGGAAACCACGCAGGATTTACCGTGGAGAGAGTGGAGGGAATATCCAGAAAAACCAGGAATGCCCGGTGGATGAAGAGGCAAATTGTGGAAAATGAGAGGGAACACCAGGGCTGGGAGCCCTCGTTTAATTAAATTAATCATGGAGTAATGGAACGATTTGGGTTGGAGGGACCTTAAATCCCATCCATTCCACAGGAATGGACACTTTCCACTATCCCAGGTCATTCCAAGCCCCATGCAGCCTGGAATGTTGGCACATCCACATCCACAGTTGTCCATATACATTTGTATAAAAGTCCTGGATGAATCCGAGCTAACAAAATTCCCACTGCTTCCCAAATCCCTGATTATCAATCCCGGATTTCACTCCCCTGGATGCTCTGGGGAATGCTCAGCTCGTTAATTCCCACTCCCACTATTCCCATTCCCAGCAGATTACATGGAGAAGATTTCCCTGGCAAACCATGCTGAGTTCAAACTCCAGAGCTCCCAAATCCCTCTAAAATCGGAATTTTCAACCCAAGGATGGCAAAAATTGTTGTTGTGGCCCTGCAGGGGCTTGGGACATCCTGGGATCCCTCTTGTGTCCCTCTTGTTGCTTCCTGCCATCCTGTGCTCATGGAATTCATTCCCACCCAGCCAGGGCTGGAATTTGAACAGATCCCACCAGATTTGGGATCTGAAGCTGATTCCTGGTGCCTGGTGACCCCGTGGATCCCGGTACTGGGTACAACAACCCTCAGCATCCCAGGAAAACATCCTGGATGAAGATTCAGGATCATCCCCAGTCTTTTCCCCTCATTCCCACCAGGAAACAAACATCCCACCGATCCCGGGAGGAGCCGCATTCCCAGAGCGGGGGCGTCACCATGAAACCCCTCAAATTTTGATTTCAAAGAAGAGCCGGCGAAAAAATCTGAAATTCCACCGCGTTCTCGCGACGAAGCCACTCCGGGCTGGAAAATAGGCCAATTTCCACCTTATCTGCTGCCTCCAGCTGGGATGTGAAAAGCTCCGAGGAAGAAAAGCCCATCTCGGCTTTATCTCCTCGGCGCAAAGTTTAATTATCCGCGGCTGTTCCGCCGCATTGTGGCCGTGCCCGCGCGGGGACAGCGGTGGCCACAGGGGCTGGGACAGCCGCGGATGGCACCACCCGGGCGGTAATACCTGGGTTTTAGAGCTGGGATGGGTCAGGCAGGGATGTTCTCCTTTCTCTTGCTTTTTTTTTGTTTTGTCTTTTCTATCTCCCGTCTGTGCCGAGGAGCCGGAATTTCTCAGCTCCCGCTCGTTCCGTGCCCACGTGCGCGGGACCTGTGTGGGATCCGTGAGGAGCCGCGGTGTCCATCAATTATTTATAGCAGGAACGGCTTCGTTTTGCTCCTCATTTATTCCCCATTAGCTCCGCGGTAAATACAGGGGAAAAAAAAAAAAAAAAAGGGGCTGGAGGCACGGAGGAACTCCAGGAATAAATCCGCTAAGGAGGGGGCAAACGTTAGGGAATGTGGAAGGGCTGGGAGTTGGAGGGAATAAAAAGCTTTAATCTAAGAAGGGTTTAAATACTCTTCTAAATGTCAGCTCCTTAATAGCTTGTCCTGAGCCCCGGCGTGCTGGGAAATGGAAATGATGGAGAGATCCCGCTCCTGTTCCCAACAGGAGCTTTCCCCGTTTCCATCTCCTCTCCCTGATCGCTCCGATTGCATTTAATTCATCCATTCCTGTTTGGGTGAGGGGATTTTTTTTTTACTTCCTCCTCCATCCTTCCCCTCTTCCTCTCATTTCCCTCTGGGATCCAGCCAGAAATTAAATTCGTGCCTTGGGAAGATCTGGGGAGCAATAGGGGGTGATGGTTTTTTATTTTAACACACCCCCCCCCTCCTCTCTGGGGACTTGGGATGTTGCATGAATGGAATATTTAATGCAAAAAGAGGAGGGGAAAGGAGGAATTTTGCTCATGGATTTCAATCCCAAACCCCTCAGCCCGGAGGGCCCTTCCGGAAAAATGAGGGAGGTGTTGGAGCCTGGGAAAGCTGTTTGGACCTCCCAGGGCGGGGGTGAAAGGACCACAAATTCCATTAAAAAAGCAAGGAAAAGCCAAGTTGGTGCCCTGGGCCGGGAGGGGGTGCTCGGGTGGATGTGACATGCCCAGGATTTATCCCACTGAGCAGAAATTTGGGATTCCCAGCCCTTGAGATCCAGCTGGGTCCGTTTATTTCCCTTTTTTCCCTCTGCAGGCTGGAATTCCCTCCCTGGCTCCAAGGCTTTTTTTTTGCTGTTTGTGTTTATTTATCAAGGACACCGTGGTTTAGGGGGAAAAAAAAATCCAAAATCCACAGAAGTTGAAAAGCGGAGAGATCAAGATCCGTCATTTGAGAAGAAAACCAACAGTGACTGCAGCGATTCCCGGGAGGATCGGAGCTGTCACCGCTGTCACTTCCTGCTAAACAGCCCTCAAAGAGCATTTACATGGAAAACACATTTACATGGGAAAGCCATCGCCTCTCTGAGCAGGGAAATCCTGCTGGCAAACAGAATTCCAGGATGGAACGGGCTGAGAGGGATCTTCAAACCCCACCCCTGCCATGGAGACACCTCCCGCTGTCCCAGGTTATCCCAGCGTGGCCTTGGGCACTGCCAGGGATGGAGCTGCTCTGGGAATTCCAGCCCAGCCCCTCCCCACCCTCACAGACAGGAATTCCTTCCCAAATCCCATCTAAATCTCCACTTTCCCAGTGGGAAGCCATTCCCTGTGTCCTGTCCCTCCACCCCTTGTCCCCAGTCCCTCTCCAGCTCTCCTGGAGCTCCTTCAGGCCCGGGAAGGAGCTCTGAGCTCTGCCTGCAGCCTTCCCTTCCCCAGGAGAACTTTCCCAGCTCTCCCAGCCTGGCTCCAGAGCAGAGCTGCTCCATCCCTCTGACCCCTCAATCTCCAGCTCCTCCCTGGGGTGGGGTCCTGGAGCTGGAGCGGCACAACCCGACGGGAAGTTCGGGGCCAGTCCAGCCTTTTCCAACAGAACAGGATCTGTCCCAGCCTTTCCCAGGGGTGAGAGCTGCAGGAGCCGAGGCTGAGCCCTTTCCCCCATCCCTGCCAGCCCCAGCCGGGGTTTGGCATCCCCTGGGAAGAGCCAATTCTCCTTTTCCCGGTCCCACAAACCGGGAATGTGGCTCCCGGACCGTCCACTGACACATCCTGCTCCGAATCCCCAGGGCAGATCCTTTACCTTCGGGAAAAGCCTTTGGATCCTTGTCTGGGGAATTGGGAGATGAGGAACGGTGCAGAGGCTGGGAGGGCTGGAAATTCCGTCCTTAACAACCACGACATCGGATTTTCCAAAGCAAAACTCGTCCCTGTTCCCAACAATCCACCCCGACGAGGCTCCCAGCAGCTCCAGACCACACTGGATTTTAATCTCCCTGAAATCCATTTCCAACCATTCTTTGGGATTCTCTTCCAGGCCCTGTGGCTCAGGTTTGGGGTGTTTGAACTCCTGGCCTCAGAGTGAAGCTCTGGGGGCTTTTGTCAGATTAATTCGCATCTTTATAGGATTAAATCTATTTATTTTATATAAATATGGGGTGGGGAAAGCTCAGCTTGGTTCCTTGGAGGGAAAACTCTGCCAGGGGAGGGAATTTGGAGCACCTGGACCAGCTTTGGTGGATTTTAAAGCAAAAGGAGCAGTGCCCGGTCTGGGTGTCTGCAAAATGAAGCCAACCAAGCTCTGGTTGAAATAAAACCTGACCTGGTCATTAATCCTGAGATCCATTTCCAAAGGTCAGGTGTTGATTTAAAAACAGCCTGGCTCCATCCCCGGGCAGTTGGGAATTCCTGGGGGAATTTCCATGGCCATCATTAGGCAAAATGTCAGGTTCAGAGTGGGAAGAGGCAACTTCTGGCCTTAAAAATGACAAATTCGGGCAATTTCAGCCAATTCTTGTCTGAAAGCCGACCTGTTCCAGCTGCAGGCACTGCAGCTCTTTTGCCTCCCTGTTTCACGGAGAGAAGGGATGGGAAAAGCAGGAAGACGGGAAAATTCTGTCAGTGACAGAGCTGTCACCGTCCCAGGTTCCTCCAAACCCTTCCTTGGTAAAACCCAATGTGAAAACCATCCCAAGAAATTTCCTGGATCTGTGGAGGACGCGTAACTTCATCCCAACAAAAAGATTCCTGGAAAAGCTGGAATCTGACGGATGAGGGACTCTGCCCTGTTGGAATCGACAATTCCCTGTTTTCCTCCCGCCTTTTGGCACACCAGGATGTTCCCGCTCCACGTTTGGCACCAGATTTCCTTTCTCCAGGAGAAAATCCCGTCATTTCCACGTATTTAATCACAGAAACTCTTCCCTGATTAACGCTCCCGGTCCTTGGGGAAGGAGGGAGTGAAAGAGAGAAGGAAAACAACCAGGAACTGGAGCCGAGCTCTCTCCGGCAGCCAAACAAATAAAGGATGATGGATAACGAAAGGGAGGAGAGGGAATTGGGCTCTTCCCTTCTCCAGCAGCCCCACCAAATCCCATCCCTCTGTTCCCTGGTAATTCCCGGCCTGTGGCAGGGGGGTTCCCGATATTAATTAACTTTGTTTATCGCTGCTGGCAGAGTGACTCCGGCAGTAAATCAAGCAATTAAAGCCTCGGGATTGCCCTGGGAAGGGAAGGATCCAGGTGCCAGGAAGGATTTGCTTTCTGCTTCATGTTTTATTCACGGACTCTCCGCTGCTTCTGCCCGGACTGGAGCGGTCTGGCAGCGAAAAATGCCAAGGAAAAGTCAAAAAGGTTCCCCAAAATCTCCCTCAGCCTTGGCATTCCCAGCTTGGCCAAAAAAAAAAAAAGCATTAATGGTGCCAGGGTGAGGCTTGAGGAGGATAAAAATTCTCCGTTTGTCCTGCTGGCGAAGTTAAACGCTGAAAAAGCTCTAAAAAAATATTTTAAAATTAAATCAATAAAATTTATCAGTGATGAAATTTATGAATTGTAAAACGTATTCTTTCTAGAACTCATTCTTTAGGAATGACGGTTTTGCTTCGAAATTCTAAAACGGAACTCGGATTGTTTCAAACGAGGAGCAAAAATCAGCCAAGGAGAAAAGGAACCGGAAAGGGTTAAAGCCGCTCCTGCCTGTGCTCGGTCCCGGCTGTCCTTTCCCAAAAACATGGAATTACCAGGGCTGGAAAAGGCCCCCGGGATCATGGAACCCAGCAGTGCTCCTCTCTGGGGGTGGCAGGGACACCCGGGGGCTCCGGAGCTCGGGAGGATCCGGAGCTCTCTTCTTAGGCTTTGGCTGCTCCGCGGGATTTGTTGGCAGCGGGTCCGGATTTAATTGGATGTGGTGAGAAGAAAACACCAAGGAAAAAAAAAAAAACGAGGGAAAAGCCCGAGTGGGATCCGAGGGAGACTCTTGGCTCCCGGCAGCGCTCACACTTGGCTGCTAATTACAGGGAAAAAGCAGCAATCCCTGGGGGAAGTGGCGAGGGAGCGGCTCCAAACCCTCAGCGAGAGTGGGAAACGTTCCCTGCTTTCAGGATTGTTCTTTTTTTTAACTTTAACTTTTTTTAAAATCCATATTTTAACTTTTTTTTCTTCTTTTTTTTTTTCTTTTTTTTTTTCTTTTTTTTTTTTTAATCCCCGATTCCTGCGGCCTGGAAGCTCCATCACATTTTGCCTGGAGCGCGTCCGGGATGAGGAGATTCTGGGGAAAAAAGGGGGATCAGTGAGGACCTTGTGGCTCTCCACAACCCCTGACGGGAGGGGTCAGGCTCAGCTGAACCCAGGGAACAGGGACAGCAGGAGGGGACACTGGATCCTTCCCAGCTCCCCGAGCACCCCAAATAAATCCCAGCCCCCTGAGCAGCCCGGGCTGTCTCCCGGTGCTCCCGAGGCTCCTCCAACCCCACCAGGAGGTTGGAAAAGCAGCGTTTCCAAAGATTTTCCCGTGTGACCTAAAAAAAATAAATATGGGGGGAAAAAAGCGGAACAAAGACCTGGCATGGAAATAAAAGTTGTCGTGGGAAGAGGTAAAATCCCCGTGCCCAGCAGAATTCCCGGAGGGTGTTGGCACCCCGGGAAGTGGCTTTTCCATCGGGCTGGGAATGCTTTAGTTCCTCTGCGCTTTTCCTTCCTTAAAAATCGCTGATTGGGCACCCCCGGGTGATGATCGCCCCCATTTATTGCTGTGTTCGGGAAGGGTGGGTGACTCCATGGGGAATTCCCAGATTTTGCGGCAGGAAAGGGAACTGCTCCGGCAGAAAATAGGGAAGAGCATCCCAAAGGTTCCGCAGACAGGACTGGGGGCAGAGGAGAATTCGGGATCCACCTGACCCCTGGGTCTGATCCAGACGGCTCCAAAACCAAAGGAGGGAGAAGGAATAGGCGTGGTTTTTGTAAAGCCAAGCTTGGCCAAGCTGCTGAAACCCAAACCAGGAGATTTCAGCTGGAAACCAGGAAGATCCATGTCAGGCCGAGCTTTTTATTCTGATTTATTTGCTGCTGGAATTCCTGACGAACCCGAGCCTGCCCAGCAATTAAATTACATTTAATTGGATTAGATTAGAGCTGAGGGGAGCTTCCCTCTCCCTCCACAATTCCAGGGAAAGAAAAATGAAACATTTCAAGGAAAAAACACAAGCTGGGCTTGAAAAAGGGGGGAAAAAAAACCAGGCGGATTTATCCGGATGAAGAAAGGGAAATGTAATGAATTCCCATCGAGCAGGAAGCCTGGAGAGAGAACCCGAAGTTGGGGGATTCATCGAGGCCATAATTGCCCCGTGTTTATTGATTTTCCAGAGATAACAAAACAAATGTTTGTGCAGATTGGGCTCCGTTTATTCCATTTATTTCCCGGCGGAGTTGATGTTTCTCTCTCTTAGAAAAAAAGCAACAACAACAATAACGACAACAACAAAAAATTGCTCTTAAATTCATTGTTGTTTTTCCGAGCTGGTTATTAAATTATTGCCGGATCCCACCGGCTCCATCTCCCTGCAAATTGGTTTGTTTGGAAGGAGCTTCCACTTTGCAGCCGTTTATGAAGCAGCTTTTTATTTGTCCCCCCCTTAATTGTTGGCGTTAAAGGAGCAGGACCTGGCTCTGCCTGGTGGAATTCCAGAATCCTGGAATGGTGTGGGATGGGAGGGATTTAAATCCCAGGCAGTTCCAACCCCGACTCCTTCCATGAGACCGGATGGATCCAGCCTGGCCTTGGGCACTGCCAGAGATCCAGGGGCAGCCACAGCTTCTCTGGGAACTCCAGCCCAACTCCTCCCCACCCTCCCAGGCAGGAATTCCTTCCCAGATCCCATCTAAATCTCCCCTTTCCCAGTGGGAAGCCATTCCCTGTGTCCTGTCCCTCCAGCCCTTGTCCCCAGTCCCTCTCCAGCTCTCCTGGAGCCCCTTCAGGCCCTGCCAGGGGCTCTGAGCTCTCCCCAGAGCCTTCCCTTCTCCAGGTGAGCATTCCCAGCTCTCCCAGAATCCAGAGGGGCTCCAGCCCTGGAGCAGCTCCGTGTTCAGCTCTGGGCTTGCTCCAGCAGCTCCAGGTCCTTCTGCTGTTGGTGGGCCCGGAGCCACAGGCTGGGACTCCAGGTGATAATTCCAGCTGATAATTCCAGTTGATAACTCCAGGTGATAATTCCACTGGTAATTCCAGTTGATAACTCCAGCTGATAATCCTGTTTTATAACTCCAGCTGATAACTCCATCTGATAATTCCAGCTGATAACTCCAGCTGATAACGCCCCACTGCCCCCTCGGCCCCCAAAACCCTGCCCCTTTTCCCTACAGAGAGCAGGGACACGGAGGACAGAGCCGGGAATGAGCTGTCCGTGGTACCCAATCCTCGGAAAAACTCATCCCGGAGCTTTGGCTTTGGCCCCGCTTTAATCCCCAGCATTCCCGAGGCTCCTGGAGCCTTTCCCTGGATCACCAATCCCTGGCTTTAATCACAGCTCAGGCCCCACTGTCTGCGCTGCAGCAACACTTCCAGCTCTGATTGATTGGGATTTAAATCCTGATTTTCTCCCCGAGCATAATCAGGCCTGGATGGGGAGATTCTGCCGGTGACAATTAAAATAATGAAAATGAACTTTAAGTGACATTCAAACACCGTCACCTGCTCCCGGCTCCGCTCTCCCCCCCTGGCATCCCGGGAGCTGCAATTTGGAGCATCATTCACCGCAGGCTGATTGCAGCTGCATCCATTCAGCCTCTGGAGCTCCAATCCTGCAGCAGCCTCAAAAGAAGCTGGGGGAAAAAAAAAACAGGGAATTTTCAGGTGGCAGGACCTGCCCCCTGCGCCGGATTTCCAGGAAAGCTCAATGTTGGGATCCTCGCCAAAATCTGGAGTGGGTCCTGGAGTTTTCTGGGTGCTCAGGGATGGGGATGTGCTCGTTGTGTTTGTGGGGCAGAACTGAGTGTTCATCCACTCCCAGATCGCTGTTTCCCGATGCATCCAGATGCCGCCAATCCATGGAATGACTGATGGTGACGGGGCCAGGGGCTGCTCCAGAGCCTTGGGTCATCCATCCTGCTGGGATCTGGGGCTGGATAAATCCCAGCCCAGCGTGGCCCAGCTCCTCCTGCTCCGTTTGTTGGAGAGTTTTGAGGCTTCCACCTCGTCCAGGATGTGAATTCCCACCCCTCACTCGTGGTTCTGGAAGGGTTTTCCTGCCTCTCCATCATCCCAGCAGGGAATTGTTCCCTCCTGGGCTTGGCAGCTCCTGTGAGGAATTCAGAGGGGGTTGGGGAAGGGGTTCTGGTTCTCCAGTGCAGGGAAATCAGTGAGTTCTGGAAAAAAGGGGGTGGAAATCCCTCACCCTCCATCCCACCCCATTCCAGAGCTTTTTGGGAAAGGATTTACCTCTCCAAAGCAGCTGCAGCCGCCCTGGCACCGGGATTCTCCCCGTCTTGGCCACCTCCTCCATGGAATCATCTCCAGACTGGGATCTCACTGCTGTGCTTCGCTCCAGGAAAGGAAAGCAAATCCTGCCATCCGTGCCCGTCACTCCAACCCTCCCAACACCTCCCAGGCTGGCAGGGATGCCAGGATTGGGAGTTTTCCCTCTGCCTCCCTCAGATCCCGGGTTTTCCCTGAGGTGGCGGCGCGTGAACCTCGTCGATAAGGAGGGGTTGGGAGCAGCTTTCCCGAGCCAGGGATCGGTGCCAGGAGAGCTCTGCCGAGGGATTGCGGGGATGGAAGGGTGGCTGCAAGGCTGGGAGAGCTGGGCATGTTCACCTGGAGAAGAAAAAGCTCCCGGGAGAGCTCAGAGCCCCTTCCCGGGCCTGAAGGGGCGCCGGGAGAGCTGGAGAGGGACTGGGGACAAGGGATGGAGGGGCAGGACACAGGGAGATTCTTCCACCTGATGGTGGACAGGGTTAGGTGGGATATTGTGGAGGAATTCCTGTCTGTGAGGGTGGGGAGGGGCTGGGATGGAATTCCCAGAGAAGCTGTGGCTGCCGCTGGATCCCTGGGAGTGCCCAAGGCCGGGTTGGGATAACCTGGGACAGTGGAAGGTGTCCCTGGACATGGCAGGGGCGGCACTGGATGGGAGTTAAGATTGTTTCCAACCCAAACCATTCCGGGATTCTGGGATTCTCCAACCCCCCAGCAGGAGAAGGACACAGCCCAGGCCGCTGTGACACCTCAGGACGTGGCAGTGACACCGATTTTTCTCAGGGATGTTTTGTCCCCGGGCTCGTGCCGTGTGTTCTCCCGGAACCGCTCCCTGTCCCCAGCCAGAGCAGCTTTGTCTCCGGCTCAGCAGGAGCTCCGGGAGCTGGGAAGGGCTGGGAAGAGCTGCCAGGCAGGAGCTGCCTGGGCTCCCTGGAACGCTCCCATCCATCTGCTGAGGGAGGTGACAAAGCCTTGGCTCAGCTCCTCCCTGCATGGCTGTGTTTGGAGCCAGGAGCTGCAAGGAGAGCCCCGGGAGTTCCATCAGTCCCAGCGGATCCTTGGGAGTTGGCAAACCTCAGAAATGCTGCTGGGACACGGCAAAATGGCTTTGAGGGCTCCAAAGCCACAGTTCGGCTGGCAGGGACACACAGTCCATTGTCCCTGCTTTCAAACATGTCACCCACCTTGGCTTTGGGGCTGAGGGACCCTGCACTGCTCCTTCACTCGTTTCCTAATCATGTCCAAAGATTCCTGCAGCTCTGGCTGCTGCCCGGGAATCCCCATCCCATCCCCGCCAGCTCCAGGCCGTGCTCAGACACAGCTTTTGACCAGTTTATCCCAGTTTGTGTTGGGATGTGATGGGCGAGGGAAGAGCTTGAGGAATTCCAGGAGGAGGGAGCTGCTCCTGGGAAATCAGGGTTGATTTCCCATAGGGCCTGAGAAGCCCTGGAATTCTCCCAAAATTGGATGCAGAGATTTTGGGATGGCACCTGTGGAGGTGTAGAAGGGCTGGGAATGCAGGGGAGGACCGGAATCAGGAACTGAGGGACAAACCCCAATCTGTGACATCAAAAATCAGATTGCCACGGTCCCCTGTCAGCAGCTCTTCACTCCTAATTACCCGCAGATAACGAGCGAGCACGAGATTGGGAGATACCAGGATAATTTACTGTTCATCAAAGGAAAAAAGTAATGGAATTGTTCATCTTCAGTGTCTCCAGTTCCGTACCAAGGATGCTGCCCAGGAGACTCTCCTGACGGCCCTGCCAAAAATCCGTCACAGCCATTAGCAACAAAGTTATTAGCTGGTAATTAACTCCGTAATTAACTCCGGCAATCAACACGGAGATCTAACGTGAACTCGAGTTAAGTCGAGGGCCATTAATGTGCGCCAAGATCTCTCCACGGTGGCCGCGGTGACAACACCAAAGGTTTCTGGGAGGAGCCGTTGGGATCATCCCAACGGTGCTGAAGGTTTCCGGGAGCAGCGTTTGGAGCCGTTGGGACCATCCCAATGGTGCCGAAGGTTTCCGGGAGGAGCATTTGGGATCATCCCAACGGTGCCGAAGGTTTCCGGGAGGAGCCATTGGGACCATCCCAACAGCGCCGAAGGTGTCTGGGAGGAGCGTTTGGAACCGTTGGGATCATCCCAACGGTGCCGAAGGTTTCCAGGAGGAGCCGTTGGGATCATCCCAAGGGCGCTGAAGGTTTCTGGGAGCAGCGTTTGGAGCCGTTGGAATCATCCCAAGGGCGCTGAAGGTTTCCGGGAGGAGCGTTTGGAGCCGTTGGGATCATCCCAACGGTGCCGGGGCTTGGTGCAGCCTTCTGCTCCCTCCTTCCCACACTTCCAGCACGGGAATCCCACGTTTCCAACCTCCAGCCTCTCTGCATCCACTCCTCCTCGTGGGTCTCAAGGAGTTTTTGAACCTTGATGAGTTTTTGAACTTTGATGAGTTTTTGAACCTTGATGAGTTTTGGAGCTTGCGTGAAGTGCCAAATTCATTTCTCCTTCTTTTCACGCGGGAATTGTCACCTCCTGATGTCCAGGCCTCTTTCCTGTCACCTCCTGCTCCTCAGACCCCTCTTCTCCCTGCTCTGCCTGCAGCCACTCCAGCTCCAGAGGGTTTTATCCTCCCAGCCTTTCCCATCCCCTCCCCGTCCCTCTGGAGCGGCGTTCCCACTCCCAGCCCTGCTGCTCTCCCCTCTCCACGTGGAGAGCACAGGGAGAGGCAGCGGATCTGGCATTCCACGGAGCTCTCCTCAAGGACACCGAGGCGGCTCCTCAGGAATGATCCAGTGCCAGCCTGGAATATCAAACAATGGCCCCGGCAGCCAGGGCCTCACGGATCTCCTGCAGCATTCCCGATATCCTGACCTGAAATGGGAATCAGGGGGAGGCCCAGCCCTATCCAAGGGTGGGTTCTTTTTTTATATATTTATATTTTTTATTCCTTTCACTGTCAGAAGTTTAACAAAAGTGAACAGAGATTCCAGGGAATCCTTTATCTCCGGCAGCAATCGGCTTAAATCAGCTGCGGGCACGGGACACGCGGCTAAGCGTGGATGACAAGGGGAAATTCCATGGCTTTCCGAAATAACCCCGGCTGGCGGAGAGCAGGGAAGAGCAGAGCAGGGAAAAGGTGTGGAAAAAGCACGCGGAGGGCAGGGAGCGAGCGGGAAAGGGGAGTCCCTGGCTCCTGTGAGATGGCATCAACCCAGGATATCCCGATCCTCCCAGCTCCCATCCTCCCAGGACATCCCGATCTTCCTGGCTCCCATTGCCCCAGGATATCCCACTCCTCGTCCTGCCTGGGAATCACCCCAGGAGATTCCATTCCTCCTGGCTCCCATCATCCCAGGACAGCCCGATCTTCCTGGCTCCCGTTGCCCCAGGACATCCTGCTTCTCCTGACTCCCATCCTCCCAGGACATCCCGATCTTCCTGGCTCCCATTGCCCCAGGATATCCCACTCCTCGTCCTGCCTGGGAATCACCCCAGGAGATTCCATTCCTCCTGGCTCCCATCATCCCAGGACAGCCCGATCTTCCTGGCTCCCATTGCCCCAGGATATCCCACTCCTCGTCCTGCCTGGGAATCACCCCAGGAGATTCCATTCCTCCTGGCTCCCATCATCCCAGGACAGCCCACTCCTCCTCCAGCCTTGGAATCCCCAAAATCCTGAAATATCCCCAGGCAGCATCCAAGCAGCCACCAAAAGCTCTGGTGAGAGATCCACGCTGCCCATGGACTCACCCTGGTTCTCCCCTTTTCCCATAAATCCCCCCCCGACGAGGTTTTTCCCCGTGGGATGACATTCCCAGCGCTTCCCGCCGGAGCCTGGCAGGAAGGATTCTCGGAGTGCCCGGAGTGGAGTCAGGCACCATCACCTCCCTCATTCCCCCAACCTGTAAGCAGGGCCGAGCCTCTCCGTCAGTATTCCTTGATATATCACTTAATAAAACTTTATGGAGCCAGGACGAGGAATCCACACGGAACAGATGAACTGGGATTGAAATATGGCCCAATTAAAGCTGGAGCGGGCCTGGCTTTGCTTGGAGCATCCTCCAGCTTGAAATGAAATCCTCACCCAGGGAGATAAATCAGAGGAACCCCAACCCTGCTCCGCTCATGAGCGAGCAGGGATCAGCCAGGCCTGGGAGTGTTGGGAAAAGGCAGATTCCAGTTGGGATGGGGATGTTTGCAGCTTTCTCCCTGGGGCTGGGCTCTTCCCCAGCTTTTCCTGGCTCATCCCTGCAGGAGGGAAAACAAACCCAGCAAATTGTTTTGCCGTGGTGTTCCCACAGCTGCAATTAGAGCCCATTCAGGCTCCGGGTTTATTTCCCCTCCTTCCACGTCCTCTGTTTTTTCTCCCTTCAAGAAAAGGGGATTATTTTTAATTACAGTTTTACAGTCGATTAATGAACCTCAACAATGTGCTAATGAACGGGATGCAGGCACCAGGACACGAGGAGCTTCCATGGATTCCAGCAGGTTCCTGAAGGATTATTTCTCCCCAGGCTGCTCTGTGGAGATTGGGAGGTGGGGATGGAAAACAGGCAGGTTGTGTTCTCCTGGATTCAGGCTGGAATATCCCAAATATCCTCCCAAAGTGCTCCTGGGAAGGCTCTGGGCTCGGGAGTTTTCTGCCCCGTCCCACAGGAATATCCCGGTGTTAATGCAAATCATCCCGGTGTAATTCCGCGGAGTTAAAACCCCCCACGATTCCCATTTTTTCGGCACAGAGGGATCTCACCCCTGGAGTTGGAGGCTTTGCTTTTCATCAAACCCAGCTCCAGCCTCTCCCCCTCCGAATGCAGGGAAAGCTTTGGGTTTTGTGCATGTGGAAAAGGTCATTCCAGCAAAAAATCCCGGAGCCTGGCGCGCAGCTTTTATTGAGGTGAGAAGGATTGAAATCCTGCCAAGCCCAGCGAAACGGGAAAAACAAACGCTCCAAAAACCTGGAGCCAACCTCCAAAACCCCAACCAAACCCCGGCCATGCCTTCCCGCAGGGGTGAGACCACGGATTTGGGATGCGGCGTGGATTGGGTCAGCTCAGCCTCCCCCCAGCCCTTCCCATCGCCTTGTTCCTGCAGGATTTCCACCCAGAGGGGAAGCTGGGTTTAAATCCCAATGGAAAACACCCCGATGCTCCCAGGGCTTTATCCAGCCTTTCTCCTGGTTTTTCCTCCTCAAATTCTCCTCAGGAACCTGTTGCTCCTCTTTAGCTCCTGGAGCCAGAGCTCTGGGTACCTCTGAGTGGGAATGAGGGAGCGGGAAGAGGTTTGGGAGCAGGAGCGGAGCTGTGGGAATGGTTTGGGTGGGAAAGGACCTTAAATCCACCCAGTGACACCTCCCACTACCCCAGGCTGCTCCAAGCCCCATCGGAACCTGGCCTTGGGCACTGCCAGGGATCCAGGGGCAGCCACAGCTGCTCTGGGAATTCCATCCCAGCCCCTCACCACCCTCACAGACAGGAATTCCTTCCCAAATCCCATCCATCCCTGCTCTCTGGCAGTGGCAAGCCATTCCCTGTGTCCTGTCCCTCCATCCCTTGTCCCCAGTCCCTCTCCAGCTCTCCTGGAGCCCCTTAGGGCCCTGCAAGGAGCTCTGAGCTCTCCCTGGAGCTTTTCCCTTCTCCAGGGGAACATTCCCAGCTCTCCCAGAATCCAGAGGGGCTCCAGCTCTTTGATCTGAGATTCCCCCCATCCCTCCATCCCTTTATCCCTTTAAACCCCAGACCTGTGCCCTCCAAAAAAAGAACGGCCGAGCATCAAAATCCCTTTCCCAAGTTTTCCCGGTATTTCCAGGAACGCAGGCGAGGACCGTTCACCTTTAACAACTACTCCACGATTTCGGGATTTTTCTTTACCCCTCCACACCCTCCACCCTTTAATCCAGGGACGTGTGGAATTCCTGCAGCCCCCGACCCCAAACCCTGCCGGGTCGGGCAGGAGTCCCACCCCTCCAAAAAAAAAAAAAATATATATAAAAAGTAGGGAAAGAAATGCAGTTTCCCGAAGGAAAAAGCAAAGGAACCCCTGTGGATGTGCGGCCCCGCTCTCCCCTATCTCCAAGGCTCCATGTGCTCCTGGCCCTGCCGTGATAAGGCTCCTTTGAATCCCTTTTCAATCCCTGCCCTTCCTTCCCATTGGCTGCCGCCTTCCCGAAAATCTGCCATGAAAGGGAAATAGAAAAAAAACAACAACAACAACAACAACAACCCTGAAACTCTCAGGGCTGAGTGAAATCCGTTTGTTCGGGATTCACGGAGCGTTTTCCTGGGAAGGGAGGGGGGGTGTCGGCTCCGGGTTGGGAATGGGGGAATTTGGGGTCCCCTTTTCCCACAGGGAATGGGGGAATTAAAAACAAATCCCTTGGAAATGAAGGATGAGGGATGGGATGGGAATTTGGGATGGGATGGGATGGGATGGGATGGAATGGGATGGGATGGGATGGGATGGGATGGG
>WAAE01016854.1:144846-188656 GCA_013400495.1 Nicator chloris
GAAGGGTGGAGGGATGGATGGATGGATGGATGGATGGATGGATGGATGGAGGGATGGATGGATGGAGGGATGGATGGATGGAGGGATGGATGGACGGACGGATGGATGGATGGAGGGAGCGATGGATGGACAGATGGAAGGAAGCCAGGAGAGGAAGAGGGATGGGTGGATCAGAGCCAGCACCTCCAGAGCATCCCTAAGGAGCATCCAAAGGCACAATGGTGGCACTTGTGTGGCTTCCAGGCCACAGACAAGCTGGGAAGGGCATTCCCACTCCATCCCGGTTTTTAAGGACCCTTCCAACCCTTCCCCTGGGCTGAGCAGTGCTGTCCCCACCCCATTGTCCCCACCCCATTGTCCCCACCCCGCTGTCCCCAGGCCCTGGGGACACCCCGGCTGGCTCTGCGGGATCCCAGGGGATCAGGGGCTGCCATCCATTAGCAATTCCCGCAGCCCTGCCATCCATCCCGGCCATTTCGGGATCACCGGCCGTAACTCAGCCCGTTCCACGCGCCAATCCCATTTTTTATCCATGTTTTATTCATGGAGGCGGGGTCAGGTTTATGTCGAAGGATCAATACAAGCCTCCATCACGGCGCATTATTAATTAATAAGGAATCCATTATCTGCAGCCAGCCCGGCCGCTCCCTCGGATTTTCTCCCTGGAGAAGCTTTTTGGGGGCAATTCCGAAAATTTACAGCCTGGTCGATCTCCTTCCCTCCCTCCTTCCCTCCCTCCTCCTGCCCAGGGATAATGGGAACTTTATTTAGCGCTGGCTGTCCTTTGTCCCCGCTGATGTCCCCGCCCTGCCTGGATCCTCCAACAACCCCGAAATCTGTGGGAAAGGTGGGGCAGGGAAGAGCATCCTGGGGTTGCGCATTCCATTTGTTTTGGATCATTTGGCTTTATTTCCGATTTTTTTTTTGTCTTTGTCACACCGTGACCGGACAGGGAATGCGTTTGTGGCCACCTCCAGGACAGGACGGTCGTGGGGACGTCACCCGTGGGAGGGAGAAAATGGAGGCAACAAAAATCAGGAAAATTCAGGATAAATCCGTAGGAAATGCAAGCCCCCAGCACCAGAACAACTCCAACGCCTCCTCTCCCTCTGGAATTCCCAAAAAAGGATCCCCCAGACGCTGTTTTGGTTTTTTGGCGCCGTTTCGCCCTCAGGAAGGGCTGGAATGAGAATTCCCGCTCGGTTCCCACTGGTTTTTATGGATGGCTCCTTCCAGAGGTGCCCAGGGATGGGGAGAACCCCCCCAGGCGTTCCCGGGATCCCAAAGAGCTGGGAGTGGGCAGGAGGGGACGGATTTGCCAAGGAATCCCAGGGAAGGGACGTAAAACCTCTCCCATGAATTGGGGACGACACCGGTGACCCCGTCCCCGCCCCATACTGCACGTGTTCGTAAATCCAACCCTTATCAGCACTAATTAGCTCTAATTAATGGAAAGGGAGGAATTATTAGGGGAAACCATAAAATCCTTTGCCTGGGGAAGCCTTGGGACAGGTCGGGATTTTGGGAGGACGGGAACTGCTGGACTCATCAGAAACGAGCCCGGCTCAAGCTCTGACCTCCCCCAGCTAATTAGCTGCGTGGTAATTAATCATTCAGCAGCTTTAATGATGTGGTTCCCCCCTCTGCTTGTGCTGGAGAACACCGGGATGGGAATGATCCGTGCTCGGGGTTCATCTCAGCTGGAAAATCAATAAATGAGGCAATTCTTGCATATGGAAAATGGATTTTCCTCCCCTGGCACCCTCGGAATTCAGGACCTTTCAGGAGAGGAAAATCGGGAATATTTGGAGCCAATAAATCCCTTTGATTTCAAGTTTCATTTAATTTCGATTCCAATTCCAATTCCAATTCCAATTCCAATTCCAATTCCAATTCCAATTCCAATTCCAATTCCAATTCCAATTCCACTTCTATTTCTATTCCAATTCCAATTATCATTTTGATTTTGATTTTGGTTTTGATTTTGATTTTGATTTTGATTCCGATTCCAATTCCAATTCCAATTCCAATTCCAATTCCAATTCCAATTCCAATTCCAATTTCCATTCTAATTTCATTTTCATTGTCATTTTTAGTTTCATTTTTACTCCTAAAAACCTTCATTTTTTACTCCCTTTTTTTTTCCTTAAGTAGCAGCAGCACTTCCCAACCTCTCAGGCATCCAAAACCCAGCCAGGGGAGTTTGGGAATGTTTGGGCCAGAGATAAATCCGGGATAAGGGTTTGGATGGATAATCCTGGAATAAACATCAGCTTTGTGTCAGCTTCTTCCAGCCCCGGAGTCTGAACAAACCCAACCACCAGGAATCGATTCTCTAAAAATGTCAAACGCACACAAAAAATAAAAATAAAAACCCCAAACCCGCCGCGGATAAAAAACGTTTGGTTTGTGGGGAATAATTGAGCTCCTTTCCTGCCTCCCCAAAAATCGATGGGAGGAGGACATGGAAAAACACAATGGGCTCTAAAGTGTAAATAATGAGAGGATGTGATTTGAAAATGGCTCAGCATGACGGGACCGAGGCCAAATTTCCTCGGAATAAAGCTGGGAATGCAGCAGCTTCCAGGTGAGGAGGCTGGAAATGCAGGAGTGAAGGGGAAAAGGGGGGAAAACAGGGCTGGGAATGAGGAGGGAAAGAAAGGGAGCAGCTATGGAGGAGCAGCGCTTGGCCAGGGATGTTTTGGAGCAGAAAACACGGGGAAAAAATGAGGGGAAAACATGGAATTAAATCAAACATCCAGGGATGTTTTAGAGCAGAAAACACGGGAAAAAATGAGGGGAAAACATGGAATTAAATCAAAGTTTGATGCTGGAATATGTGGAAAAGATCAGCTCAGGGTTTGGGGTTTTCCAGGGGGTTTGGGAAGGGAGGAGGTGCCGGGAGCAGAGGCAGGGGTGGGAAGGAGCAGGGATCATCCCATCCCACCTCCCACGGATCCCAGATGATCCCTGCAGGTCATCCAGCAGCAGGAACAGCTGGGAATGTGCTCTCCAATCCCATTCCCATGCAAATGTCACCTCCATAAAGAACCGGGAAGTTCAGTGCAGGCTCCAGGCTGGAGTTGCTGCGGAATGTCAGGTTTGGGAATAAATCCCTTTTTTTTCCATAGTTTTGAGCTCCCTGGTGCTCCAGCTGCTCCTTTAATCCTCTCCAGCACTTGCTGCTCCGAATCCATGAGTGGAGCAGCTCCAGCTCATCCAGCAGTGGGAATTCCCAGCCCCCATCCCTTCCTTTTGCCCATTATCCCTGGAATATCACCCTTGGAGCATCCCAGTGGCCACCGGGAGCCGTGGTGGCAGTGCCACCCGCCCTGCCCAGCTCCATCCCCCTGGAGCATCCCACAATGGCCATTCCCGCATCCCATTCCCACTGGGATGAGTCCTGGAAAGGACCAGGAGAGAGCTGGGAATGGGGCATCCAGGATTGGTGGAGAGGGAGTGGTGGAGTCAATTCCATCGGGATTCCAGTGGGAGGAGCTCGCTGTCCCATCCCAGGATTCACCTGCCGGCAGCAGGATGAGCTTCCTCCTCCTCCTCCTCCTCCTCCTCATCCCTCATCCCTCATCCCTCCTCTCCATGATTTACCTTTCCTTGCTAATAAAATGGGAATTGCTCCAGCTTGGAGGAGCCCCCATCCTGTTCCCATTCCCATTCCCATTCCCATTCCCATTCCTGTTCCCATCCCCATTCCCACTCCCATTCCCATTCCCATTCCCATTCCCATTCCCACTCCCATTCCCATCCCCATTCCCATTCCCATTCCCATCCCCGTTCCATCTCCCTGGTGCAGAGCAGCTGTTCCCAAACCTCTGGCACAGCTGCAGGAATTGTTGGGAATATCCAGAGGGAAGAGCTTGGATCCAGGCAGGATACAGAGCCCAAACCTCCCAGAAAATTCCAAAATCAGCTGGAAAACGAGTGTGGGATCCCTGACTCCATGAGCAGGGCACACAGGAAACGCTCTGATCCCCAGGACAGGCAGATCCCACATGGATGCAGCAGCTTCCCGACGATCCCACCCAAAATCCACAGGGTGGGAGTGGAAAAGCTGCTCCCGGGATAATTCTGCCGCCCTAAACCCGGGAATTGTCACTGTCACCGCCCCATTCCCTCCTTCCCAACATCTTCCCACACTCCAAACCCACTTCCTGTGGGAACGGGAAGGATCCCAGCGGGATAACTCCGGAGCAAACGGCACCGCCGGGCTTTTAAACGAGGCTTTTTAGGGTTTGCTTTGAGTTTTTTATTCCAAATCCCCCAAAGGCTCGATCCCAATTCCCCTTTAAACGGGCAAACCACAACACTGGGAATTTGCCAGGGATCCGAGATGGATTGAGCTCCTCCATCGGGCGGCGGAGCCTCCTTTTGCAGGGAATTTATCGGTGCCATAAATTCCCCCGGACGGGATTGCTGTGAGTGCCATAACACAGCCTCCAGCCAATCTTTTATCTATCGGGCTTTGTCTTGCTTTTTTTGGGGAATATTTATGGACTGGGAGACGCTCCGGGAAGAGGGATCGCTCCTCGGGGTGTCTCTGGCCCTCCCTGGCCATGGATAATTTGCAGGAATGCTCAGCCCTGCTCCAGGCTCTGTTTTTGAGGATTGTTGAACTTAATTCAGGCTCAAAATCTGAATTTAGGGACTCCCAGAGCTCCTGTTTTCCCCAAAAAATAACTCCAAGGAAAGGGGGATCCTAAAGCTCCAACCAATCCCAGCAGGAGACTTTAAACCCCATTTTTTGATGCTTTTTCCCCATTTTTGATCCTTTAACCCCATTTTTGATCCTTTAACCCCATTTTTGATGCTTTAAACGCCATTTTTTGATGCTTTAAACCCCATTTTTTGATGCTTTAAACCCCATTTCCTTGATGCTTTTTCCTTGGACGGGAAAAGCATCAAGGAAATGGACTTGGAATGGGTGAAGAGAGAGGAATTTTCCTGGATCCCAATTCCCATTCCTGTGGCTCTGCCCTAAGGCTCCCAGCTGGGAAAACGAACGGAATCCAATCCGAGCATAGCTGCTTCCATGAAAAGGAAGGAGAAATCCGGCCGGAAAAGCTCCCAAAATTTCAATTTGATCTTCTCCTCACAGCCCTGTCAGCAGCCAGGGAGCTCCATCTGCTCCCGAATCCCGCCTGGAGTCAGCTGGCAAATCCCACCTTCCTTCTCCACGGGCAGGTGCCAGGGCTAAAAATATTCCCAGAAATGACCCTTTCCTTGGCAGCCTCCGGAAAAGCTGGAACTGCAGCGGGATGAGGCCTGGGAAGGAGCAGAGCTGGAGTTTTTAGCTGCCCAAATCCGGGATTTTCCCTTCTCCTGGATCACTTTAATTAATTCCAGCGAATCAGCAAACCCCAGCCCCAATCCCAACCCCAGTGCAGTATCCCCAAGGATCCCGGAGTGTTTTCCTTGTTCCCATCAGGAATTAAACCCGGATGGTTGCCGAGGGGGAAAATCAAATTTGGGATGAATTGGTTGGAAGTTTGGGGGAACGAGCTGTTCCCACAGGGGCTCCAGATGATCCCTGGGAAAATCTGGATTCCCCTTTCCAGCAGCACAACCCGGCCAGGCCGCATTAACCGGGAAACGTGGGATTTCCATGGTGAAATCAAATAAAACATAAAATAAAATGGAATGAAATTGAATAAAATGGAATAAAATCAAATCCCCGGAGTCACTGCTGCCGGAACCATCAGCGTTCCCGGGAGTGAGATCCCTATCCAAGGAAAGTGAGAGGCTTTGGCTGCACAAATTAGATTTCCCCAGGCAGCAGCTTAATTAAAACTATCGAGTGTTCCCAGCTTTTGGAAATTAACTTGGAAAGTGTTTGGATAAAAAAGCCTGGATGGGTTTTTTGTTCCTTTTCTTCTCCCTGAAGTGGAGAGAAAAGGAGAAAAAATGGGATTTTTTTCCCTCTCGGATTCTTTGGAGGGCAGGAAGGAGCAAAGAGGGGGCTGATTTTTTTGGGGATAAACCTGGATTCATCAGGATCATGCGTCAACCTTCTCCCAATTCTTTTATTTGGAGCTGCTTGGGTTTTGTGGGATGGCTCCTCTGGTTTCAATCCCAACCCCGTGCTCCGTGAAAATCCCTAAGGAAAAATAAAACAACAGCGGGATAACGCAGCCAACACCTGATCCAAACAGGAGGAGACGGGAATGAAAAAAAGAGGGAAAAAACCACTCGGCAGCGGAGCAGGAGCCATTAGGGAGCATCAGGAGGAATCAGATCCGCCGGGATGAAGAGCCTGCTCCAAGGAAACAGGCGCGGGATGATCCCGAGCGGAGCCGCCGCCTCCTTCCCGCGGGAATTCCCGGCAGGTTGGAGGTGAATTATTCCCAGCTGCGCTTCCTCGGCTCCGATTTCACGGCCCGGAGGTGATGGAGCTGCTGGTATTCCAGAGGGGAATGTTCCCGCCTGGAGAAGCCGTGGGAAGGAGGATGTGGAAATATTCCATGGCTGAACAGGCCGTGGAGGCATCCTGGAGGGAATTTATGGGATAAAACAGATCCAAGGGGGCCTGGGAGAGGGATTTGTCACTGGGAAAGAGGAGCAGGGAATGCTGATCCCATGGAGAGGTCCCAGTGGGGATTTATGGGGTAAAACACGTCCAAGGGGGCCTGGGAAAGAGGAGCAGGGAATGCTGATCCCATGGAAGGAGCCCGGTGAGGATTTATGGGATAAAACATGTCCAAGGAAGCCTGGGAAAGAGAAGCAGGGAATGCTGATCCCATGGAAGGATCCCGGTGGGGATGTATGGGATAAAACACGTCCAAGGAAGCCTGGGAAAGAGAAGCAGGGAATGCTGATCCCATGGAAGGATCCCGGTGGGGATTTATGGGATAAAACACGTCCAAGGGGGCCTGGGAGAGGGATTTGTTACTGGGAATGCTGATCCCAGTGGTAACACCCTGGGAATGACCCCAGGGTTTGGGACAGTGCTGGAACCTTCTCTGTGCCAACCTGGATGGGGTCCACGAGCCTCGGTTTTCCCAAAATCTCATCCCATTCCTGCCCTTTGGGATGGGACACTCCGGAGTCTTCAGCTGTGCCTCCACCAGCATTCCCAAATCCCAGCAGGGAAAGGGCTGGAATTCTCTCCCAGGGGAACACCTGGTGATCCCACCCAACCCCTCCATCCCAGCCCCACATCCCAGGAAAAACGAGGTGAACTTTCACCACTTCCCACAGGGAAAAATGCCCAAATCCCGGGAGATTCAACCCAAACCCTCTCCAGCGCCCACTTTCCATGGGCATCCAGCTGGAAACACCCCCAGGATTCCAGGGAAAAGGCAAAACCAGCAGCAGGGCCGGACAGGGGGAGGAGAAGCGGGAAAGAAACATTAATAAAAAATCCTTGGATAACACAAAATCTCCTCCCCGGAGGAGGATTCCGAAGCCGATTTTAATTAACTCCGCGTTCCGCCGGAGCTCAGCGCGGAATTATTGTCCATTAAATAAACACCGGCTGATTATTGGGAACGCGTTCCCAGGGCTGCAGGTCACGGCTGCGAGCTGCTCCCGCCGCCTCTTCCCGGGAATCGCTGCTTGGCCTTACAGTTACAGGGAAAAGGAGGCAATTTGTGGGGAAAAACCACCCCTGATCCCAGGAAAACTTGGGGTCTCCACCTGGCATAACGGATTGGATGGAACAGGAGCTGGATTAGGGGGAAAAAACCATCCCTGATCCCAAAAAACTCAGAATTTTCCCCTGGCACGAGGGTTGGATGGAAAAGGAGCTGGTTTTAGGGGGAAAAATCATCCCTGAGCCCAGAAAACCTTGGGATCTCCCCCTGGCACAGCAGTTAGGTGGAAAAGGGGAAGTTTTAGGCCCTGATCCCGAAAAACCTCCGGATTTTCCCCTGGCATGGGGATTGGGTGGAAAGGAGATGGTTTAGAGGAGGAAAAATGATCCTTGATCCCAGAAAAACTCGGGATTTCCCCATGGCACAGGGGCTGGGTGGAAAAGGAGTCGGTTTAAGGAGAAAAAACCATCCCTGATCCCAAAAAACAGCGGAATTTTCCCCTGGCACGGGGGTTGGATGGAAAAGGAGCTGGTTTTAGGGGGAAAAATCATCCCTGAGCCCAGAAAACCTTGGGATCTCCCCCTGGCACAGCAGTTAGGTGGAAAAGGGGAAGTTTTAGGCCATGATCCCGAAAATCCTCTGGATTTTCCCCTGGCATGGGGGTTGGGTGGAAAGGAGATGGTTTAGGGGAGAAAAAACCATCCCTGATCCCAAAAAACCTCAGAATTTTCCCCTGGCATGGGGGTTGGGTGGAAAGGAGATGGTTTAGGGGAGAAAAAACCATCCCTGATCCCAAAAAACAGCGGAATTTTCCCCTGGCACGGGGGTTGGATGGAAAAGGAGCTGGTTTTAGGGGGAAAAATCATCCCTGTTCCCAGGAAAACTTGGGATCTCCACCTGGCATGGCGGACTGGATGGAACAGGAGATGGTTTAGGGGGAAATATCATCCCTGAGCCCAGAAAATCTTGGGATCTCCCCCTGGCACAGCAGTTAGGTGGAAAAGGAGAAGTTTTAGGGGAAAAAACCACCCCGATCCCAAAAAACCTCCGGATTTTCCCCTGGCACAGGGATTGGATGGAAAAGGAGCAGTTTTAGGGGGAAAAACCACCCCTGATCCCGGGAAAACTTGGGGTCTCCACCTGGCATGGCGGACTGGATGGAACAGGAGCTGGTTTAGGGGGAAAAAACCATCCCTGATCCCAAAAAACAGCGGAATTTTCCCCTGGCACGGGGGTTGGATGGAAAAGGAGCTGGTTTTAGGGGGAAAAATCATCCCTGTTCCCAGGAAAACTTGGGATCTCCACCTGGCATGGCGGACTGGATGGAACAGGAGATGGTTTAGGGGAGGAAAAACAATCCTTGATCCCAGAAAAACTCGGGGTTTCCCCATGGCACAGGGGCTGGGTGGAAAAGGAGTCGGTTTAAGGAGAAAAAACCATCCCTGATCCCAAAAAATCCTCGGAATTTTCCCCTGGCACGGGGGTTGGATGGAAAAGGAGCAGTTTTAGAGGGAAAAATCATCCCTGATCCCAGGAAACCTCAGGATCTTTGCCTCCGCAGCGTTTTTCCACCAGCCAGGGAAGGGAGGATTTTTTTTCTTTCTTCCATAAACTGTAATTGATTTCTTTTTTAATGGAATATTGTAATGGAATATTGTCCAACGTGCACAGACTCCTGGGATAAATTATTCAGCAGCACATTTTTAAATAATGCAGCCGCTTCCTGCTCAGGTTTCCTGCTCCTTAAAACCTGGGATGGGAAGGAATCTCCACGTCTGGAGTCTCCATCTCTCCATGATCCGAGTGAAGCTGTCGGGAATTAACAATGGGAAAGGTGAAAATTCCTTCAAGTCGATATCCAGAGCCTGGGTTTACTCCTTGCTCCAAGAGCTGTGGGTGGGAGCGGAGCAATTCCTGCTTTTCCAGGGGGCTGCTGGATCCGAGTGTGGAGGCGGCCAAGAGGAAATGGAATCCAGGAAGGCTCCGGGTGGGATCCAAGCGAGGATGAGGTGATCCATGGGAGAGGGAAAAACCCCGTGCCGGAATTCCTGAGTCCTGGAAAATCGTTGTTATTCCCGGTTCCGGTCAGTTATTCCAGGAGGAGCAGCGGGAAAAGGGGAAACTCCAGGCAGGGCCTGGGGCAGGGGCGATTCCTGCGCATCCCTCGGATGTTCTGGGAATGCTTCACTCCCTGTTTCCCAGCCCCTTCCTCAGAACTCTCCAGAATTTCCAAACCCAGGGCTGAAATCCCTTCCACAGCTGCCTGGGGGGACAGATTCCTGTCTCATTCCCAGATTTGCCTGGCCTAGGTGTTCCCATGATCCACATCTGCCTCAGTTTCCCCTTTCCATGATCAGGGCATTCCCACTGATCCAAGGATCTGGGGGCCACTGTTCCTACAGGGAAAGGAGCTCCAGGCTGCTCCAAAGGCTCTCCCGCATCCCGGGAGGATCCTTGGGGAAAAGGCAGCGGTGCAGGCCCAGGGAATTTGCTCCAAGCTCCCCAAATCAATGGATTGAATCCCAAATTTTCCTGCTGGGACGCTCCGAGCTCCAGCACATCCCGAGAGATGAGTTCTGCTCGTCCCGCTCTCCTTCCCTGCCCAAATCCAATTAAATCCCTTCGTTGGTTCCCTTTGGACGCAACTCCTGGCACAATTAGGGAGTCATTTCCAAGCACACAATAATTGCCTCGTTCCGTCCTCCCTCTCCAAACATTTCGGCCTCCATTCCACACTCCCTTTGTTTTTATTGGGATCGAGAGGGAGGAGGAACTCACCCAAATCCCTAAAAATAAGGGGGGAAAACCCAGCTGGGAGCTCCGGAATGAGGCTGGAGCCTGGGAAAGGGAAGAGCTCCAGCAGGATCTGGGAATGGGGCCGCGATCCCGGATTTCCAGGAGCTTCCAGAGCTGCTCGCCTCATCCTGAGCTACAAATCCCTCACTTCCTCAGCTCCCAAGGACCTGGCTTGGCTTTGATTCCCTGGTTTTAAGCAAATCCCAGCTTTTGGCTCCTTAGCTCCTTGTCCATCCCCGATTTTGGCTCCATCTGGATCCTGTGGATCCACGCGGGCTGCCCCGCTGGATCAGGGATGGCTCAACCAGCTCCCGTCGGATCCCTGATCCTCATTCCCGGTTTTGCCCATCCGGGCACATTCCAGCTGCTTTTCCAGAGGGATTTTTCCTCATTACCACCCCACATCCGCCGGGATTCCGTGTTGGACGCGGAAGTCGATGCCGCCTGTTCCCTGTGACGGATTCCCGAAGCTCCAGGGACTCAATCAAAGGAAAGGACATAAATCACGTTAATTAAAGAATTCCCGAAGCCCTCGCACAGCCCTCGGGATCCGGCCGTGGAACGGGGAAGTGCCCTCGGCATTCCAAGCACTGCCTGCTGGCTCCCAGAAGCTCCTTGGAATAATTGATTTCCCGGGATTGTTTTTTATGGATGTCACAGCCCTGGGAGCATCGGAGCGGGGTCGGAGGGGTGCAACGAGAGGCTCCTTCCTGGAGCGGGTTTGGGAATTGTGGAATCACGGGATGGGAAGGGATCTCAGAGCCCATCCCTGGAACGCGACACCTTCCCTATCCCAGGATCTCCAACCCGGCCTCGGACATTTCCAGGGATGGCAGCAGGAATCCGGATCTGCTGCGTTTTCCCAGGATTCCCAGCCGTGTCCTTGGTGCTCCAGGATCCTGCCCCTTGCTCCTTAAATCCTGGGAATCCGGGTGGAGCACATTTAGGGATCAGAATCACGAATTAATGGCTGGCTGGGAATTCTGCTTCCCGAGGTGTTTGGAATTTGGAATGTGGGATGCAAGGCTGGCGTGTGGGATGTGGGGTTTGGAATGTGGGAGCATCCCCCTGCCTGGAGCTCCCCCAGCCACAGCTGCGTGGAGCTCCGGGCTGGATTTTTGGGATCGTGGTGGGATTATCCCACTCTGCTCCTCCCCGGAATGCCGTCAGGCCTGGCCGTGTAATGAGCTTGCAAATCCATGGGGGAAAAAGCCAGGACAAATCCAAGGCTGCTCCAGGATTTCACCGGCAGCTCCGATGGATCCAAGCTCAGAACAACCTGAGGGAGACCTCCTGGAGCTTTGGGCACTTCCCGGGATGGGGCAGCCACAGCTTGGGATCCTCCTGTCCACGTTTTTTCCCTTTTTTTTCCGTGCTTTTCCCAAGATTTCTTCCCGCTCACATTTGGGAAGCGCCTCAGGGCTGGGAAATCAATGTCGCCTCTGGGATCCCACGCTTCCAACTGGCAGCGATCCCATCCAGGGATTAGTGAGGGATTAGGATGTGGAACAGCACTGATAATTAATTAATGGGCAGGAGGGATAATGAGAACCAGCAAACCGGGATCATCGGATCCAGATTTTTAGGGAAAAAAAAAAAGATCGGAAAAGTTCTGCTGGCCCCTCATCCCTTTTGTCCTGATCCTGCCACCATTCCCTGCTCAGTAAACAGGGGAAAATCCCACAGGGAACACAGCGATGCCAACGGATCCGTTGGGAGATGGGGAGCGGAGATCGGAGCCTGCGGGATGCAGCTCCAAGGGGATTCCAGGGATTTGTAGGAATCCTGAGAACAAAATCCAGCATCCTCCGAATTTTGGGACGCACAGGGGACAGAGACGTCCCAGCTCCTGCCCTGAGGGTGGGAAGTGAAGAATCCCAATCCCTGTGGGAATCCCAATCCCAGCTCCTCGCGGAATCCAGGAGAGTGAGGAAAAACAGGAGGGGAGCAACCAATGGGAGTTCTTGGGAATGGCTCCACAGGATCCGGGAATTCTCCTGGAGATGCTGGGCTGCCTAATTTGGATGGATCTGCCACCGAATCCCAGGGAATTTGGATGGATCTCCCACTGAATCCCAGTGAATTTGGATGGATCTCCCACTGAATCCCAGTGAATTTGGATAGATCTGCCACCGAATCCCAGTGAATTTGGATGGATCTCCCACTGAATCCCGGTGAATTTGGATGGATCTCCCACTGAATCCCAGTGAATTTGGATGGATCTCCCACTGAATCCCAGTGCTGCTGGAAGAGGCAGGAGCTGGAAAATTTCCCGCTGGAAAACTGCACCTTACGCAGGAATTCCCGGGGCTCAGAGCCCCCCTGCTCCTGCAATTCCTCTCCAGAGCGGGAATTCCAGCAGGAATTCATTATCCACCCACTGGAGATCCACGGGGTGAGGAGGGTGAAGGGCTGACCCCGCCTGGAAAAGAGCGGAGCCGAGCATCCACCTTCTCAGGGTGGGAAAAATAATCCCCAGAGCATGGAAATAATCAGGGCTAAACACAGAATTCCCACGTTCCAGCTGGATCTGGCTCCACAAGGACAATTCCCATCCCCAACATCCAACCCCGGCCATCTGGATCCCATTCTTTCCCTGGAATTTGTCCTCCAACACATCCCAGGAGTTGTTTTTTTTTTTCCCCTGGCCCCACAAGCTGCTGTTGCTCCTGGTTTCCCTCTGCCTTATCCCTGTTTTTCCAGCTTATTTATGGAATCATCACACCATTGATTTCCTGACAGCTGCCCTGACCTTTAGGATTTTATAAAATCCGGCTCTTTTTCCACAGCTTTTTTTCCCTGGGCCTTGGCAGCCCGGCGAAGGTGACGCAGGGAATTATTGTGGATTTTTCCGGCTCCTGGGAAGCGACAGGATCCGTGTGGGAAGGGGCTGGCAGCAGGAACAGCATCCATCACCTTTTCCGAGCGAAGGGCGAGCGGCAGGAGGTGGATGGAGCCCTGCTGGGATGCCGGTGACGCAAGAAATTCCCTGGAAAAACAGCTTGCACATGGAATTAACGGAACAGATTGGCCGAGTGGTTTGATCCCCCAAAAAAAAAAACTCATCCAGGCTCCAGGAATCTTGCTTTGCTCCCACTTTTCCTCTCCGGGAGGAACCTCAGGGATTCACAGGGAATTTTGCCCCTGGGAAAGGGAAAGTGGTGGAAGACTGAAGGGAAAGCAGAGCCGAGGCAAAAGGAGTTAAATCAGCTCCACGTGGAAAGGTTTTTTTTCCCCCCGGAATTAGGATTCCAGTGAAAACACATGGAAACAGCCGCAATTCCCAGCCGTGCGGAAAACCACAGCGTGGGAGGAGGGGGGAAAAATCCCCCGGTCCCACTTTCCCCGCTGGTGGCTCAGCAGGAGATCGGGAATGGCGCCAAGGCCGGGTGATGGACAGGGAAGGATGGTGGGGGGTTTTCCAGCCTCTGGAATCCCGGCTTTCCTGGGATTTCTGGGACCCTTCAGCGCGGCTCTTTCGGGATCCCGGGAGCGGCTCCGGCAGGTTGGAATAAATCGGGATGGCACCTCCGAGCAGCGGGAATTGCACGGGGAAAATTAAAATTGATGCTCGGCTCTGGGAGCTGCTCCTGACCCACTTCCAGCCGGGAAAAATCCCGGGAAAGGTTTGGTTTGGGAGGTTGGAATTCCGGCCAGACTTCAGCTGTCCCCGCGGGGAGGGGACCTGTGCCTGGAGGTGTACCCAGTGCCATCAACCCCACCTTGGGGAGGGAGTCAGTGCCCAGAGATGTCCCCAGTGCCACCAACCCCCCTTTAGGGAGGGGACCGGTGCCCGGAGGTGTCCCCAGTGCCACCAACCCCCTTTTAGGGAGGGGACCGGTGTCCGAAGGTGTCCCCAGTGCCACCAACCCCTCCTTGGGGAGGGAGCCAGTGCCACCAATCCCTCTAGGTGGAGGGGACCTGTGCCCGAAGGTGTCCCCAGTGCCACCAACCCCTCTTTAGGGAGGGGACCAGTGCCATCAACCCCCCCTTGGAGAGGGGACCGGTGCCCAGTGATGTCCCCGGTGCCACCAACCCCTTGCAAAGGCCACCGGCCCGGCTCCGCTCGCCCTTTGAGCCAACCCCAAAATTCCTTCGCTCCCTTCCCCCTCTCTCCCGGCTTTACCCTCCGGATCTCTCCAGGATTTTTGTGGATGTTTCCCACCCCCGCCTGATGGGCAGCGCTAATGACGGCGCTAATTACGGAGCTCCATTAACCCCAGGAGCAGCGCGGGGCTGGGGCCGGGTCTGACTGCGCCGCTTTTCCCTCTCTCCAAAATCCTTTTTTTTCTTTTTCCCTGCTTGGCAAAACATCCACGAGCGATCCGCAACGCCCCGCGGAGAGCGCGAACCTTCCCGTAATTGCCCGTCCTTCCCGGGGCTCTTAAAAGCTTTTGCGAGGAGGAGAACAGAGGCTCCTTGTCAGCCACGAGCCATTACCCGGCTGAGAGCAGCCGCCCTCCCTCGCCCGCCGCCTCTGGCCTCTGGAAATGTTGGATTTTCCGCTCGTTCCGGAGGCTTTCCTGCCTGGAGAGGCGGCTCCGCAGGGAGGGGATGAGCGCCGCCAACCCCAAATTGGGGAGGGGGCCAAGGACTGGAGATGTCCCCAGTGCCACCAACCCCAAACTGGGAAGATGGATCAGTGCCCAGAGATGTCCCCAGTGCCACCAACCCCAAACTGGGAAGAGGGATCGGTGCCCAGAGATGTGCCCAGTGCCACCAACCCCAAACTGGGGAGCGGACCAATGCCCAGAGATGTCCCCAGGGCCACCAGCCCCCCTTTAGGGAGGGCATCAATGCCTGGAGATGTCCCCTGCGCCACCAACCCCTCTGGGAAGGGGGGGATTGGTGCCCAGAGATGTCCCCAGTGCCACCAACCTCTCTGGGAAGGGGAGCATTGGTGCCCAGAGATGTCCCCAGTGCCACCAGCCCCTCCATGGGGTTCACATTCCCAACCCCGTGGGAGGCTCAGGGCAGTGCTGGGGGCCCCGTGGGGCTGCTGGGGGTGGATTTGAAGCAATAATTTTAGGAATATTCGGGATTCACACCCAAAACCTCACAGCCACACCAGGCCTGGGCTGGTCTTTCCTGTGTGGATTCCAAAGGAGCTGGAGCAGCTCCAGGTGGGAACGACGGCCTGGGATGGCTTGGGGTGAGTGACAGCACCGTCCCCCGGGGCTGGGAATACGAACCAAAAGGTTTGGGATGCTTCCTTTGGGAACACTGAGGGGTTTTGGGATGCTCCGGGAGCCTCATTTGCAGTCACGGCCCATCCCCACCCGTGGGATGGAGGGGCTGGAATGGCTTCAATCCAAACCCTTTCCCAAAAACTTCAATCCAAACCCTTTCCCAAAAACTTCAACTTCAATCCAAACCCTTCCCAACAACTTCAATCCAAACCCTTCCCAACGACTTCAATCCAAACCTTTTCCCAACGACTTCAATCCAAACCCTTTCCCAACGACTTCAATCCAAACCCTTTTCCCGCAGCCCCTCGCTCGCGTGCCCGAGATCAAACCGCTGCTGACTCACAACGCCTCATTAGCGATTCGCCGGCAATTAATTCATCTCTTGATGCTGCTGGGTCGCTCCTGGGTGATTCGAATCCCTGGATCCGTGCCAATCGCAGCCCCGCACCCCCAGCCCTGCCAGGAATGCGCTGATCGGCCAAAAACCTGCATTTCACCTCGCTTTTCCTCGTTTTTCCTCATTTTTCCCGCATTTTTCCGCGTTTTTCCGCATTTTTCTGCATTTTTCACTCCAAGACCTGAGCTTGGAGACCCCCAGGGCTGGGGAACGGGGCTGGTCCGGCCTGGCACCGCTGGGGCTGCTCGGATTGGGCACCACGAGGCAAAGAAAATCAGGATTTTCCCTCTGGAGCAGCTCTCAGGAGCGGGCGGAGGCGCCGGACGGGAAAAGCGTCGCGCTCTCCCTGGAAAATGGGAATTGGGGCATTCACGGAGCCATGAAGGTCCCGACACTCCTTTGCCAGCCCCTTTCCCCTTTTCTCCAGGCAGGAAAACCTCTGGAATGAGCGCTGGGGTGGAAAAGCTGCCCAGGGCAGCCCCAAAAACAGCGGGGAGAGAGGAGGTGAGGGAGGATTTGGAGAGACCCAACCAAAGGCAGTGAAATTCCCAAGGTTTCACCAGCTGGAACAGAAAAATCAGAATTTGGGAGCAGGGGAACAGGAAAACAAAGGGGGAGCAGAGTCGGAACTGTCAATGAGGGGAAGCTGAGGCACAGAATAATTCTGTGTAGAAATAAATATTTTAAAAGCTCAAATCCGGTAAAAATTGATCCCACCAGAGCAGTTCCAGCCCCTGTTCCATGCCGGGATATTCGGCCCAGGGCAGATGCAGTTGGGGTTTGGAAAACTCTGACAAAATCCGGCTTTGGGGCCGGAAAGGACTGGACAACGTCCCTTTGTCCCCCTGCTGTCCCCGGGGGAGCTGGCAGCGAATCCAGGTCCTCTCTGATTCCGGCAGAGGAATTTTCTCTCGGCCTGGAATTGCCTCCAGCTCCCTGCCTGATGCTTCCCAAAGGGGTTTGGAGGGAAGGGAATTCCAGGGTGGGCTGGGGCCGGCATGGGAACTCGGGAAGGGAAGGCAAAAACACGGGAAAAGTGCCCCGAGGGATGCTCCAAACCCGACATTCCTGGCTCCAGAAATGTTCCAACCCGAACATTCCCTGTCCCCTTTTGGATGCTCCAACCCTGATATCCCCCAGCTCCAAGGGATGCTCCAACCCCAACATTCCTGGCTCCAAGGGATGCTCCAATTTCAACCTCCCCTTTTGGATGCTCCAACCCAGACATTCCCAGCTCCAGGGGGTTCTCCAGCCCTGACCTCCCCCTTTGGATATTCCAACCCTGACATTTCCCAGCTCCAGGGAGTTCTCCAACCCCAGCCTCCCCCTTTGGATGCTCCAGCCCCATTCCACACCCCTCAGTTCCCAGTGGGATCCTCTTTGCAGGGTCAAGCACCTTCCCTGCAGCGTTTTCCCTGGTTTTGGGGGGGTTTGGGATGGGAATTTCACTCTGCAAGGGGCTCAAACTCTTCCCTCCTTCTTTCCCCGCCAACCACCCCCAATTTTCCATATTTTCATGCCCTTCCTTTGTTCCACCTCCTCCTTTCACACTTCTCCCACTTTCCCCCCCAAATGTCACTTCAGGAGAAGAAAAAGTTGGGCCGAGAACCCAAAAGACTCAAAAGCAGCAGGAAAAAAACCCAACCAGGATTATTTTTAACAGGAATGGGAACAATTCCCACTCTAATGATTAGCTTGGATTTTTTCCTGCCAGGAGCAGCTCCCGGGGTAAGGGAGAGGAGCAGAACCAGCAAGGAAAGGGCAGATATTCCCAGATTTTCATGGGATTTTCCTGCAAGGCTCAGCCAGATCCAGCAGCTCCTCGTGTTCCTCTGGAGTGGTGGGGCTTCCCATTTTTCCTGGGAATTTTGCTTCGGGCTGGGAGAGCCCCCAGGAGGGGAAGATTTGTGTCTCTGTGGTGGAGGATGAGGGAATTGGGATCATTCCCAGATTTTCCCAGAGCCAGGCAGCCTCAGTCAGCTCCCATCCATCCTGGATCCCTCTGGAAGGCCTCAGTCATCCCTGGTATCTCCTGGAGGAAAAGGAACGGGATAAGGACAGCGGGATCTTCTCTGTCTGTTGGGAAAATGGGATGGGGTGAGCTCAACAGGATGGGAATTCAGGATGGGAGAGGCCGGAGGGGCCACAGGCCCCAAAAAAACCACGCTGTGCCTTCCCATAGAAATTCCAGGCTGGAAATATATTCCCGGTGCCTGGAGATTGCCAGGGATGTTCCACTAAGCCAGGATAACACATTCCTGGTGCCTGGAATGCTAAACCTGAGCCCCTAAACCGGGATAACCGAGGGTTCTACATCCAAGGATCCCAAATCCAGGCGCATCCCTCCCTTGCCATCCCCGCTCCCCCATCCTGACCTCCCTGCTCCCACTTCTTCCGCGGCTCAGCACTTTTTCCATGTGAAATAAATGTTATTTTCTCCCCGGCCGGAGCCCAATTCATCTTCCTGTCAGGGGGAATCGCGGCGAGAGGGCGAGAGCAGCCGCCAGCGAGTGCTTACACACGGAAAAATGGGATAACGCAGCTCCCAGAAATCCTCCCTTCCCTGGTTAATCAGCCTCGAACGCAGCTTGGCAGAGAATTTAACCCGAAAAAAAAAATATAAAAAAATTAAACGGGAGGTGGAAAAAGTGATCCTGGTCCCCTGCCCGGCCCCTTTTGTTCCGGAAAACGCTGGGAGATTTTTATCTCTCCGTAAAGTTTTATTGGAGCTGATGGTGGGAGGGCGATCCAATTAAACTCCCCCTAATCCCGCGCTCAGCTCCACGGCCCCGGCGGGAGATCGGGAACGGATCAAGGTGACAAATGAGGGGAGATAAATGGGAGCAGAGCGGGAGGAGGGAGGGCAAGGGAAAAACGGGATTTAATCCGGGAAGTCAGAACCCCTGGAACTGGGCAGTCTGGCTTTCTGCAACGGGAGCTGGGAAAGCTGGAATTAAACATATCCAGGGATTTTCCTGCTGCCAGGTGGGGCCAGGGATGCCCCGGGTGAGATGAAGTAGTATAATTAATGGATTCTTAATTAATATCTTTTATAGAATTAAAGTTTCTAAGAGGCTTTGCTGGGGACTCGCTCCCCCAAGGAACGGGGTCTCTGCTGGAGCAAACAAATCCAGGGACGTGTTTATCCAGCCATGATAATGGATCCATGGCATTTCCAAATCCAGCAGCCCAGCCCCTCCTCATCCTCCACGGAAGACGAAGATCAGGGAATCACGGAATGCTGTGGCTTTGGACGGACCTAAATCCCACCCAGTCCCAATCCCAACACTTCCCGTTATCCCAGGTTGCTCCAGCCTGGCCTTGGACACTCCCAGGGATCCAGGGGAAGCCACAGCTTCTCTGGGAATTCCACCCCAGCCCCTCCCCGCTTTGCCTCACACCCCCAACCCTGCACTCCAACTTTTCCATAAAACCCTGGGAAGAGGGAAAACGAGGTGAATCCCCCCAAAGCCGCTCGGGGCTGGTATCCTGGGAACAGCTTCCCTGCCATCCACGTGCTCCCCTCCCGTTCCTCGGAGCAGAACTGAGCTTGGCCTTGAGCAGGAGCTGCTGCTTTTAATTCCCTTCCCACTGAGTCACCCTCCCTTCCCTTCCCTTCCCTCCCCAATCCGAGCGCCACACTCCAACGCACCGCAGCTATTTTGACACACTGAGCAAATATCAATTAATTCGCCTCTCAGAGAGGAAAAAAAAACCCCCACGAAACACAAAAAAAAAAAAAAAAAAAAAGAAAGAAAAGAGAGAGAAGAAAAAAAAAAACCCTGAAACGGGAAGCTTAATTGAAAAAAATCCCTGGCCAGATTCGCAGCCTGGCGTTTGCCAACACAGCCGCGGTTTCGAGCTGCGCCGTCCCTCGAGCGCCGCGGATTTTGCGGCTCCCCCGAGGAAAAGCTTTCTCTGGAGGAGCTGCGTGAGTCACCCGAGTCAGAACGGGGGGAAAACGGGGGAAAAGAGGCACTGCCAGAAGGGTCTCACCTCCCACTGGCTGATCTGGGATAAGGGAGGTCATGGGAGGACCTCAAAGCTGGGATCCGTCCTGAGGCTGCGGAAAAGGGACGAGGACACGGATTTGGGGACCAGGGATGCTGCAGGTGTTGGGTTCCTCCCCAAACAGCCCCCAAACCCCAAATCTGCCCCAAACCTTGGGGGTCCAAGCAGCTTTTGTGGGCCTCTCGTCAACTCCTCCCTGCATCCCCTGGCAGGAGCAGCAGGAATTTAACGGGAATAAACAACCCCCAAATCCTCAGCCCCCGCAGGAGAACGGGATTGAGTCAACCAATGGCTTTGACTCACAGAATTATTTTAATTGCCCTTAAAACGCAATTAACTGGCGAGTCCTGGCTTTGTTTGGGGGCTTTTCCTCCGCAAGGACGTCACCGGCACCAGGAGGGGACACAAAGGCCCCTGGCCCTCCTGCCAGTGGATTGTTGGAGCAGGAAAAGGCACCAGGAATGAAATTCCGGAGTGGTTTGTGTGGGAATGGTCCGTAAATCCCATCCTGTTCCGCTGGACCACCTTCCATTACCCCAGGTGATTCCAACCTGGCCTGGGACACTTCCAGGGATGGGGCAGCCACAGTTTTCTCTGGAAATCTCCCAAAATCCCATCTATCCCTGCCCTGTGGCAGTGGGAATCCATTCCCCTCATTCCGAGCGCGATTTGCTGCTAAAACGCCCCCCAAAACCAAAATCTGCGGTGCGAAAAGGAGAATAAAAAATCCCCACACCCCAAAAAATCTGTTCACCCCTAATTAGGGCCACCTTTGGAGCGGCACAGGAGGAATTTTGAATCCCAGGGAGAAGGCAGAACGTGCCAGACTCGCTGTATTTTTAGCCGGCACAACCCCACGCTTCCCACCCCTCCCTCCCCGCCCTCTGCTCTTCGCAGCTGCCCCGAGCCGGGAACGTCAGCGCTTCCCGAGTGAGAACGGGAGCAGGGAAAGGTTATCCAAGCTGTCAGGAAGGGTTTATTCCCCTCTCCCGGAGATGGGAAAACAGCGGAATGTGTTCGGCGTTGGCGCCAACGAGGAGCCGGTCCTGACGCTGAGCGCGGGTGACACCGGGGACGGCCCTTGGTGGCAGCGAATTCCCGCGGTGCCTGAACGGATTATCCCGAGTGTCTGGCGCTGGAAAGCCCCGCTTGGAGAATATTCCAATGGTGGGATATTCCCAGCGTGGTTTGGAGAGGGGGCTCCCAACGGGAAGGGATGGATTTGGGATGGTTCCTCACTGGGTGTTTACAAAACCACTGGGAAAATTTGGGCCAGACTCCCGTGAAATGCTTGTTCCTCAATTTCAGGAATTTGTTTTGCCTTCAACCAAAATCCCCCGGAGCAGGAATTCGTGGCTCCGTGTCACAATGGGATCTTGGAATGGTTTGGGTTGGAAAGGACCTTAAATCCCACCCGGTCCCATGGGCAGGGACCCCTCCCACCATCCCAGGTGGCTCCAAGCCCACGGAGTGCTGTCCAAGGAACAGCTCAGAGAAGGAATTTGGGGTGCTGGGGGATGAGAAGCTCAGTTTGACCCAGAAATCCAACAGAGACCTGGGATGAGCAAAGACTTGGAGTTATTGGAGCAAGGAAGGCTCCAGAGAGAGCTCAGAGCCCCTTCCAGGGACTGAAGGGGCTCCAGGAGAGCTGGAAAGGGACTGGGACAAGGGATGGAGGGACAGGACACAGGGAATGGCTTCCCACTGGGAAATGAGAGGTTTAAGCGGGCTATGGCGCAGAAATCCCACACTGGGAGGTTGGGGAGGGGCTGGGCTGGAATTCCCAGAGGAGCTGTGGCTGCCCCTGGATCCCTGGCAGTGCCCAAGGCCAGGCTGGGATAACCTGGGACAGTGGGAGGTGCCATGGTTGGAAGAGGATGGGATTTATGGTCCCTTCCCACCCAAACCACTCTGGAATTCCACGATTCCATGATTCTCCCCGAGCTGTTGACATCCAGGCAGCCACTCCTCCATGCCCGGCCCCACATCCCTTCTCCAAATCCCATTTTTCCAGGCACAGGAAACAAGTCCTGGGCACTGTTCCTGCTCCCGCTCCCGGATTTTGGAGCCCGTGGGCGGCTGCGATTTCCCAGCTTTTCCCACACGGCAGCAGGTGGTGCCAGGGAGGATGAAGGATAAACAGGGATAAATATGTACACAGGAGCCTCTGGAATTCGCTTGGATCCTCTGGGAGCTCCGGCCTCCAGGCTCTGCTCTGGAGTGTCACCAAATCCAGAATTTAAACCTGTCCTAATCCATCCAAAATAAACCCCAATAACCAAATCCAGCATTTAAACTTTTCCTGTCCCATCTCGAATTAAACCCAGCACCAAACCCAGCATTTAAACCTGTCCTAACCCAGCCACCATAAACCCCAATAACCAAATCCAGCATTTAAACTTTTCCTGTCCCATCTCGAATTAAACCCAGCACCAAACCCAGCATTTAAACCTGTCCTAACCCAGCCACCATAAACCCCAATAACCAAATCCAGCATTTAAACCTGTCCTAACCCATCCAAAATAAACCCCAATAAACCAAATCCAGCATTTAAACTTTTCCTGTCCCATCTAGAATTAAACCCAGCANGCAATAACCAAATCCAACATTTAAACCTGTCCTAATCCACCCAAAATAAACCCCAATAACCAAATCCAGAATTTAAACCTTTCCTATCCCATCTAGAATTAAACCCAGCACCAAACCCAGCATTTAAACCTGTCCTAACCCATCCAAAATAAAGCCCAATAAACCAAATCCAGAATTTAAACCTTTCCTATCCCAACCAAAATAAACCCCAATAACCAAATCCAGAATTTAAACCTGCCCTAACCCACCCAAAATAAACCTCAATAACCGAACCCAGCATTTAAACCTTTCCTATCCCATCTAGAATTAAACCCAGCACCAAACTCCACATTTAAACCTGTCCTAACCCTGCCGCACCCCTCCAAATTGCAGCCCAGGAGCCAAACCTGATATTTAAATTTAGATTACCCCGACTCCCATCTCTGGTTATTTTTAATTCCTTTTCCATTTGTGCTACTGGAGACTTTCTCCTTTTGTTGGGAATTAATTTGCTCTAATTTAGGGAAGCATTTTTGATTGCTTTTGATTAAGTTTAACAAGCAGGGAGGAAAAAAAAAAGAAAAGCTGCAGCTTTAGACATCAAAGCAAACAAATCCTTGGGCTGGGCTTAATTAATAACGGCTGGCACTCCCCGAACAGGGAATTTATCCATTATGGAACAAGAAATTCCGTGTTGGAATCATTAATCCACACGAAAACACGGCATGGGCAAATCCACGGATTTCTGGGAGGTGAAGGCACGTGTTGGTTTAAAATCTGGGATTTGGGGTGATGCTCAGGGGGCCAAAAAACGGGAATTTTCCATCGGAGGGGACAAAAGCCATGCCTGGCCTGGGAGGACAGAAATTCCCGGTTTTTCCTCTTTCCTGCAGTACCCATGAATCCTTTTTTAACTCCCAAAGAAGGGCAGGACAGAATTCCAGGCACAATCCTGCTCCCAGGAGTGGGAAGCAAAAATCCCGGTGCTCCAGTGCATTTTTTTAGGAAAACCTCCAATAACCCAGGCTGGGAATCCATTCTGGGATGAATCCTAAGTCAGGAATTGGATCTAACCTGGGAACTGGATCCTAAACCAGGAATTGGATCCCAAAATGGGAATTTGATCCTGATCTGGGAAATGGATCCTAAACCAGGAATTGGATCCCAAAATGGGAATTGGATCCTGATCTGGGAAATGGATCCTAAACCAGGAATTGATCCCAAAATGGGAATTGGATCCTGATCTGGGAAATGGATCCCAACCCCAGAATTGGATCCCAAAATGGGAATTAGATCCTAACCTGGGAAATGGATCCTAAACCAGGAATTGGATCCCAAAATGGGAATTAGATCCTGATCTGGGAAATGGATCCCAACCCCAGAATTGGATCCTAACTCTGGAATTGGATCCTAACCCTGGAATTGGATCCTAACCCAGCTTCTCCCGGGATAAGGCATGGAAGGCTCTGGAAGCTGCTCCTCTTAATTACCCTAATTAGGGGAGAAGCTGCCCCAAACGCTGCTTTTCCATCATTCCCAAGGAAATTTGCGGATTGATCCCTTTGCCATTGGATTTTATGGACAGAGAGAGCCGGAAATGTCGGATGTGGGGGAATAAACGCCCAAGTAAAGGCAAATCCTGGAAAAAGGGAAAAGCCACCAACGGTCGGTGCCAGTTCCAAGCACATGGAATGTTTGTGGGCCTTGCTCGTGAGGAGCTCCAGAAACTGAGCGGAAGTTTTTTCCAGGGAATTCGAAATGGAGAGGGATGGAGGGGAGGGTTTATGGGGAGCCGTAAAAGCGCAGCTTCCAGGGATGTTATCCCACTGGATCCATCCCATTTCCAGGGATGTTATCCCACTGGATCCATCCCATTTCCAGGGATGTTATCCCACTGGATCCACCCCTCTGCATCCCGGGGTGCTCCATCCCACCTCCATTACATCCCGTTTCCAGGGATGTTATCCCACTGGATCCACCCCACTGCATCCCGGGGTGCTCCATCCCACCTCCATTACATCCCATTTCCACTGGATCCAGGTTTCATCCCCTCCTTTTCCCAACTTCCATGGCCCTGAGATCCCTTGGAATGCTGGGGGGGCCATTCCAAGGAGAAACCAAACTCTTCCCTTGGTTCTTTCCCTTTATTCCTCTCCCTCACCAGTTCAGCAGGCGGAAAATCCCTTTCAAGCATTCCAAGGAACCCCAAAAATCCCTTTCAAACACTCCAAGGAATCCCGGCACCACAGCCAGGCCTTCCAAGAGATTTATTCCAGGTTTTCAATGCGGGACAGGGTGTGGGAAAGGAAAACCATGGATCTCTTCACGTTTTGGGAGCAGGAGCGTGATTTGGGAAGGCAGCTGGGATAATTTGGGACAAATCCCCGGAGGTGCGAGGCTGTGGGATGTGGATGCCCAGCCGGGGGTCGAGGAAGGAATTTTTTATTCCACGCAAGGAATTTTCAGTGCTTTATAATTCAGGGAATCGGAGGGAGAGGAAGAACAAGGAGGGAAAAGTTGGGAGAGAGGGAATGGGAAGAATGGGAGGGCGAGAGGGGGAAGGAAAAGGAGGGGGAAGGAAAAGGAGATGAACAAACAAACAAAAAAAAAAAATTCCCAAATCCACCCGAGCGGAGGCTCCAAAACAAATTAACGTTGCCGTGGCAACCGGGGGGTGTGTGGGCAGCTCCGAACGCACGGAATTAAAACCGGCGTCATGTTCAGCGCTTAATTAAACCCCGGCCCAGCGCTGCCTCCCCGGGACACCGGGAATTCGGGAATTCGGGAATTCAGGACACCTCCGCACTGCCGGCGCCGGGAATGGGGCTGGGAATGCATCCCAAATCCCAGGGATGAGCGCCGGCGTTGATTCCCAAACACCCCGGGCTGCGGTCGGTGCTCGACCCCCGGCCCCGTCCAGGCGCAGGGAGGGGTTGGGAGCAGATCCAGGGGGGAAATTCCAAGGTTTTCTCCCCCTTCCCGCTTCCTATCCGCTTGATTTTCTCCAGGAGTGACCGCACGAGGTCATCCAGAGGACCCCGGGGCCGCGGGGCTGCCGGAGACAGCGGAGCCCTTGTTCCTCCTCAGGGATCATCCAGGGGCTGGAGGACCCTCGGGAAAATGCCGCCTTTATGCCTCGAGGTCTGGGAATGGGGCTGGGAGAATTCCTGGAGCTGGGGGACCCAGCCCCGTTTATCATCCCCGAGAAAAGCAGGGAGCAGGACACCGTGACCAGTTCAGCGCCAGCCTGGGGGGGAATTCCCTCTTGGGGAGCACTGGGAAGGAATTTTCCACGCTGCTCCAGGGAAACTGGGATGTTTTTGGGTTTGGTTCCAGCGGGATCCATCAGCTTTTCCATGCACGGGTTTGAAATCCACGCTGGAGCCACCTGTGACTTCCCAGCTCCTGGTTTAATCCTCCTTGACATCCCGGCTGCTGCTGCTGCTTCCATAATGAGCATCCAGACAGGGAATTAGGGCCGGGATTCATTTCGCCCACCGAGTCTAATTAACGGCTGCAAAGACGCAGCGCTGGAGCGGGAGGCAGGGATAATTCCCGAAAAATTCCGGAATAATTCAGGAGGACAAGGAAAAGGCTCCACACGGGCCTTGCCCCGGCCACGACAGCAAAACCTCCCCCTGCAGAGAGGCTTGGGAGAGCTTTTCCCGGTTTTCCAGCCCTTTAAAAGGCACCCAAATCCAAGGAATTGGGAGGCAGCGCCCTGGGATCGTGGGAGGTGTCCCTGCCCCTGGCAGGGGTGGGATGAGAGGAGCTTCAAGGTCTCCCCCAACCCCAAGCATTCCATGATTCTGTGAATTCCTCTCCTGGAAAAGGCTGCCGGTTGTGCCCCCACTCCCACTCCGGGCTAACGTCCCAGCTGGCGGGGAATTACTGCCGGCACATTCCAGGATTTGCTTTATTTAACCCCGTGTGAATCCCGGGAGCTTTTCCTCATCTTCATCATTTCTTCCCGAGGCCGGAGGTTAAACGGGAGAGCTTCCGTGGCTGTCGTTTTTCCTGGGTTTGTTTTCTTGCCCAGGGAGCCTCCAGGTGGGCATTTTACTGGAATTTACTGGGGCTAAAACCTGGAAGTTTTGGGTTTGTCCTCCAAAGTTTTTGGGAGAGAAGATCATGGAATCCTGGAATGCTTTGGGTTGGAAGGGACTTTAGGGATCAGCCGGTTCCAGCTCCGACACTTCCCACTCTCCCAGGTTATCCCAACCTGGCCTTGGGCACTCCCAGGGATCCAGGGGCAGCCACAGCTCCTCTGGGAATTCCAGCCCAGCCCCTCCCCACCCTCCCAGTGTGGAATTCCTTCCCAGTATCCCACCCCAATCTTCCCTTTCCCAGTGGGAAGAAATTCCCTGTGTCCTGTCCTTCCATCCCTTTTCCAGCTCTCCTGGATCCCCTGGATGAAAAACCAGCGACGTTCCCCCTCCAATCCCAAACAGCTGCAAACCCTCCCATCCCTCTCCCACATTTTCACCCCTTTTCCTTGGATTTTCAGGACTGGGAGCTGCTGGGAGAAACCCCAGAACACCAAGACCCCCAAAATGCAGCAATGAATTAATCCGAATTTCCAGAAAATTCTTTTCCCCCCCGATTTGAGGCTCCTTCCTGACGTCTTCCCAGATTTCTCCTCCGAAGATCCGCTATTTTTAAAACCCTCCCTAAAACCCTTTTCCATCTATTTTTTCCTCCCTGCTCCCACTGCTTGGCATTTCCTCCGAGGAGCACGGGGACTTTATAACTGTTCCAAAAACCTGGATGCAAAAAAAACTCCTGGAATATTTCCTTGGGATGGGCCCGGCTGGGATTTACAGCCCCAGGCACAGACAGAAGGAATAAAAACACCCAGAGAGGCCGAAAATTCCTTAAGGAGGCAAAAATTCCTTAGGGAGCCAAAATTCCCATCACCTCTGTCGCCTCTGGGTGTTCCTGGCTGCTCCCGGGAATCCAGGGATGGCAAAGGAGGGAAAAGCTTGGGAATTCATGTGGAATATTCCAGGAAATGCTTTGCTCTCCAGAGAAGGTAAATGGCTTTCTATTCCCCTTGGAATTGCTGCTCCACGGAACGGCTGGGAATGGGAGATCCCAGCTGGGAAAGAGGGGGAATTCCTCATGGAATTATCCATTGTAATTTGGGGATTTGTGGGAGTTTTGGTGCAGGGTGGGAAGAGGCACCACAAGACGACCCCAGGGACGCAAAATATTCCTTTAAACTCCTCCAAAATTCCAAATTTTCCCATTAAAAACCTCATTTCCCAGCAATTCCTCCTCAGAGCAAACCCCGTGACGTTCCCACCCCAGCTGATCCACCCTAAATAACCCCAGAACAGTTTTTTCCCCCCAAACCCAACATTCCAAGGACAGGAGGGCGATGCCAAACTGGAATTCCGGAGCATTAACTGGGATTTATCCTCTCCTTTATCCCAGGAAGGAAAAGCTCTCCCGGGAAAAGCTTGAGTGGATTTTTTTCCATTATTATTTTATGCCACATCCCGAAAAAAAAATTTGTGTTTTCAGCACTTTCTCCTATCGGGAAAGTAATTGAGTCCAAATGAAGAGGGAATTATCTCCGGAGTTAATTATCCATCCCGGCAGCCGGGGTTTTACATCCCAGCATTTTCCACTTCCACACAAAGCACGGGAATTCTCCTCTCCTGTAATTAACGTGCTGGGAATGTGGTGGAGGAAGCACCAGGGGCTGAGTTTTGGGTGGAGTTGGGCAGATTTTGGGAATCTGAGTGGAGAGGGGATGGGAATGACTCCAAATCCTGGCACAGGGCGGCGCTGGAATTGCCATTCCTGGAGGGAATATTTGAGCAAGAACCTTTTCCAGTGCTGGAATCGCCATTCCTGGAGGGAATCCTGGATCAAGAGCCCATTCCCAGTGCTGGAATTGCCATTCCCAGAGGGAGTCCTGGATCAAGACCCCATTCCAGTGCTGGAATCACCATTCCTGGAGAGAATATTGGAGCAAGACCCCATTCCCAGTGCTGGAATCGCCATTCCCAGAGGGAATCCTGGATCAAGACCCCATTCCAGTGCTGGAATTGCTATTCCTGGAGGGAATCCTGGAGCAAATCCCCATTCCAGTGCTGGAATCACCATTCCTGGAGGGAATCCTGGAGCAAATCCCCATTCCAGTGCTGGAATCACCACTCCTGGAGGAAATCCTGGAGTAAAACCCATTCCAGTGCTGGAATCACCATTCCTGGAGGGAATATTGGAGCGAGACCCCGTTCCCAGTGCTGGAATCGCCATTCCTAGATGGAATACTGGAACTGCCATTCCTGGAGAGAATCCTGGAGCAAATCCCCATTCCCAGTAGTTCCCAGTACCCCCAGGACCTCCGTGGATCACAATGGATCACTCCCGAGCAGGGAATACCGGGAATACCCAGTGATGCTGGATGGAGACGCTTCCCTGACCTTTCCAAGCAGTTCCTACTCCTTCTGGAAAGGCTTGGAGCGCTCTCAGCTCTCCCAGGGAAACACCCCAGCACCAGGAAGCACAATCCAGGTGGGATTTTCCAGCCTCTTTCCCGAGGAAAGCCGGCAGCGCTCCAAGCCCAAACAGGGATGCCTGGGAACACCTGGGATTGGGAATCACCCCCAGAAGGGATCCCAAATTTTGCTGTGGAGCTCCCAAATCCTTTTTTTTTTTTTTTTGGCTGCCCCACACCTGGCTCCGGCTCAGAGCCGCCCCTTCCCAGGAAAAAGTGGGATTGCAGCAGGAATTCCAGGAGATGGGATTTGTTTATGTTCCCAGTGCCAACTCCCGCGTCCCCTCGGTCGGATTTTCCGCGCTGGAAAAGGGAATGTTCATCCCTCCCTCCCCTCTCCGTCAGCTCCAGCTCCCGGCAAACAGCACCGGGGCCCTTCCATCCCATTTTCCACATCCCTGGAATGTCCAAGGCCTGGCTGGAGCAAGCTGGGAGAGTGGGAATTGTCCCAGCCCACGGCAGAGGCTGGAATGAGATGATTTTAAGCTCCATCCCAACCCAACTCAGTCTGGAATTCTGTGATTCCACACTTTTACCATCCCCAGGCTCCCAAGATTCCCAAAATCCCCTTTTTCCATGAGCACAGCTGGATGGGAATTGACGTTTCTGCTCCCAAACCGCCAAAATAAACAGAAATCCCAAATAAATAAAAAATTCCAGCCTCTCACTCTTCCTGTGCCCCAAATCCCAACACTTCCAGCGCTGCCAGGTTGTCTTGGGAGAAAAAAATTCCAAACCCCATCAAGGGAGGGGCTGGAATTTGAAACCTGAAATTCTTGCACGTAAAAATTCCCAAAACACCACCAAAAAAACAGGAATGTGGCGACTCCTTGGGAATGTTTCCCTGTTTGTTGACTCCTGCAGGAAAAAAAGGCTGGGAATTGTTGAATTCCAACCCAAATCTTGGCCTTCCTGCAGCTGAAGGGTTTCCAATTTCCCCCCGACCGGATACCAGGATTTTTATGGAATCTTGGATTTTGGGGCTGTTTCATTCCTTGGTTTGTTCTACTTGGTTTATTTTGTTGTTTCATTTTGTTTTTCCATTATAGACATCGTTAAAAAAAATAAATTTTCGAAGAATACATTTGGAAGTTGTTGTGGGAATCGGAGGAATTAAAAAAAAAAAAAAAAGAAGGAAAATAAAGGGAAAAATGGGAATTAAAAAGCCACAGGATGGGTAGGGTTATGTCCGTGGGAATATCCATGTGTTATATGCGTATAGGCAATAAAGTGGAGAGAGAAAATAGGGAATTCTGACCTTGGATGGGTCAAAATCCACTCCCAACCCAAATTCAAAATCCAAAAAAAAAAAAAAAGGAAAATGGAACCTCTCCCCCGGAATGATTGAAAACATCAGCACAACCTCACACGTTTCACACCAGTTTCTTTTCTCTTCCATTCGGAAAATCCGAGGGAAAATCCCAACCAAAATCCCCCAAAAACCAACGGGAAGAGCTCCGGGAGTCCCGTCCAGGCGGCTCCCGATGGCGCCTTCATCCTCCGGGATGTTCCCACGCGGAATCCTCGTTGTCCCTGTGGCCACCCCAGTGCCAAGAATCCTGAAATTCGCCTTTCCCAAAGCTTTTCTCCGACTTTTTTTTCCCTCCCCGGCACCGCTGGCAGCTCCAGACCCCCATTCCAGGCCCATTCCAGGGAGTTTTCCCGGGAGCCGCTCCGGCAAACCAACCCGGAAAAGACCGAAACCAAAAAACCGGGAAAAAACGAAAAGTAGGAAGAAAACCGCCAAAGTTTCCCAGCGTGGCGAAGGGTCCTCCTGCCTCTCCGGAGCTCGGCATTCCCGGGATTTGGGAGCGTTCCAGTCTCCGGCATGAGCGCGGCGCTGGTGGCGCCGGTGGCGCTGGTGGCACCGCTCCGAGCGTCCCCGTCCCACCGGCCGCTCCGTCCCGCCCCTCTATAGCCCCAGCGCCGGGATCAGGATGGGAATGAGGAGCAGGATCCGGCTCTCCCACTGCCGGCTGCTTCCCGCCTTGGGATCCGTGAAAGTCTTCTGGTCCGGCATCACATCCGTGGTCAGCTGGGCCTGGGGAGGAGGGACACGAGAGGGATTTTAGGGAATTTCCGGTTTCAGCATCCCAAAGTTGGAAAACACCTGTGGGATGCCATTCCCAAGGTGTTTGCTTTGGGAAAGGATTCCCAGCCCCGGGATCCCCCAAGTACCTCGGAGTAGCACAGGCTCTGCTCCTTGGAATTGTTGGGCTTCAGGCCTTGCTCCTGGTGGGAGAAATTGGGAATGGTTGGGGCAGGAATGTGCCCCTGGAGCTGGGAGGTTTGGGGTCCTGAATTTCCCTGTGGGAATCAGCTCGGAGCGGGTGATGGAGCACAGGGAGATTTGGGAAAGGCTCATCCCATCGCCACAGGCAGCTCGGGGGCTTCAGTGGATCCTGCCTCACTCCCACTGCTGGGAATCCTGCCGGGAATCCTGCCAGGAACCCTGGGGCACCCTATCAGTCCCCATCCCGCTCGTCTGCACTCCTGGGATAGCCCCAGCCACTCCCAATCCCATTTCCCTGCATTCCTGGAACATCCCCAGCCATTCCCCAATCCCATTTCCCTGCACTCCTGGGATAGCCCCAGCCACTCCCAATCCCATTTCCCTGCATTCCTGGAACATCCCCAGCCATCCCCAATCCCATTTCTTTGTGTTCCCGGAACATCCCCAGCCACTCCCAATCCCATTTCCTTGTGTTCCTGAAAGATCCCCAGCCACTCCCAATCCCATTTCCCTGCACTCCTGGGATAGCCCCAGCCATCCCCAATCCCATTTCCCTGCATTCCTGGAACACCCCCAGCCATCCCCAATCCCATTTCCCTCCCATTCCTTTCCCACCCACAGAGCAAAATGCCCAAGCCCAGCACACGGCTAGACAACACGGATTTTCCAGATTTCCCAAAAAACCCCCATGGAATTCCAGCTCCCAAACGAGGAGAAGTCAGGCTCAAGGGATCACCTGGGCAGGTGAGGAGGAAGACGAGCGGGGAATCCCTCCCTCCCCATTCCAGACCCCAACCAGCACCCGGATCCTTCCAGCCCCCGGATGAGTCCGAGCAGGACACTTTCCCGTCCCGCGGGATGCGGCCGATGTCCCACATTCCCACCAGTGCTCCCAGTCTGTGGCAGGGAGCGGGCGGGGCCGCACCTGGAGGGAGGTGCAGGTGCTGATGACGCCGGCGTCGTAGGCGGTGTTGCTGTCGTTGACATCGTCCGGCAGCGCCGGGCTCTTCTCCGTCTTCGGCAGCACCGTCACGGCGGGATTGGGGTTTTTGGGAGCCAGGCTCACGTCTGTCCCGTTCCCAAAAGCTTGGATGGCGTTTCCTGGGAGCGGCAGAGGTTTAGGAAGGGTGGGAATGATAAGAGAGGGTAAAAGGAGCGGGGCGGGGAAGCGCCTTACGGAGGCAGGGATTTTCCGTGAAATCCCGCAGGAATCTCTCGCACTCCTCCTCCATATTCCCGCTGCCTTTGCAGGAGCACCAGGGCGAGATGGTGATGCTGGTGGTGCTGGCGTCCACGTAGTTGGGGGTGATGTCAAAGCCTGGCGAGGAGGAGGGAACGGGGATGAAATCCCAGCGGGAAAAGCCGTTCCCAATCCCGACTCCCGGCACTCACCGATGAGCCCCACGTAGGAGCCCAGGCACGCCTGGAAGTTGTCCCCGGGACAGCTGGTCAGGGACTGGAAGGTGGCCTGGCAGTTGGTGTGGAAATCGGCCAGCCGGGATCTGGAGAGGAGGAAAAGTGGGAAAACAACGGAATTTCAGCGCCGGTTCCATCACAGAGCGACGCTGCGGCCAGCAGGAGTCTTTTAATGGAATAAAAGTGCCCCATTCCCAACATCCCCACATGGGCTGGGGAATTCCAGGGCAATTCAGGCCCTTCAGCTGCGTTATCCAAGTGCTCCCAAGAGGAGACAGGATCCTGGGAATGGCCGTGCTCATCCACACCCCAGATCCCAATAAACAGCAACAACACAACGGGAATCTGCTCGGGAAGGGATGGAATCGGAGTGGGTTGGAGGGGCTGCTCCATGGCAGGGATGGGAGGATGGGGAAGGAGAAAGAGCTCGGGATGGAGCAGAAATTCCAGGGAAAACCAGGATTCTGCAGCTCTGCCATGGCGTGCGAAGCAAGGAGGAAATTTCCTCCCTCTCCTTCTTCCCAGAAATAAAACTCCCCCATCCTGAGAGCGTAATTTCCATGTTTATTTTCCTTCCTTGTGGCTCAGCCCATGGAAAACTCCCCACAGAGCAGAGAGGCTCCGGGGGCTCCCATCCCACTCCCATTCCCGGGGCAGATCCTCAGCTCCTGGAAGGGGATTTTCCTTGCACAAAGCCCAGAAAAGCTTTTCCGAGATTTTTTTTTTTTCTTTTTTTGGGATGCTCCACCCTCCTTGCAGCCAAACCTTGGCTCCGGGGTGGCAATGGCAGAAATCCAAAAACCTGCTCCTTCCCCAGCCTCTCCACGGGAGAGGAATAAAACTTTCCGACAGCATTTCCCTCTCTCCCCAAATCCGAGGCGAAGGGACGTCAATTCCCTGCAGGAAGCGCAGCGAGTTCAGCGCGGAGCGCCAGGAAAATTTGTCACCGCTGCTCCCCGGGGCTCCGCTCGCGGCCCGGAGCATCCTCCGAGGCAAATGTTATTCCTTTCACAATCCATGAGGATGCAGCTGGGAAATCCTTCAGGAATATCCAAGCCAGATGTCGCTCTTCCCGTTGGACGCGGCGCCTTTGGAAGCGGCTGGATGGGATTCGCTGCCAGGAATAAAAGCTCGGCCTCGGTGCAGCAGATTTTGGCTTTTAAGGGCTCCGAAGAAATGAAAAATAGGGAGAGGAGAAGGAGCCAAGTCCATCTGAGCAGGAACAAGGAGGAATCGGTGCCAAATTGCTGCTGGCAGCTGGAGGAGGCAGGTGGGGATGGCCTGGAAAAGTTGGGAAGAGCTGGGCTGGCTCTGGATGAGGGATGGGGGAGGACGAGGAGGATTTTCCGAAGAGTTACCCCCCCAAAAAATACCCCAAAGGAGCGGAAAAGGGATTAAAACAATTAATTCTGGATACCCACTCAGACCTCCCATCCCAAACCCTCCCCAAGGGCTGGACTCCCAATTAGGGGCTTCCAAACTGCTCCTCTCAGATTCCTGGAGGAAAAGCTGCAGGAAAGGCAGCCCCAGGATGCCGAGGTTTAACAGGCCCTGCTCCCAAATCCAGGCACTTCCCAAGGACCTGGATCCCTGCAGGGCACCTGGACTTCAATATCCTGAATTTAGGGGGCTTTTTAATTCCATGCCTGTACTCCCAGTGCAAAAATCCCGGATTTAGGGGGTTCTGTGCAGCTGTACATTCATCCCAAGTGCATAAATCCCACATTTAAGGGACTTTGTGCATTCCTGTGCATGCACCTGGTGCAGATATCCCAAATTTAGGGGACATTTTGTACCTGTACATTTATCCCAGGTGCATAAATCCCAAATTTAGGGGACATTTTGTACCTGTACGTTTATCCCAGGTGCATAAATCCCAAATTTAGGGGATTTTCGGTACCTGTACATTTATCCCAGGTGCATAAATCCCAAATTTAGGGGATTGTTACACCTGTCCTCCCACCCCCAGTGCACATATCCCAAATTTAGGGGACATCCAGAATTCCCTTCAGGGTCCACCTGCCTCCAGCTCCTCTCCCATTCCCTGTTATCCTGCAGGAATTCAGCACCACCAAAACCCCACTGGCTCCGACATTAAAATTTACCAAACACGGAGGTTTTGGGATCGGTTTGGGGGCTTTTTTGGTGTTTTTTTAAACGCTTAATTGAGTGTTAATTACTCCCATCCCCCCAGCCGCGATGATAACTCAGCGCGCATCCAATCCGGCAGCATCCTGAATATTTCATGGAAAAGACGCCGGGGTTCCTCCAGAGGTGGAATGTTTTTCACGGGCAATTTGCGGGGACTGAGGGAATTTTAAGAAAAAGCTGGGAAAAATCCGCTCCCTCTCTCCTGCCGGGCTGGGGATGCTCAGGAAGCTGCGACAACACGGAAAAAAACTCGGCGAGACACAAAAATCCCGCTGGGCATCGCCCTCCCAACATTCCCGTCCTGCTGGAGAGGGATTCTTTTGAAGCTGGGAGATGCTGAGATTAAAAAAATATTTCCCCTCAAACGCTCCCAGGTAAATTCAAAGAGTCCCAGGGAGAGGGAGCAGCTGAAGGAGCGAGGGAAGCTGGAATAAAACTCGGCTTTTGTGGATGACCCGCTGCCAAATCGAGCAAGGAGTTCGCAGGGGAGGGAAAAAAAAGATCAATGGATGGATTTGTTTTATCCGGGAAAAGTTGTCTGGGGAGAGGAGTCACCTGTTCTGGGCTGAGCCGCGGGAGGTTCGAGGGGAAAAAGGGAATTTGTTGTTGTCGTTCTGAGGCTCTCGGCCTAAATTCCAGGAGGAATTTCCTCATGGAAAAGGGGTCAGGATTTGGAAGGGGCTGCCCAGGGGGGGTTTGGAGTCGCCATCCCTGGAGGTGTCCAGGGAACGCCTGGAGGTGGCCAAAGAACCCCTGGAAGTGCTGAAGGAACCTTTGGAGGTGTCCAGGGAACGCCTGGAGGTGCCCAAGGAACCCTAGGAGGTGCCCAAAGAACACCTGGAAGTGCCCAGGGAACTCCTGGAATGTTGAAGGAACTTCTGGAGGTGGCCAAGGAACCCCTGGAGGTGGCCAGGGAGCTCCTGTAGGTGCCCAAGGAATCCCTGGAGGTGCCCAGGGAACCCCTGGAGGTGTCCAGGGAACCCCTGGAGGTGCCNTGAAGGAACCTCTGGAGGTGCCCAGGGAACCTCTGGAGGTGGCCCAGGTAACCCCTGGAGGTGCCCAGGGAACCTCTGGAGGTGGCCCAGGTAACCCCTGGAGGTGCCCAGGGAACCTCTGGAGGTGGCCCAGGTAACCCCTGGAGGTGCCCAGGGAACCTCTGGAGGTGGCCCAGGTAACCCCTGGAGGTGCCCAGGGAACCCCTGGAGGTGCCCAAGGAGCCCCTGGAGGGGACACTCAGAGCTCTGCGCTGGCGACAAGGTGGGGATCAGAGGCTGGGCTCTGATCCTGGAGGACTTTCCCAACCTCTGGAATGTCTGCTCCTTGCTCGGGGGTATGGACACAGCAGGAAAAAGGCAAACCCACAACAAACCGACAGAGAAATCCCCAAAGCAGAGGGAACCCAGCAAGAGGGAAAATAACCAGGACAGAACCCGGCGCAGCCCCGGAGTCGGGAGTCACGAATTAACAATCCCGTTCTCCACGCGCACTTCAGGCCAACACATTTGGATCCAGCGCTCAGGCGAGCGCCTCAAAGGCGTTTTTGGGGTGGAATTTTTGATCCTCGAGCCCTGCGGCTCCCCGGGAAGGGGAGGGTGGAGCGCAGGCATCGTTTGGTTTTAATTGCGGGCCCGTTCTGTCCCATTGAGCCGCTAACTGAGCCCAACAGGAGATGGTGTTTACACAAGCAAAGCCCGGCTCAAGACAGACTCGCTGTCACATTAAGTCAATACTCGGGAAGCCTCTCGAGTTAATTATTCAGCGAGAATTGACTGATTCTCGTGGTGAGAGCCCGGCGAGCCCGCAGGGAGCCGAGCCCTCCCCCGCTTCCCTCCTCATGTGCGGGATCCCCCCAGGTGCTCCCCCTCCGCTTCCCAAATCCACCAGATTTGGGGATTTTCACCGATTTTCCCAATCCCAAACCGGATTTGGAGGTTCCTCCGCATCCTGTCCCCTCCAAACCCGAGATCTCCCAGCTCCCATTAAATCCAGGAGCGATTTTTCCCTGCTCCTTTCTCTTCTTCCTTCCCAGCCACTTCCTCATGTGAGGGTCCCCCTGGTGCTCCCCCTCGGCTTCCCAAATCCACCAGATTTCGGGATTTTCACCAATTTTCCCAATCCAAACCAGGTTTGGAGGCTTCTCCACATCCTGTCCCCTCCAAACCAGAGCTCTGCCAGCTCCCATTAAATCCGGGAGCGATTTTTCCCTACTCCTTTCTCTTCTTCTTCCCTGGCTACCTCCACACATGAGCAACCCCTCAGTGCTGCCCCTCCGCTTCCCAAATCCACCAGATTTGGGGATTTTCACCGATTTTCCCAATCCCAAACCGGGTTTGGAGGCTCCTCCACATCCTGTCCCCTCCAAACCCGAGCTCTGCCAGCTCCCATTAAATCCAGGAGCGATTTTTCCCTGCTCCTCCTTCTTCCCAGACAGGCGAGCGCGCGGCTCTCATTACAGGGAGTAATGAGCGAGCGGAGCTGCTGTTTGTCAAGGAAACATCCACTCCTGGTGAGGCCGTGCCGCGTTCCCTTCCCATCTTTGGTGTTCCATCAATTCCCGGCCAGCCTGGATCCCGTTCCCTCCTCTCTGAGCCAAAGCTCCAGCCCAGCCCCGGCCAAAACCCTTGACGCACGAATATCCTGTGAGGGGGAGCATCGCTCACCCCCCGTGGGTTTAAACACACCAAAAAGTGGGATGGAAATCCGTGGAAATGATCCAACATCTCCACTTCGGGTGCTCCAAACCAGGACAAAATCCTTGACCCGCAAATATCCTGGGAGGGGGAGAATTCCTCACTCCCCCTGGATTAAAACACACCAAAAATTGGGATAAAAATTGTGGAAATGATCCGACATCTCCACTTCGGGTGCTCCAACCCTGCACAAAATCACTGACTCACAATTATCCTGGGAGGGGGAGAATTCCTCACTCCTCCTGGATCAAAACACACCAAAAATTGGGATAAAAACCAGGGAAATTATCCAACATCTCCACTTTGGATGCTCCAACCCTGCACAAAATCATTGACTCACAATTATCCCGGGAGGGGGCTCATCCCTCACCTCCCAATGGATTTGAGCACATGAAAAACTGGGATGAAAATCCAGGGAAATGACCCAGCATCCCCACTTTGGATGCTGAGGAGCTCCAGTCCAACCCTGACCAAAATCCTTGACGCGCAAATATCCTGTGAGGGGGAGCATCACTCACCCCCCATGGATTTAAACACCAAAAACTGGGATGAAAATCAGGGAAATGACCCAACATCCTCTATTTGGATGCTCCAAACCTGCACAAAATCCTCGACTCACAAATATCCTGGGAGGGGGAGCATCCCTGACCCCCCCTATGGATTTAAACACACCAAAAACTGGGATAAAAATCAGGGAAATGATCCAACACCCCCACTTTGGATGTTCCAAACCTGGACAAAACCCTCTGTGCACAAATATCCTACGAGGGGGAGCATCACCCACCCCACCATGGGTTTAAACACCAAAAACTGGGATGAAAATCCAGGGAAACGACCCAACATCCCCTCCAACCCCAGCCAAAATCCGTGACGCACAAATATCCTACAAAGGTGAGCATCACTCACCCCATTGGATTAAAACACACCCAAAACTGAGATAAAAATCGGGGGAAATCGCCCAACACCTCCACTTTGGATGCTGAGAAGCTCCAGCCAGTGGAGGCTGGGAATTTCTTCGGCACCGGCACCACTGGAGCGTGTAAGAGCAGATTATTTGTGTTCCCGACTTGCTGATGCAAGATGAAAAATCCAGCGAGCTGCAGCTGCTGAAATCAGCTCTTTTCTCCCCTTCCCTTCCCTTTCCCCTTCGCTGAGGTTTGTGCTTCGCCAAAGGTTTTTGTGTTCCGGGAGCTAAAACCTGTCCCTTGCAATCAGCCGCCAGAGCTGCGCGACTTTGTCAGGCTCCTGCCAGCCGGGAAAAGCTTCCCGAGCTGGGAAAAGCCGGGGAAAGCTTCCCGGGCTGCACAAATCACGGCTCGATTGCTCCCAGAGTCCTGGGGCGCTCCCGCGGGATTTGAGGCCGGGTCAAGGCCGTTGGAATGGATTTTTTTTTTGAGGAAAAAAACTGGGATTTCAGCCCAGGATAAGCTGGATCCTGCACTCCAAAGGTGCTGTGCCCTCGCCGGGGTCTGAGTCCTTGAGGGGACACAAGGAGGGACATCCTGGACGCTCCGTGCCTTCGGAAGGACAGCAGGGAATGTCCTCCCCGGCGGTTAAAGCCCTCCTGCATCCAGAACATTCCGCACCCAGAGCCATTCCCGGCAGGATGGAGCAGCTGGTGGCTTCCTGGTGACCTCTGTGACCAAGGGGACAGGGCTGGCGTCCAACCCCAGCAGCCCCACGCAGCTGGAAAACAGCTGGGAGAGCCAGGAAAACCTCTGGAAGGGCTGTTTTCCATGCTGGATTATTCATTTTCCCTCTCCTCCAGTTCTGCTTTCTTTAGAGGTGGAAAGTCTTGTCCGACAGGAGCAGCAGCCCCCGGATCGACCTCCATACGGGAAAAATCCCTCTGGAAAATCCTATCCCGGCAGAGAGGGTTTTCCCTCATTAGGCCTTGAGCCAGGAGGGTTCATTAATTACCCTGGCAGGTTAATTAGTGTGGCAGGAGAATTATCTCATCTCCTGTCACCTCCGGCTCTGGGAGCACTTGGGAGCTGCTCCGGCTCCAGTGCCCTCGCCAGGCCCCTGTCGGATCGGGATGAGCATCAGGCTGGGGTGTTGGATTGAGAAACCCATGGATAATGGGAAATCCCATGGCACTGCCATCCCTGCCCTGTCCTCTGGGATCAGGGGACACGGAGGAGATTTGGCTGGATAAACTCATGGATAATGGGAAATCCCATGGCACATCCCAGCCCTGCCTTGTCCATAGGGATCAGGGGACACGGAGGAGATTTGGCTGGATAAACTCACGGATAATGGGAAATCCCATGGCATTGCCATCCCTGCCTTGTCCTCTGGGATCAGGGGACACAGAGGAGTTTTGGCTGGATAAACTCATGGATAATGGGAAATCCCATGGCACATCCCAGCCCTGCCTTGTCCATAGGGATCAGGGGACACAGGGATTTTGTGTGCCATCATTCCCAGCTGGAGATGCCAGAGGGGAGCAGATGGGATGAGATTTTCCCCTGAAAACCCAGATCCAAGGAGTGCATCCATGCCCCATCCCAAGGAAAAAAATCCCTGAGGTTACAGCAAAACTCCACAACAAAACCAACACAAATAAATCCCAGATTTGGGCATTTTCCAGAGCAAGAGCCCCCATCCAGGCTCTCCCATGCTTCTCCCAAAAAAACCACATTCCCACCTTGGAGCAAACACTCCCGGCAGCTGCCGCCCCTTCCCCCTTTTCCGCTTTCCCTCCTTGTGTGGGGATTTCATTCCCTGCAGGAATTATCCCTCTCCGAGCGCGGATCCGTCGGCAGCATCCACCTCGGAGCGCGCTGATGGAGAGGAGCTGCCATTCCCGGTATCTTTTATTCATGGGCACCGACTCCTCGGATTACTTTTTGATAAAAAGCCACATTCCCACATTTCAAACATCTCCGCTCGCAGCCCCAGGAAGACCCGGAGCTCGCATTTATTTCCCCGCTGAGCGCCGGGAAACTCCATCACCTTGACGGGGAGAAGATCCCGCTCCTGGCAGGAGCCGGAGCCGTCGGGAAGAGGATCCGGCTCCCGAGGGGGACAGGAGGGGTTGTGCCCTGTGACAAACGGGTTTCATAAGGAACAGGAGCCTCGGCGCTTCCAAGGGGGAAACAGCGGGAATTCGGCAGCCGGGGAAGGTTTTGGGGGATGCAGGTCCGGCCCCGTTTCCCGGGATCTGCCCCGTGGATCTCCCCAGGGCGTGGTCCTGGTGCCGCTTCCCGAGGCAAAGATGGGGAAACGGAGCCGGGAGGGTGACACTGATAGTGGGGGGTGACACCAATACTGGGGGGGTGACACTGATGCTAGGGCAGTGACACTGATATTTGGGGGTGGCACTGATGCCAGGAGGGTGACACCAATGCCAGGAGGCTGCCAGGAAAAACCCCCAGCATGCCCAGGTGACACCAGTGGAAGGGGGATGACACCAAGGCCAGGGAGGTGACACCAATGCCAGGAGGGTGGCACTGGTGCTGGGAGGGTGGCACCAATGCCAGGAGGGTGCCAGGAGAAACCCCCAGCATGCCCAGGTGACACCAGTGGAAGGGGGATGACACCAATGCCAGGAGGGTGACACCGATGCTGGGAGGGTGACATCGATGCCTGGACGATGCCAGGAGAAACCCCCAGAGTGCCCAGGTGACACCAGTGCCAGGGAGGGGACACCGATGCCACGGAGGTGATAAAACCCAGGAAAATGACCAATGCCAGGGACGTGACACCAGCGGCGTGACACCAGCTCTGGGGAGGTGACACCGATGCCCAGGGGGTGACACCAAGGCCTGACCCACGCCAGAAGAACCCTTTACCTGCACAGGTGATCCGCCCGGCAGGCGCCGCGCAGGTCCAGGCAGTTGGGCTTGTCCTTGTCCTCGTAGGAGCAGGAGGGGACGATGGTCTGGCGGCGGCGCTCGGCGCACGCCGGGTCCTTGCAGGAGCAGAAGAGCAGGCGGAAGGTGAACTCGCCGGGCACGCGGTCGAAGAACTGGCGCAGGGCCTTGTGGCACTTGCGGCGGTTGCAGGGCTCGGTGGCCGACAGCTCGCGGCTGCAGGTGGAGATGTACCCCGAGCGCAGGCGCTTGCAGTTGTCGTTGAGGTTGCAGGCCTTGGCCGCGTCCAGGCAGTGGTTGCTCTTGGAGGTGGTGGCCGGGTCCATTCCTGCCCGGGGACAGACAGGGAGAGGGGTCAGGAAGGTGGGGAGGGAGGGAGGGACGAGGGATGGGCGGTGGTCGTAAAGCTGGGGGGGTGCCGTCAAAGGTGGGGGGTGGTTTGGGGTCTGGGAAGATGGGATTGAGGTGGGGGAAAGGTCCTCGAGCCCGGGAGATGCCCTCAAAGCTGGGGAGATGTCCTCAAAGCTGGGGANCACCAATGCCAGGAGGGTGCCAGGAGAAACCCCCAGCATGCCCAGGTGACACCAGTGGAAGGGGGATGACACCAATGCCAGGAGGGTGACACCGATGCTGGGAGGGTGACATCGATGCCTGGACGATGCCAGGAGAAACCCCCAGAGTGCCCAGGTGACACCAGTGCCAGGGAGGGGACACCGATGCCACGGAGGTGATAAAACCCAGGAAAATGACCAATGCCAGGGACGTGACACCAGCGGCGTGACACCAGCTCTGGGGAGGTGACACCGATGCCCAGGGGGTGACACCAAGGCCTGACCCACGCCAGAAGAACCCTTTACCTGCACAGGTGATCCGCCCGGCAGGCGCCGCGCAGGTCCAGGCAGTTGGGCTTGTCCTTGTCCTCGTAGGAGCAGGAGGGGACGATGGTCTGGCGGCGGCGCTCGGCGCACGCCGGGTCCTTGCAGGAGCAGAAGAGCAGGCGGAAGGTGAACTCGCCGGGCACGCGGTCGAAGAACTGGCGCAGGGCCTTGTGGCACTTGCGGCGGTTGCAGGGCTCGGTGGCCGACAGCTCGCGGCTGCAGGTGGAGATGTACCCCGAGCGCAGGCGCTTGCAGTTGTCGTTGAGGTTGCAGGCCTTGGCCGCGTCCAGGCAGTGGTTGCTCTTGGAGGTGGTGGCCGGGTCCATTCCTGCCCGGGGACAGCCAGGGAGAGGGGTCAGGAAGGTGGGGAGGGAGGGAGGGAGGGAGGGGTGGGCGGTGGTCGTAAAGCTGGGGGGGTGCCGTCAAAGGTGGGGGGTGGTTTGGGGTCTGGGAAGATGGGATTGAGGTGGGGGAAAGGTCCTCGAGCCCGGGAGATGCCCTCAAAGCTGGGGAGATGTCCTCAAAGCTGGGGAAAGGTCCTCAAACCTGGGGAAAGGTCCTCAAACCTGGGGAGGTGCCCTCAAGGCTGGGGAGATGCCCTCAAAGCTGGGGAGATGCCCTCAAAGCTGGGGAGATGCCCTCAAGGCTGGGGAGATGCCCTCAAACCTGGGGAAAGGTCCTCAAACCTGGGGAGGTGCCCTCAAGGCTGGGGAGATGCCCTCAAAGCTGGGGAGATGCCCTTAAAGCTGGGGAGGTGCCCTCAAACCTGGGGAAAGGTCCTCAAAGCTGGGGAGGTGCCCTCAAGGCTGGGATGGGGAAACGCCCTTGAGTTGGGATTGGGATATGCCCTCAAGGCTGGGGAGATGCCATCCAAGCTGGGATGAGAAAAAGCCCTCGAACCTGGGATGGGAAACACCTTTGAGCCTGGGATGGGGAGAATTCCTCAAACCTGGGGGGATGTCCTCAAACCTGGGATGGCGAAATGCCCTGGATCTGGGATGGGGAGAAACCTTCCAAGCTGGAGAGATGTCCTCAAAATTGGGGCAGGGAAAAGCCCTCAAACCCGGGGAGGTTCCCTCAAAACCAAGATGGGGAAATGGTGTTTTGGGGAAGATGTGCCAAGCGTCGTTGTCACCCCTCTGGCATCGGTGTCACCTCCCAGCATCCCCAGCACAGCCCATCCCTGGATTGATCCCATCCCATTCCAGGCACAATCCGTAGGATCAACACCCCCCAAACCGGGCCCCTCTGGGCAGAATCCGGGCCCTGAATTTGCAATATGTCTTTCCTTTTGTCAATTCTTCAAAGAAGAATTATTAATAATTATTAATTAATAATTAATTATTCAGCTCCAAAAGAGGAACAATCAACCCAACTCTACTGTGGCTCCTACAGCCCCTCCTGGGGCTCCCCAAAACTGGGACAGCTCCAGGCAGGGATGAAAGGGACAAGAGGATCAATCCCAGATCCATCCCAGGGATCCCATCCTGCACCCATCCCGGGAATCCCATCCTGCACCCATCCCGGGAATCCCATCCTGCACCCATCCCGGGGATCCCTCCCTGGACTCCCAACAGGAACCCGCCCCCCGCATCCAACCCGGCAACG
>WAAE01016855.1:0-44722 GCA_013400495.1 Nicator chloris
ATTAAGTGTTCCCAAACAGCAGAAGGAATGTAGAGGACAGTACTACATACGGAAAACAAAAAAGGATGGGGGGGAAGAGTAAGTGGTGGGGGAGAGGACAAAGAGGGCAGTGAGAAACTGATGCTTAATTTTGAAGAGAGACTTCCTTTCATCCTGCACACACAGGGGCACTGAGTGTAGGCATGGCTCCAGCTTTCTCCTGTCTCCATACCTGGCACTGTCACACAGTTTGTTAACTCTTTTTCCCAGCTACCCCTCACTGTAAAACCAGCCACAGATATGACAGAAGCCAGTCTAGCGTGGTGGTAAAGAAATATGCAGAGGTGTTGTTTTACAGACCAGACCTGCAGCTTACATGAAATTGCACTCACATGCAACTAAACAAATAAATATTTTCATGGATGAATGCCCTTCACTATCCCTTCCTTAGATCCTTTCTTCCTCCTTGCAAAAATGTCTAAAAACCCCCTTCTGACCAGCATGATGGCAGCACACTCTTATAGTCAGTTTGCAGAAGAAAAGTCTCTATGCACAAAGAAAAACCCCAAAATCATGGCACAGGCTCTGTATGAGATTCCCCCCCTGCGCCACAACTGTTTAAAAATAATACTACCACAAAACTTTTATATAAAAATCCATTGTACTTTCGTGTTACTGGACAGATATTCTGAGATGGGGAAATAGGAGAACAAGGAAAAACTTCCCCCACCACCTGTAAAATCAAAAGAATGAACCAAACAACAACAACCACAAAATCCATGACTGAGCAGAAATGGAGACATGGACAAAAGTCCTGCTGACATGCCCTGACCTAGGACAGAAGTAGAGCTGTTAACCTACAAGTCTTAAAATGCTGCAGGAAACCCCCACTTTTTATAGCTTGTTTTTTGGAGATGCTGAATTAATTGTTTTTGAAATGGTTGTGGTTTGTATCAAAGGGTCTAAGATTTCACACCTTCTCCTCAGCCTAGTATAGTCTGAAGGTTTCAGAAGTGTCCCAGTCTCTCACAAAGCGTGCAGCTATCTTGCAGCAGAACCTCCTCCCTATGTGCCAACAACATTCCTTCACTGAGGAGACACATCTTGGATAATTATTGAAATCAGGTGTATGCATATCCACAGTGCATATGCATAGATCAGGTATCACATCAACACACAGGGATCAAGAGAGCTCATGCAAGCGTAGAGCAAGAATATAATATTTGACTATTATTACATTATATGCTTGGTGGTAGGAAGAAAAAAACACATTGCCCCATGAAAACAATTTCAGAATGAAAATGCAAAACCAAAATATCGTATACTTTATTCATTCAATGAAAATTAAGTTTTAGTTCAATTGTGTTGCAAATATTTAATATTGGGAAAAAAACCCAAAACTCAGGTAATTTTAATACTGCCTCTAAATTAGAATCTTCAGAATTACCTGGAAATCACCCTCCTGCTTAATTATGCTGCTGATTATATATTATACTGTAGACAGATTTAGTCAATACCATGTAATTTTATTTGAACAGGCAGTATTAAAACTGGAAAGAGCAAAGAGAAGCAAAAGAAAGCAGATTTTTAAACATGCAAAGACACACACCATAGCTGACTGATATGCCTTAAAGGAAAACAAAGGGATACCTACTTTCTGCTGCTAGAAGTCCTAGAAGGAAGGCAGCGTTTGGACAAACAACAAACAGTATGAAGATTTCAGAACAAGCGATTTATAAAGCTGCAACCTAGCAGACTAATTCAGCCACAAAATAGTCTCAACAAAGTGGTAAGGATTCCCCCAGTTTTTAATATGGTTTTTCTATGTGTGAAGCAAATGGCACTGGCAGACTGGGATGGGAGGAAAACAAACACTTGGCATTGGGAAGGCAGCACATGGATGCAGTGTTAGAGATCTATTAATACCAGACTTTTCCCAACATTGGTTAAACTGTTTTAAAAAACTCATGGACAGAAAGTTATTTTTAGTAAAAATATTGTAAGAGGTGAAATGATGAAATAATTCAAAATACTGCAAATGATGCCTAACATTATATTAATATACTTAGTAAGCAAAATTTAGCAACCTTATATTGAAATCAAAAGTTTCAGAGAGAAACGTTATGTGAACCATTTAGAAATACAACCACTTCATTATTGCTTTTAATTAACAGTGTCTTTATGCCCTTTTTAATTTAAACATATCAGAGCAAAGAATCAATAGCTAAAAAATCATACAGTTAAAAATGGAATATTGGAAACACACAATCTCACAATCTCAAAACTGATAGCTGTAATAGTTGTAACTGATAGTTGTAATGCTAGCGAAGGAATGAATAACAATTATAAGGTGAATGTACGTTTTTTTTCCCCAAGAATTCATATTTTAAAACGTTACACAACACCCTTTGCAAATATCGACAAAATCAGTGGTAATTTTTGCATAACAAAAGTCGGGTTTTTTCTTACTTATGTTGATGAAACTGATGGGTTTTAAGATATGGGCTTGTATTGACAGTTTTTCATAAATTCTGAATGCCGTAAGACAGCTACCCATTCTAACTTGTGAGTTCAGCTACTTCCATGCATGTTGGAAACAACGAGCTTACAACTTGTCTGTACCTTTGCTGTTTGACCTTACTCTGAAAGACTAAGAGATTTAGCTTTATTCCCATTATTATGATTATTACCAAGTTCAAAAATCAAGATCTCATCTTGTTAAGAACTTCTCGTTTGACATGACAACACAAGAGTCTGACAAAATAGAACAGGATGAAAATTTCAATTTGCACGCACCAGTCCTGAGACAAAATACCAAAAAGCATTTGTGAACATGCTGTGTGGAATCTGTGCCTTGCAGTTGGAGAACACGAGGGAGAAGCATTGAAGGAGCCTCAGTGTGGCTGCTTTGTGTGCAGTGCAAAACTCTGCTTCTACATTCACCTGCTTCCAGAGTGACCACAGAGCTCAGCACTCCCACGAATGCAGGAAATGCTGCAGCAGGGCCACTGCTTAGCACAGGTGCAGGAGCACATTTGGCCATTCAGGCTCTTCTCTTGCTCTGAGGTTACACCAAAACGCAGCTTGAGGATCCCTTACAGGAATCCAGAACTGTCTGCGGCAAAAAGCTGCTCTGAAACCTCTTAGTCACACTTCAGAAATGTGTGCCACAGACCAAGCAATTCCAGCAGACATTAGAGAGTAACATCCTTTAATCAAAAGGTAAGGTTTGCTTTAATTAAAAGTCAGTTATCCAGTTTTCCAAAGACTATGGTCTATCCACTGGCTTAACTCCAGCACTGACACGGTTCTGAAAATGTGGCTCCAAAAAGCTTTTGGAAATATAAAGTTAGAAAAAAACCCTCTTCAATTTATCAGTTTTTCTAACTGTTGGCCTGAAAACCATTTTGAATCTACTTAACACTCCATATAAAACAGTCGTCCTCAATTCAGCTTCTCAAGTCAAACCCCAAGAAGCAAAATGAAGAAAAATCAAAAGCTTTACACTGGTGATGGTCACTCCCCAGCCTGAGGCACTGTTGTGAAAACACTTGAAAACTGTATGTCTGTACACTCTGCTGGGGGACAAGTGGCCAGCACATGACAGAAGGAGAGGAAATCCTGTCTAGAGCTAATGTGCAATCAGGAGGTAGGAGGGCCAGGTACTGGGGAGGGGAGTCAGATGGGGAAGGGCAGCAGAGAGCAAACACTGAATTTTCCTGGCACCTTATGTACTTCATGGTCCACTTTAAATACTTCCTACTGGGCCAGTTTTTGTCCTGTGACAGATTTAGCCTTCAGGGCTGCTGATTGCTGACTTCTCATTTATCTTTGTTTCAGCATATTAAAAATATCCAAAACATTTGTTGCCTTGGGAAATACACATTTTACAATGTTTTGAAGACAGGCAACCTGCAAGTCAAATGTTTGACATTCAAGAAAAGACCATTTGCAGAAAGCTTGTCAGCTGAAGTGCTTGGTGGCTTTACTGGAGAAGTTACTGAACACAGACTGTCAGCAATAAAGCAGCATTGTAGTTTAAAAGTATTTTAAAAGGTTTTATCACACTCAAAATTCAGCAAGACTGGTTTCTGCCAGGTTACCAACAGGAAGATGGCAGGATTAATTCAAGTTCTTCAGAGGATGGTTGCTGACAAAAGAGGAAACAGACCACCCAGTGGTCAGCAAGCGGTTGGAACCAAGAGTTGTTAACCCTGTGCAAAGGAAAGGAAGATGGATACAGAAAAAATCCTGGCTGACCTTAAACAAAATTTATCTCTGTTCATTCCCATCTAATTTAGCTATGCAATTTGCTGACCATCACTGGAAAACTCTCTAATAAGAATATCCTTTGTGATTCTGCATCTACAAAAGTCATCTGACGTGCTGCCTGCAGTGCCTTCCTATGCCAGGATAATACTCTGGTAGCACAGGAAGATGCTTCAAGGTTCCAGCAACCCCAGGTTTCCAAACTGAACTTGGAGGAAGAACACCTCTAGATTAATTGGGGAAAAAGAGAGAACTGAAATTTTCTGCTTCTGTGTTTGGAAAGCCCTGAAAGACAGGAAATGTAATTTGCATAACCTAAATAAGCATCTATATTTCTGTGTATTTATCTCTGTAGGAGTTCTGTATTTGCCTGTTCCTGACAAACCATTTAATTACATTGATAAGCTTCATGAAATATTATGAGAGGAATAACTGGTAACCACATCTAAAATATTAAATGCTCTTCATTAAGAGTTTATGGTCTGGAATAACATTATGAGATATTAGGAAGGAAAGTTAAATAACCTTATACCAATCTAGTTTCTACTCCAGTTCTTGAGTTTTATGTTTAATTTCTCCAGACTAGTTTGGTTTAGAATCATCACAAGACACATCCTACAAGCTAGAAATATTTGAAAATATTATTAGTGTACTTCTGAAGAGGAAACAAAATAGATTTCCCTATCTAGGAATTTCAAAAGCTGAAGGAGTTGCAGAGTCTTCTCTTGCAAGGCTCAGTGTTCAATATTAAATATTTTATCAGCTAAAGTCATGGGTCAGAGAAAAATAATGAAAACTACCCACTTAGCATGGTTTCCTGATCACTGTGATCCCCCATCAGTCTGATCAACAATGTCAGGTTAGAGAATAACTTTGCTTTCCTGAGAATTCCAAGCTTTTCAGTTATTTCAGAGATGAACACAAGCTAACAATGGATCCAACACAGATATTCTGTACAATTTACGTGTGCACTGGATTCAAGCATCCTGTGAGCAGAAAAAAATAGAACTTGGAACTTTCCTGTATAGTGATAGCTGCAATTACATCACTCTGAGGAAGACACATGTCCTGTTGATGTGAGACTGAAACTGGAAAGCAGAACTGCTGTTTCCAGATTAGGAAAGTTGCCACTGCCAGTCATGGTGGTGGCCATTCACCACTGAAATGGGGGAAGTAGATGGAAACAAAACTTAAGGCACTGCAAGTAGTTCTAGGTGAAGTAAAACTGACTTATTCTTCCCTTGAAGAATAGGTGGATCCTTCACTGCAAGCACAAGTATCCAAAAGCTGTCTGGCTTAAGCCATGAGGCTTTGATTACCCTTTTGCAATAAATGATCTGAGATTCTCATTCATTTCTATGGGAATTATGAACAGTGTTCATGTGTAAGGATGAAGTAATCTTTTCATTTTAGTACTTGAACTTGGATTCCAAGAAGTGAAATTGGAGAATTTCAACCAAGAAAAGTTGCCCCAATTCTTATAGGGCATATAATTCTTATAATAATGACACTGAAATAATTTATAATAATTACTTGCTCATATGAAATAGAAATAAATAAATAATACATACAGTCAATACGTAATTTTCTCACCTATAAACATATTGGGACAGAGAATTATCAAACTGCAAATCAACACATGCAATTAAGTTTCTGAAATGTCTTCTAGAAAAGTCAGTATATATATTTAGCTTATATAAGATAAAATATTCTGCCAGTACTCCTAAGTTGCTTAGAAAAATTAAAGACATTTAATTTGGTCTAAAACCTAATCCTTTTGGTCTTAGTTTTTCTTAAAGGTTCGTTTAAATTGATCCTAAATCCTAATTTTAGATCAGAGAGACCAACCCAGACTTTTGCACTGCAAATATTTTGAGCGATGTTATGTCAAAATTAAGATACATTACTAAGACAGGGCTGTGTTAGTTTAGGGACTGACAGGTTATTTAAATTTCTGAATATGGGCTATGGACAAAAGGATTGCTTGGGTAAGCTCACTGTCCTGTCCAAGGCCTAGATGACAGCACAAGTGTGATCTTCCCCTTTGAGGTATGCTGGGAGGTCCCTGAGTACATGTTTTGTCTCTCTATGAAGATTTGGGGGTCAGAAATATTGTCCAGTGTGCTTTCAACAGGACACAAATTATACTGTTCTCTAGAACAGGAGGTCAGGAAACTTTGGTACATAATGGCTTCTTTTTATAAATAACTATTAGTAAGGTAATAGAGCTTTGCTCCTGCCTAGGAATTCAAGACAGAATTTCAATAAGCTTTTATACTCAAGTAGTATAAAGAGAAATGTGAGATGATAACATTATTTGTAATTAAATGTATATATGAGAAAAAATAAAATTCAGAAAGGATTTCTGCAGAAGCTTAAAACTGTGCTGGGATTTTCTCTTTTGTTTTTGCCAGCTGTGAATGCCATTGTGACTGAAAATTATTATTCTTTCACATGTAAATGTTAACTTAATGTTCAATTTTATGGAACCTCGAGATGTTAGTAAATATGTGGTACTCTGATCAGTAGAGACTTAAAACATGCTGACTGCAGTAAATACACTTTTTGTTAAAATACCTGAGGAGGTGGGGTCTTCAGAGAAGTCTGGCAGCTCTTCAGGGGGGTCACCATAGAAGGAGTTGAATTTGTGGCTTGACACAGCTGCTAGTACTGCCCCCTGAATAAAAATACCCACACAGTCTCAATTACACAAAGAAGGATAACAAAACATTTCCAGACACCTTGGATCACTCAATCTCCTGAGGTCTCTTGTGGGGTGACCTTTTCAGTGAAGAGCAAATAAATTTTCTGGTCTTCAGCTCTGCCTCCCTTTCATCAGTGACCATATCTAACAGAAGAGCTGGTCATACACTAATAAACAGTAAAAATATTCTTTGCAAGGGGATTCATCAGAACAGTTCTTCACATGAATGCATTTTGAAATAGTAACTGTGAGGCATGAATTCATATTGTAGGGCATGTAAACAAAATAACTAATCTCTATCTTTTCCTCTTACCCAGACTGAGTGGATTAGCAGGAATAAAAATTCACTCTTTAAAGCAAAACACTATGTTTCTATTTTAGAAATTGTCATAATTTGACACTGACAGCACTAGAATACTTTGACACCCATAATGCATCCATATAAAAATAACACAGTTACATAGACAATCCCAGAATGAGTATTACAGGGGAATTTACAAACCTAGAAAAATGGTTACCTGCTCTGAAATATATTTACCTGTTCAAGTAAATGACACTTGAACCACTCAGGTTTTAATGCCTCACAGTCATGGAAGTATGGACAAATTTCATGAAACACACTGCAGAACAGTGCTTTGGATAAAGTGGCATAAAAAAATAATGAAGGCATAAAAGCTCAGGAAACTAAATATAGTGGCCTCCCCAGGAAGAAATCCTGGAAATATCTGAAATTGCACCTGGAACAGGAATCAGGTCATATTCTAAAATGTACTAGATAGCTAGATAGCATTTTAATGGAAGTATTACCTGGGCATACAAATCACCTAAGAGAAAGAGCTGTTCATGAACTGTGGCAACTGTGCATCCTCATCATCAGCTACATGAAACTTTTACAAAGCAGCAGCTCAACCTGAATACCTGATTCTGAGTTGTATTACAAGTTGCAAAACAGCCCAGGAACTGTAATGCTCCATGTTTCTGTCATAATTTTCTGAACCTTTCAGTGAATTCAGAACTGTTTCTGTTAAACATTCCATGATAGGAACAGAAGGAAAACCACGTTGTTTTGGGCTAAAATGTTAACATCCTTTTTCATATGGCTAAGAAATAAACTAGTATGTTGTTAAACATAAATAGGATAAACTGAAGAGTATGCATCTGCTCTTCTTCAACCAAGACATTAAAAATTACTATGTTCCTTTTCTTATAAGTGTAACACAATAATAACAGAAGTGATTGCACAATTCTCTTCAGTAATTCATATCATACAGAATTACTGAATTGATGGAAGATGAAGATCTCATATACACCTTGGCTGATACCAGACAATTTGCACTGAAATTTGAAAACTATGCACTAAGAAAGAAAGAAAGGACAAACAGCCTTTCTAAGACATCATTTCAATAAACACCTGTGAAGGCCTGTTGCAACTTTTTATTTTATTGCTGACTTCAAAGCATGGATTTCTCTTAGCACTTTTGAAATGAATCAAGTATCACACAAAATTTGAGCTGTGTAATTACATTGTTTCAACACTACATTCAGTTTACCTTTAGTTTTCGTCTTGCATTGAATTTTCTCAATTGTTCTACTGTTTCTGGAAGATGAATCTTGTATGCATAGCGATCTCTCTCCTTGAAAAACCCCACAAAAAACAAACCAGAAGAACATTAAACACAAGCTTTTAATATCCTCTTGACACTAAGAAACCAGACAAGGAAAGTGCCAGCTCATAAATATCCTAAGGAGAATGAGGATTTGTTGCAACTTAAGGAAAACTTCAAGAAATTAAGAAGGGTTAAAGTACTTTGACAGAATTCTTAACTTGGGCCAAGGATATTTTCCTTTTGTAATTGTTTCCCACCTTGTAGTAAGACCTCAGCCTTTGCTGTGCTCTCAGTCTGTGTCTAGCACTGAACTTTGACGCTGACAAGCAGAAAGTATTTCTGCTTTTTGGAATTCACAGACCTCAGTGAAGCAACACGTTCAACCACTCTTTTACAGGGTGCTGGATATTTCAGGTCAGTTTGGGAGGTGGGGTAGGTGTCCAACAGGGCAGGAAGTGCCAACCCAATACCAGCCAGGGGATGGTAAAGGAAGAAGTCTCCATTTTAGGTGCAGATGAAAAATTTGGCAGTGAACAATTGCAGTGACAGAAGGGACAAAACTTGCAGCAGCTAACTACCTTTTCCCCCTGATGCTATATAAAATCATTGATTTAATGTATTTATCACATGCTTCTCCTGAATCAGAGTGAAACCACAGCAGTCTCTCTATGGCACTAAAGATGTCTCTGTCTCATGCTGTATTTGCTCCTATCTATAAATGGTTTACAAAGTCCTGAGTCAGCAGACAAGACAGTTTATCGTAAGCAAAAATGAGAGGACTGACTGGTTGAATGCCTGGCCTGAGCTTACAAAGTTGTCATAAACTAAACCATGTGATTTCCAACAAATAACAACATGATCAGAAAGAGACCACGGATGCCAAAAGTGCAAAGCTGCACAGGCAGAGCTTGCACATGCACATTACAGAATTGTCTTTTTAACAAACCTAATTAGCTTAGTTGCTCAAATAACAAAAATCACAGGTTTTCTGCCAAAATGACCCTCAACCAAGCTCTAGCTTTGGTATCTCAATGTGGGTATGCTCTCCAAGTGAAGAAAAAGTCCAATTACAAGCAGGTAAAAACAGATCACTTGTGTTTGTATGATATTCTGGGGTTCCAAAATAATGGTGTTCATTTCCATACACTTTGATACTTGATACACTATGTATGTCCCAGATGAACAGACAGAACTTTGGCTCTTTTTGAGTAGAATGGCTTGAACCTGCAGTTTCCTAACACTCAGAAGATCTGCCTTAACCACTCTCATTTCTGAGAGGTGAACACTCCTGACCTCCTCTTATACGCTAGATCATTCTGCAGCTTGGAATACAAGAGTCAGAGACAGAAAGAGAGCAGAGAAGTGGAGGAATGACTCCATTCACTGATCAATAAATTCACTGGTCAGTAAATTCATCATTTACTTGGAGGGAGAAGAGCATATGATCCTGCTCTTCCCAGGTTCTTTCTTTGTGGGTTTCTCTGTGTCTCATGTAGAGCATAAAGGGTACAGCAGCAGACACCAGATTAGCCTCCTTTCAAAATAAGTGCCCTGTTTAAGTTAATGATATTATGACTCTCTCTACCCTGGACACCACTATAGAAAAGAAGCAAAGGATAACTAAGAAAAATAGCTAAATCATCACCTTCTGCCAAAGAAAATACAGTGCCCTGAACCAGTACTTTTCACCTTTCAATTCTGCAGCACAACCCATCATTCTCAAACCCCAATGTTTAGCACAGACTAGTGATGGACTGCTGAGAAGCTAAAGGTGTATTTTCTCCTGCTCCTGTTGTAAACCTTCAGTGTGCAGCAACTACTCTTCCACTGGCCTAAAGTGTGTTGTAAATTCTGCCATCACTGAAAAATAGTCTGATTATCAGATGTCATATAATTTTATCCAGTCACAGTGGCCTTGGAGAAACACTCCCACTACTTCCTTCCCTTTTGGTGGGATATTTTCAAGAATCTAATGTAAGGAAGCAGCACAATTCAGTAGCATAACCTACAGCAGTAGAGTGCATGGCTACATGAGGAACAGGAAAGAGGTTTAGATATGACTGAGCGAAAACGAGATCAGAAATTACTCCTCTGGAGTTTGAGAGCCACAGAAAGACACAATAACACCTTCTTCAAGCTTTATGCTATGCAGTCCTACTCCCTGCACTCTGGTGCTGCTGAAGATGTCCAACTGAGTTTGCTCTTAAGCAAGAGTTTAAGCCTGGCAATTATCAAAATCTCAGGCTCTAATCCTACAAAGCATTTTAAAGCACATTATCCCACATTTTGTACAGCTCATGTCTGCTTTGAAAAGCTCAGAAAAACCAAGAAATACATGTTTTTCTCCCTTAAATAGGAAACTAGCATGCAAACAGCTGCTTTTACTACCTTTAGCCAGGGGTGATTCAGTGCTTCATACACTGTTATCCTTTCTGCTGGATCCAGCATAAGCATGCGGCGCACCAGGTCTTTGGCACTTTCAGAAATATGGCTCCATTGCCTGGGATTCATCTGATTATGAGCAAGAAAAAGAATTAAATTAGTAACCAGAATCTAGAAAAGAACCTAGTGTTTATGTAAAATAATTGCGGAGATTTAACAGTGGTTGGTGCTTGCAAACATTTCCATGTAACGAATGTAAAAGAAAATCTCTGATTTTTTAGTAACTTGTAAAAATTGAACACTAGTTGCTATTGCAATAAAAATAAAAATTGAAAACATAAACTCTGACAATGTCCTTAGTACTATGTTATAATCACAGTATAATTTCTACCTAGTCTACATTCTGCTCAGATAAAAGTGACCATTCACTAGCTAAAGTGAAAAACAATTAAGCTTTGTGTAACTGTTAATTATGCATATGATAAATGCAGAAATTAAATCTACTCCTGAAATCAATATATGGCATGAGAATTTATCTGTTTCAACCCACAATTTCACACCAGTGATTCTGGGTAAGAAGGGAGTAAGGGAATGCCTGTTGTGAACTACTCTGGTCCTGTCCTGAAGGTGCTATGGACAATGGCTCTTCAGAATAAATTCCTTTCAACTTCACAACAGGTAAAGTTTTTCCACTAGGAAAGCATAAAGTACAAGACAGTACCAGCAACTGCAACACTTTCAGAGCAGAACCTTATCTTTAGGAGATACAATGTGAAGGATGAGTTAGAATATATTTTCATTTTGTGCATATATGCAGGTTTGTGTTCAACCAGTCAAAATGATGGACACCTGATAAAACCATACCAAAGTAAAGAAATTCTTTATGTGATATAAAGGATTATATCCTTAGGCTAAGTTTTATTTAGATGATAGACAGCTAACTTTACAAAGTACTAAATGCAAATTCAAAATTACAACCAGACTCTTTTCAATGTTACAATCTGGTCATTTAAAGAGATCCTTTTTATTTAAAATCAGTCTTTACAAAAAATGATCACTTTGAATCGGGACACTCAGCACTGTTATCTGGCTATGAAATGCACTTTCATAGCTCTGATTCATAATTTCTTTTCTTCAGCTTTAATGAAATGAAGGTAACTGCAAATTTGACATGATTTTCACTGAATAGACAAATTATTGTGGAAACAGGAACAGAAAAGGAACTAAGAGGACACAATGTGCTGGCTGTAACTTTTTTTCTTAAAAAAGAGAAGTTAACTTGTATCCTTCCAGAAGGCTGTAGCTGCTGAGGAGATTCCATACAGAAATCTTCCATAAAGTGGAACATCTGTCAGTCTGTGCAATCCCAAAACTAGTGCCATGAAGAAATGCTGCTGTTTCTAGGATTACAAAATTTAAAAAGTGAAGTATGTGCTCCTGACCAAGTACAGTAACACTGCTGTCACTTACATTTTAGCAGGCTGTTGAGGTGATATAATAAATCAGACTATCAGACAGCTTGGGGAGTTTCCATTCGTAATTTGCTAATGCACAGCTCATGTATGGCCTTGGTTCCAAAGTCCAGCAAAGCTGATATTGGACAAACCCACAGAAATGGTGAAGTTGAAGCTTTAAATTTGTCTCCACAATGGTCTGCAGGCTGATGCTGTGAGAACTTCTCCTGTGTGGACACTGACCTGCCCTTGGTTGCAAGTGGCTCCTTTTGACTCATCAGCTGCACACTGTACTAAGAAAAATGCCTGCCTGCATTTGTAAAATAACATGCATTGTTTTAAATCAAAGCAATATGATGATGAATGTTTTTGACAGCTCTGTTAGTTGATCAAAAACTTTAAACAGTCTATAAATCTGAGGTTACAGTATGTTCTACTTCACAGCTAAACCTCTTGTCTTCCTGCTGGGCTCAATGTACAATTAGGGGCTGGTTGTAACATTCATTTATTATTTCATCTGAGCAAATATTTCCACATTCTAATTCCTAGCAATGTTACAAAACACATCAGGTATAAGACAGACCAGGGAGGGAAAATCATCTCTCTTTTGTGTGACAGATTTCCGTAAGCTTTAAATTTAAATCAGGCTAAATACAAAAATCAACTTCCAGAAATTTTACCCACAGCGCTCATCTCCCCGGAAAAGGATTCATGTATGCTGTCATTTACCTTGTATTTGCCTTTAATAATGCCTTCAAATAATCTTTCCTTGGTTCCATAAAAAGGCAAACAACCGCTTAGCAGGATAAACAGGATCACACCACAACCCCAAACATCTACAGGCTTCCCATAAGGTTCTCTTTTTACCACTTCAGGAGCCATAAAGTGAGGTGTTCCTACACGTCCTAAATGGAAATAAAAAGAAAACTGAGTCAAAGTGATGTGTGCAAAACATGGAAATGAAGAATATCACTGCATTAAACAAAAATGGTTTTAGTAACTTTTGTTCATGGCTTAAAGCTTTTAACACAATTCTTTTTACCTTAAGTTTATATTTTAATATATATGCAATGAGATTAATCAGCATTTTCCCTTTTGCTTCATTTTCACTTTTATAAATTGAGGAATATTCTACCCTAGCTGGCAGACTGTGAAACAATACTTATGAGGGCACTAAGACTCTTCAGTGAAACTTGCCATATAAAAGTAAACCCATCAATTGAATTATTCAGAGAGCAAATACAAAGATACTGTAGAGTTCTAGTCCACACTGATGACTTGAAAAAGCTGCATCTAACTGGCAAGAGCAGAGTTTGGTCTGATGCTCTGCCCATACCTTGGCTGGTCTACTGAAACTGCCAACAAAAATGCAAAATGCCAGCTAATGTGTTATTCATTTGTTTGAAGAGGGCAGTATCTCACTGCAGATGAAAAGATAATGCTAATTTGTTTCACAGAGTGCTTTTATTCAGTGCAAATTATGTTTTCCTACGATAATAAAATGTATTTAGTACCAACTGATCTTTTGAGCAGATAAAAATCATTAGAATAACTTCACCATTGTCAGACTTCACGTGGCTTTCTGTTAAACCTTTTCATTCCCAATTTATCAGGGAATTCCTCTGCCAAACAAATGCTGGGGATCTGTCTGTGACAAAGGGATGTTACCTCATCACTAGGCTAGGCTGGCATCTTAACAAGTCCCTGTAGTCCAGGCTGACCTGACAGCAAAGGGGCAGTTCCTTCCTGAGCAAAAAAAGAATAAACCACCAAGATTCTGCAAGTCCAGCTCATCCCTCATATCACAGGGGGAGGAGGAAGGATATTTAGTCTGGACAGAGAAAGAGATGCACATGAGGAAAGATGACTCATTCTTCTTGTGGGCTGGACATACTCTGTAGGTGTACAGTGTAACTTCAGCCTAACCAAGAAACCTCAAGGCCAAATCTTCAAGATCCCATATATGAGGTAAAGAATTATCTGCTTAGATGACTCCCTCTCTTTTAGATGCCTGGTGGCAGGGAAGACAAGGAAAACGGAAATCATATACACATCCAGTATGCATAAGTTGCTGTAAATTTTTTGGCCTTTTTTTTATGTGCCTGAAGATTTACATCTACAAGGTTTCATCACTTTTTTCCCCTTTGGATGCCATCATTGGTGACAGGAAAAGGATCAACATTTCCAGCTCTGTATCAGGCTATTTTTGTGCATACACAGCAACACCTGCCTGTTCAAAGAGCATTTTTCTATCCCTTAGACTGCTCACGTGATGTTCGTGGTGTACCTACCACAGACTGGAAACCTCTAACTCAGGAGATCATCAGAGACCACAGAGCAGCCTTGGCTTACCCAAGTCTTGTTTGCCTCAGTGAGAACTTCCTGAGACTTGAGTGCAGAGGAACCCATTTGCAATTTTGGAGCAGGTGTAACCTTTCTTACATGTTGAAAAAAGAAATCTTTTGTGGTACTAAAGCTCACTTAAATATTTTTAATCAATACAAACGGAAAATTGTATATTCTCTGAAAATTCTGCCTTCCCACCGTGCTTTATAATTGCTGTTATAAAATCTGAGAAGTGTGGAGAAGAGGGATTACTCCGAAGTCAAACAGGAGAAGACAGCAGAAGACAAAATATCACATGGGGTAACAAGCTATTTAAAAGAGGCATTAAGCTACAGTTGTCTGGATAAAGTAGCAAATGAAACCATGAACCTTACATACCAAATTATATCTAAGTTGATTTAATGTGTATTTTCAACAATTATGTGCCACCCCTCTCAGCTCAGGAACTTTTTGTGGTTTCAACAAGAAATTGCAAAGGTGATTGCGGTACAAGAATGACTGTGTGCTTAAAGGTTTGGGTTTTGGCTTTGGGTTTTATTTGTCAGTGCCATTAAGTTTGCTGCATTTCAGTACAGTGAAGGGTAGCCTATAGAACATCTTGCGTCCTTGCAAACAATTACATTTTCTCCTGGAGCAAACAGCATATTTTGCAGCAACACATGCTATAAAAGCAATCCAGTAGAATGATGGAGGACAGGAATTCAGGTATCAAGGTGCTGGCACTGGGGCTGCAGGAGTGGTCTCTGTGAGGAGGGGCTGGGGCTGCTCCATGCCAGACACAGACAGTTCCAATGGGATCACTGCAGGGCACAGCTCAGCCTGGCAGTCAGAACAGTGGTGCTGCAGGGAAAGTGCATGTAAGAAATGGAAAAAATCTGCCCAGCAAGTGAGGAACTGGGGAACTGCCATTTCCCATCCTCCCTGAACCACTTGGGCTTGGGGGGTGAGTCAGGAGTGAGGGAGTGAAGCTGAACCTGGGAAGGTGAGGAGAGGACGTGGTTTAATTTTCATCTTTGCTTCCCACTGCCCAAATCTACTTGATACTTGAAAGTTCCTATTTTGCTTCATCTGGTGAACTCACATCAGCATGTGAGGCTGCACCTTCACTTGGTGCTCAAGTGCTCTTACAAACAGACAAGTGATGGTTAAAAAACAGTCCCTCTCTGACCATCACACATCTTCTTTCTGCTCCTCTGGAAGTTAGAAGGTGTTTCTTCCATCACAGGTATTAGAACTAGATCTTTGTTGGCCTGGTCCAAACCCAGGACACAATAAGAATCTACTTTGATGAAAACTGCTTGTCATGAAGCAGAAGGAATCGAGTGAGTGGTTTAGTAAAAGGCAACACTGCACAGCTGTTTAAGTCCCCACCAGGCTGCTGCCATAAACCAGATGAAAAATGGATGTTACTTAAAAGCAAACTGAAATATCAGTGCTACTAAACTCTAATACTCACTTTTAAATTTAAAATGCGAACTCCATAAAGACAAAAGAAATGAAAAAGATGACTAGGCTAGGCTAATGAAATCCTGCCATTTACCACTGCTAGATTATAATTAGTGGAAATGGTTAGAGACAGGTTTGGTTTTGTAACCTTGTTAGTGCTGACTACAAGATCCTGATACTTTGGATGAGAGGGATGAGGTGGATACTTATGGTGGTGGAAATCACAATTTTATGTCCATGAAGAAGCAAGCCCAGATGAAGCAGAAACTGGTTAACTGGCTGAGACTGAATTGTCCAGTCAAATAGGACTAAAAAATGCATATGTATGTGTACATATATATTGGAATCTTAAAAAGGCCGAAGTAATTTCTGGGCCAGCTGTTATCCTTGTGACCACTCCACTGGGTTCATCAAAGGAGCAAATGATGATTTTAAAGTTATTGTAAAAACTGACCTGAGCAAGGACTATTGCATCTTTGAACTGCACTTAGCTCAGCAAAATGAACAAAGTGCACACATGAACTGACACAGATAGGGAGTTTTCCTATATTTCAACTAAAAGAACTGTAAGGAATATCAGTAACAGCTTAATACATTCAATAGACAGCAAAGTTGTCTAAACCCATGCATATTCACTGCCCTTTACATCAAATATCACTTCTGCTGAAACTTATTTAGTAGAAAATCTGCCTTCTAAACAGTGTAAAATTTTAAAATTCTTCTCAACAATTCAGCGTTAAAATATTTTAGAAGCTTTTGAATTTTCTTTGGTATTTTGGGAGAAAGTCTGTATCTTTTTGGAGGCAATGTGAGAAAGAGCAGTAAGCAAAGGCACTTTTCTCTGAAACAGGTAACTTCTGCCTTCCACAGGCTTTTTATTCTTCAGAATATAAGCACGCTCATGGCTATATTCAAATGACTGTGCATGAAAAACAACATTTTAATTGACTATAGACTGCATGCATGCATGCACGAAGAATTTTTAGTTGTACCCATATTTGAGAGGAAATCATAAGGAAGACTGGAACCAATTTTCTGTCTGTGTACTTTTAGGTTCTTCTTCTCTGTTCTAGAGTGGCATTAACTAAAAATCATCACTACACAAAGACTCAACAGTGGGATGTGGTCAATGTGATACCTGCCTCCATCCATTTCACTGTAAATGGCTACATCAAAGTGTTTGCTGAGTTAGGAAGCACTCAGTGCCTGGACAGGTACATCCAGGTTACAGTGGTAAGGATTCCTTATTTCTAGAGGTAAACTTTCTTACCAGCCAGTTCTTAAGGCATGTTGGCTGCCTGTAAATTTATAAAGTTGCCAATTTTGCTGATTTTTCCTGTGGATAAACAGAGAGCTTCATTCTTCAGGTGCTGTCAATCTGGCATCATTTACAAGCACTAAAGATAAATTTTGACTTACCTTTAATAATTTAGTTTCTATGACTCTTTCCATATTATTCCAGACAATAGGGCTATGCTTTCCACAAGAAGAAGAGTATATACAGAGACCCAATCAGATTTTGTCATCCCTAAGGCAGGGGATTGATGACCAAGATATCAGAAGGAGAGTCTTTCAACAGCAGTAGTATCTGAACGATGTATAAGGAAACAACTGGAACAAATAATTTTTAGGAAAAAAAAAAGTGAGGTACTAATAAACATCACCATCTGACCTCTCACAATAGTGTAATAAGAAATATGCTCACAAATTAAGGTGTTTCTAAAAGAGTGGGATGTCCAGAATAATGTGGAAGGAATCCAAGAATCACATACAACAGATCAGATAGGGCAGCACTTGACTACTCTTAATTCCTTTCCACATTACTCCAGACAATAGAGATGTTTAAAGCAGGTGTACAGAGAAGATGAGTAGATTTAAAAAAAAGGAAAAAAAAGGGGGGAGGGAAGGCGTAATTCAGCTTCAGCACAGAAGATTGTCTGAAGAAAATGTGTTTAAAAGATGCATCAGCAGACAACTGGACAACTGGATATGAGTGTCCAGAAAACAAACAAAGCAAAGCTCACATGTTAATGAAACTAATTATAATTAATTCAATGGCCTTTTCTGCCATAAAACTATGATGGAGGAAGTAAACCTAAATGATTTCTCAACACATTAGCCTCCTGTAAGCACTCTCAAATCAGCCCAGAAGTGAACTGGAATTTCTGTGAGATACTAAACCACAGTTGCATCTTTTAAATAAAACAAAGTCTCTTAAAGGCAAAGCTGTGAAGGGACTCACATTCTTTTGTTTTTCAGGAAAAAAAGGAAGTGTAAGAGAAAGAATACTAGCATAGGACCTCAGCTTACAAAATTTTACTTCTCCTTGGAAAACAAATGAAAGCTTTGAAATACTAATCAGACACTGATGATGAAAAGGAAAAAGAGTCTGGGCAGTAGAAAATACCTCCAACATTAAAAACAGAAAAAAAGAGTTTTCTAACCTGGGCTTTATAAAACCACCAAGATCCAGTTTGGTGAAGCACTGAAGATTTGCCCAGAGATGTGGCAGATGCTCCATCCCTGGCAACATTCAAGGTCAGGTTGCTCTGAGCAACCTCATTTAGTGGAAGGTGTTCTGCTCATAGCTGGGGGTTGGACTGGATGACCTTTAAAGGTCCCTTTTCAACCCAAACCATTCTGTGATCATTTTTACACTGATGAGAACAAACCAGAAAGTGAGAAACTTAAAAAATTCTGCCCCCTTCCCCCTCATTCCACAGTGTTATTTAGAGGGAAATTTATGGAAATGCCTTCCTTTGCTGTTTTTGTAGTAAGTCTAAAAATGCAGCTCACAAGGAACCAAGAGCACTTGGTATTTATGTGCTGTACTTCTACTAAGAACACATAAGATGCTTTCCAATAAGATGATAATTTACATTAGGATACTACAGGGTTTTGAGGCAGCCTAGGGTATCTAACTAATAATACATGAAAGTTAATACTGGACTGGATCAGCATTATGGTATCTGTGACATTTTGCTGCTGAAGGTAAAACTGTGAAAGGCAGTTAACTATCCACAGATAAAGAACCTCATCCTACTTAGGTCTATACAATTATCTTATTTTGCACTAGTTGAAACCATGAGAAATTAAGTAGATTAAGTGAAGGAAATACCAGTTGTGAACTCAATGCTTTTTGTTCCTTCAGACTTTTATACCATATACTAGCTAAAAACCCCAAGGTTTACCATCGAAGATATTTGATATCAGATAAATCTGATGTCACATTTAAGAAAACATTGTGACAATTCATGCTATGTTCTGCAAGAAAAACTCTTCAAGGAAGGAGACAAAGATCATAATGTGAGATTAGTCTATTAAATCACTGAAGTCCTAGAGGTTCCACTACTCCACATGCATCCTAACAATGCAACAGAGACTGTTTACTGTCTATGTGCTGTTCTGTAAAGGAATTAGCTTATAAATTATGATGATCTCTAGCTCCTGTGTATACTGCCAGAGTTCCTTTAAAAAGTACCTATTTCAAAGCCTCAAGTGAAGCCCTTAGCACAATTTTCCACTTCTGATCATAAGAACTGAAGCAAAAAGAGACCTTCAGAGATTGGTAGCTCATGAAACCTATTCCCTGTAGCTCAGATGACAACACATGATTCTTGGCCATTTAATGCAGCTTACGGGTAAATGGAGTGGAACAAAGAGCATTTCCTTACATTTTCCCCTCTGGCCTTATGAAGACGAGTTATGGCTGTGTCCTTTTTTTCTGGTACTTTTATTTTACTTACATGAAGTAAATAATAGTTAAACTTCCTTAAAAATAATCTCAACTGAGTTGTTAGCTGATAAAATACAGTCACTCCTAAAATCTTCTCCATACACATTTTCATCAGTGACATCTAATATGATGTCATGGCTTGTTGTCATGAGCTCTCTTACACTTCTGTTAAACAGCCATCTACCTGCTTGAAAGAACCCTGTAGTTACAATCCTCCTAAACTTCTCAAGACGGTCTTTGGATTTATATCAAAAGATTTTAATACCTGGGGTTTAATTTAACTTACTACAAAAATCCTTCCCCAGCAATTTATGCATGCTCTGATAAAGATGTCTTTGTCAGGTCAAAAAATGTTACAGTCCCAAACAAAGCAAAAGCTGTAAGCTTGAAGACTGGCTTCAAGTACATGGAGGGAGAAAATTCCCTTTAGTTTGTTCTCCTGGGTCAACCCAGAATCTGGGAGTGCCAGGTGTACAAAAGTAGGAAAAACAGCATGAACAAAGCACAGGGGAATTTCAGGTCAGTAAAATTGTCTTAATGCCATGATAGATTTTATTTAATAGGTGATTTCTTTTTTGATGTACTAATCACCAAAAGCAGGCGCTGCCATGCTAAAAGGGAAATAATGCCATGGTAAAAGGGAAATAATTGACTATGTCAAGAGGAATCAAGGTTTTCCACTAAAAATTAGAAAAGCAATGTGAAAGTGAACATGTTGGTTATGATACTGCTCAAGCTTCTCTATTTGGAGAATTTCTACTTTATTTATGAGACAACTGAGAAATAAGAAGTGCCTGTAAATTACTATTAAAACAAAACTTATCCATAGGGCACATGAATAACACCCTTAAACAAATGTGTAGATAAACTGATTCATAAGAAATTTATAGCCCAGTTCAAACAGCCAGTACTGACAGCTTCCATATAACACACACAGGTTATATTGCAAAACTGAATAAATAAGACCTTGCCAGTTCTGTGTGGGGAACTGTCTAGTAATTTGTGTTCAGGTTGGATTCCAGCGGGGAAAAGAACTGCCAGATAACAGAGATGATTTGTGCTTTAAAGACTAAAATGGAAGATGAGAAGAAAGAGAGGAGTCTGTTAAGGAGACTTTCCACAGTACACAAATGAAGGGGAATTACTCTGTGTATCCCTGGAAGTAAGTGGAATTTGAAGCTGAAAGCAGCAAGTGCCAATGAAAAGGCTGCGAACTGGAAATGCCAGTTGAGAAAAAGGAAAAAAACAAAGTGTGTGAAGGCAGACCAACACGGCAGAAGTTGAGGTGGAAGAAGCAAAAGATACTGATAAATATCACAGTGATGAGGTTTGAGATCTTCTGTAAGAGCTGCAAACAGAACCCTCAGCACTGACCACTGCATGGAAGTTGAGCACAGGAACACTGAGTGGGATCACAGCACTGGGAACAGTAACACAAAAGGAAGGCCATGGCAAACACTGGGGAAAATGCAGTAATTCTTTTTTTTTTTCAAAGTTGAATTTGAATATTTCTTGCTAGACAGTTGGTAGTCTGAAAGTACACTGCATCTGACTATCTCCAGAAGAGTGGCTGAAACAGAAGAAGTGGGTAAAGTTGCTCAGCAGAACATAAAGAAGAAAAATGAGATAATTATAAACAAAAGTGTAGAAACTAGCACTAAAAAAAGCAGTGGCTGAGGTACAGACAATTCGAGTAACACAAGAAAAGTAAAGAAAGGATTGACCTTTACATTACAGCTTAACTGAAAGGGTATTTTCTTGGCAAAGATGTCTCTAGTTAATAAGATACTTGGATATTTTCAAGGTATCAGCAATATCTGGAAGGGAATGGAGGCTGTTGGTATGTTTATATTTGATTTGTTTTTTATTTTTAAACATGTAGGAAAGTCAAATTGACAAAGAACATTAAGTGATTAAATTAGGAAATCTAATTTAGAGTTTTTGAAGAATCATGGTACTGAAGGAAGTTACTAACTTTGAAGAAAAAATATTAAAACTAACAAAATGTTTTATTGTGGTCTCCTATGCTGGCAATGAAAGCATCGGAAAATTGATTGGGTCTTCATCTGTGCAGGCTGATTAAAGCATAACCCTATTGTCTGGAACAATATGGAAGGCAGCTAGAGGAAATAAAATCCACAGAAAACAAAACACAGTCAAAAATATACATACGTATCAAGATATTGATGTCTTATGCAATAATTACAATGAAATTTTAAAACACAGAAAAGAATCACATGTGAAAACTAGTAAAATTTTTCTATTAAACAGCACAGCATTCTGCCAGGAATTGCCTATCAAACAGGGGAGCACTGACAATGCTGCACTAAGTCCTTACTCAAGTGCTTCAATGACTGCATTTTTATTTTCTCTGCTTTACCAAACATGGACGAATTAAGCCAAAGCTTGTATTAAACTGGAAAAGTCTTTGGTTTTTTTCAGTTTTATTTTGATCAAACCAGCATGAGCTCCTGTTGAGTAACATTTACAGGGATTTAATACTCAATGTGTGAATGCACGTTACATTCCACTTCCAATTTAGCTTGGCTGTGTGCATTTACCATGTTAACAAAGTCTTTAATGAAAGATTATTTTTGAGCTCTTGTTTTGCAGGCCAGGCTGTGTCAGAAGAACAGAACTTTGCAGTATAACATGCACAATACTAAATAAATTGGAAGGAAGATTTCTTACCTCCAGCAACTAGCCCAGACTCTCCTAGCTGAATTGCTACCCCAAAGCCACCAAGCTTTACTGGGGCTGAATTCTCTTTTGAGGCAAGCAGTACACAGTGTGGCTGAAAAGACAAAAATCCAGACAAATTCTTACATTAAGAAGTACAATCCGTATTTTAGAACTTACTTTCATAGAGCTGTGAGCAGAAGTTGGATTGTTTTTTTAAAATGATTTCTTAATTTCAGTTATCTTCTTTTCTGGCGTGGACACCTCTTTCTACATTGGCTTCCTTTCTATTGCCCCAGGCATAGCAAAATCCTTTGAGAACTTATCAGAACTATCAAAGAACACAAAGTGAAATGATAAAATGGAGATAAAAAACTCATGTCTATAATTTCTTACCTGGTATTACTTTTCCTTTTTGTCTTTCATCCTATTAACCCTTACACTGTTTCAATTGCCCAGCTGAAATATCCTGCCTATGATATGTTTTGTGGGGTCTTATTCTTCCCACAGAGAATATAAAACTGTTTTGAGCCTTAGTCACAGAATTCACTCAGCACTTCTCAAGTGCAGGAAAGAAAAGGAGCACCCCTGGGATATTCCAGTGAGGGATGTCCTTTAGGTGTCTAAACTGGATTCCAGCCATAGCCATCTATACCTTTGATTTTCCACAAATAAGAGTGAAGTGTAAGGTATAAAAATGAAATAATATTATACAACAATTTAGATGGGTACTGACTGCTGAAGGAGTAAGCAACATATGGACAACATCTATCAGAACACAATTTGGTATTAAATACACATACCCAAACAATTTTATTTAATTTAAAACTTCTTGCATTTACTCAGAGCCTCTCTTTTCAATACCATATTATTTAAAATGAAAAACTTCATATTTGTATACTACTTCCCAAGAATACATCACTGCTTCAGTTGCAAAACTAAGACTCAAAAAGTGCACAGGAGCTACCAGAAATTCAATCTGACTACCTGTAATAATCTCTAACCACTTACGTCTTTTTGTAAAAGTTTAAAGTATATGAGTTCAAAGACCTTCAAGACAATGCTCTTGAGATCTTCATTAAATTTAGGCCTTGTCACATCAGGTCTTCTAGAATCCACTCTTACATTTCCAATTTATACACGTAATTTTCAATTCCTTATGCCCCACTTGAAAGAGTATTACCAGGTGGTACTATTGCTGCATATTGTATTTCACTTCTGCCTTTGTGAAATGGTTTAAGCTGCACACTTCAGGCACTCTCACATCCTCTCATCACTGTCATTTTGAGTGAGAAAGAACAACAATTCTAATCCCAGGCAAGGAGAAAGGTAGATGGGAGAACTATATAAACGTGAACAAAATGTACCATTCCGCTGTGGTGCTGATTTGCCTTTACCCCACACTGGGAAAAGTGACACTATTTCCATGAAGTATTAAAGAGATGACAGACTGTACCAACATCATCACCACCCAAAAAGCCACTGGCACTGCTCACCAGAAATGAAGCCTCTGAGAAAAAAAAAATTCGAATCTCCACAGCAAAACTGAGAAAAATTTATTACAGAACCTCTCCCAGTAGAGCCCAAATAGACTGGGTATTGCCAGTTAAAAATGCCTTTAAAAAAACAAAGCAAACCAGTTGCAACACCAGTTAAAACTTCCCCTTGTTGCCAATTGCACGAGTCAGCTGGAGCTCACCACATTCAGAGAGAAGCTGCTGCTGCAGCTTTCTAATAAGAGGATCTGCACGTTTCTCCTCCGTCTTCACCAGCGGTTTTGAGAACCAGCAGAACTTCTTAACACATAAATGGTAAGTGGCTTCTTTTATACTTAAGCTGTAGTAACAGAAATCTCTACTAACATTTCTCTTAACTGCAGAGGTGTTACTGACCTCCAAATCCTTTTCTAAGTTAAACTAGGTTTAAGCACGTCTGCTTGCTTAGGGGTGACACAATTTACAACAGTGGAAAGTTTTGTTTCCAATCCATTTGCAGCATAACCCAAATTTCTCTCTCATTGATCTAAACTTGTCACTGCTTATACAAGTCCCCATATCAAACACTTTCACAGAAAAGCAACTTAAACATGAAGTCAATAGCAGTAGATGGGTTTCAAGATGTGTTTGAAAGCATCGCAGTTTGAAATCAACCTCTTGAAATTACTTGCCCTGACGATATCATGTGGCAAGGATGAGAACAGCTGTTTTTGAAACTGCTCATGTACCCTACCAGTTCAATGCAATTGTAGGGTCAGACAACATGGGATGTCAAAATACTTTAGACTCTCCTCTCAAGAATTCAGATTCTGTAAGTACATTAGGTCTTCTTAAGAATTTTACCTCAAGTGTTGCCATTTTCACCACTGTGGCTGAATCACAGAATTAAATGTAAATTTGCATTTTTTAAGAGCTAGCATGCAAATCGCATGGAGTAGACACAGATCTAGCATAAAAGCTATTTTAAGATTACATATACAGCAGTACTTTTTGTTGTTGTTGTTGTTTTTATTCCCCGTAACAGTTGCCAGACAACTAAGTTCAGAGTGTCAAAGCCACTTCTGAAAATTTTGTGAGATTATGGGAAAAAACCTCTTTCCTCTGTAAAACAAAAATATTCTAAATAAACTTTTTAATGGCATTTCTTGTTACTACGATAAACAAGCTGAAGAGCAAAGTTTTATCATTACCTAGCAGTGATAACCATCTCCCTAAACGCCTTCATGTGACTGCTCCCCAAACCACACGCTTTTCTGGATTTCCTTCCTTGGTCAAGGCTGACTTTTGCCTTTCACATTGCACCTTCCTGGTCAGCAACAAGCTGAGTGAAATTAAAAACTATCCAATGAGCAAAGGAAACCATGAAAACAAGGAAGGTTTGAAAACAACCTGTTACTGCATTAATGTGATTTCCAGCTAATAGTAGTTTATTTGTGTAATACTGATTTGTGAATAGTCAAGAAAAGGAAAAAAACACTGAAATTTATGTGAAGGTACAGATTATTAAAGACAAGCTACTGCAATAGAACTGTCTCACAGGGCTACTTATAACACAGTATGTAACCAAATAAGTATTAATTGATGAATGCTCTTTTAATTGAGAACCAGTGAGTCACATGTGAGAGATCTGAGTTATTTAAAATGAACACAGATGAGTTTAGACTTGTTTTGATATACTTCTATGTACTTTGTATCAACACGCAGAATACTTAGCTATGCTTACCTGTCCCTGTACCTAAGTTACAAACGTTTCCGTGCTAGAAATGCTGGTATTAAGACGTGAACTTAAAAAAATTATTTGTTCTTATAGATTGAAAAAATTCTTAAGTTTGTAAGAAAATTTAATAGTTGACTTTTAAAACAACACAAGACAGTAATAACGCTGTAATTGCAGAAATAGTATCTGTGTGAGTACTCTACACTATCTGTTCTTTCTTGCCTGCAAATTACCTAGACTTACACTATTTTATGATGTCTGGCTGGAACTCCTTCTATTCAGCTATGCCAATACTTTGTTGCATTTATTCCTTTTAGCTACGGCCTTTTATGTTTGTATCACATTAGACTGTAGGCAATAAAGCAAACAGAGGAATGGAGATTTCATTCTTAAAATCTCTCTTTGTTTCTTTGCAGAACAGCTAAAAACATTTTGCAAATGATGGCTGCAGCTTCAGCTGATTTACCAACCATTGGTCCACACAAGGAAGAATTCTGGAGTAACCAAACCCACCTGACCATAAATGCCTCAGAAAGTCACAATGATGCCAGCTGTTCCTTGGATGACAACAACTCACTGTCACTTGCTTTGATAGTTTTTTACTCCATTATTTTTGTCGTTGGATTGGTTGGAAATATTATAGCCCTGTTTGCTTTCCTGGGTATTCATCAGAAAAGGAATTCTATCCAAGTTTACTTGCTAAACGTGGCTGTTGCAGACCTGCTGCTGATCTTCTGTCTTCCCTTCCGGATACTCTATCACGCCACCAACCGCTGGATGTTCGGGCGCATTTTTTGCAAGGTTGTGGGAACTCTGTTCTACATGAACATGTACATCAGCATAGTACTGCTGGGACTAATTAGTCTGGATCGTTATATAAAAATAAATAAGTCTGTGAAACGTCCCAAGATGTTAACCACTACCCGGAGTGTGCAGATCTGTTGCACGGTGTGGGCCATTGCACTGACAGGATTTATAGTGGTAGTTGCACCATCTTTCTTTAAGACTGAGGTCAGCAACTCTACCAAGTGCTTTCATTACCGAAGCAAACAGAAAGGAGAGAAGACAGAAGCTATTTTAAACTATATCACGGTATTGATTTTTTGGATAGTTTTTTTCCTTTTGATACTTTCCTATGTTAAAATTGCCAAGAACCTTCTGAAAATTTCGAGGAGAAGGGCAAATTTTCCCAATGCAGGAAAATACACCCAGACAGCAAGGAATTCCTTCATTGTTCTCATAATTTTCACCATCTGTTTTGTGCCTTATCACATGTTCCGCTTTGTCTACATCACCTCACAGTTACAAACCCCATCCTGTTATTGGACAGAGATCATTCACACCTGCAATGAGGTGATGCTCATATTTTCATCATTTAACAGCTGCCTAGACCCAGTTATGTATTTCCTAATGTCCAGAAGTGTCCGTAAGACTGTATTCCAACTGATTTGCAGAAAACTTCACGGAGAGTCAAGCCTAAACCTGGAGAGCACTTCAGACATAAAACTTGGCCAATATACTCAAGAGCGATTATCTACCACCACTCCTCACTCCAGCTACTCAAGGAAGAAGTCTATGATTTGAATGTTCAAACAAACTCTGTCACTCCAGGTCACCAACTTCAGATCACAAAATCCTCTACTCTACAGCTACTAATTCTGCATCTTTCCTCCAGTTAAGAAAAACGAGAAGTCTTACTTCTGTTTGTGAAAATGAGAAGTCACTTTTCAGAAGCATTTTTCACTCTTGTTTATCCAAGAAAACAAATTAGGAAGTTCTCAGACATTTTGTATTGGACTAAACTAGAACACTAACTCTTTAGGGAGATTTCCACCAAGGGATTTGAACCTGTAAAAGTAAATTTGTATATACACATTAATATTAGTAGCTTGTGTATGTAAATAATAGATGAATTTTGCAAAAAGTAAATTCTGTCTTATTTGAAAGATCTAGATACCATTACAGATTTTATCTATTTTATGGTTTTCTCTGTTTTAATAGGTTTCCAAGAGATCAGTATTTTTACTACATTTATAAATGTATTTTTAAAGAAAATATTTGATAATTTAGCAACATGCATCCTAAAAATGAGGTGAAGAATACAACAGCTATCAATTCGGTTTTGAGTGCAGAAGACACTTAGTTTTATTAAGCAGCAAAATTAAAACATTCAATCCTGCTAAGACCTTTGTATATTCAACATTTTAATGCGTGTCAAGGTCAAACACCTGAGGAAAAGCAAGCAACACTTTCAGAAAATTTGAAATAAATGAAGATGACGCGGTTATTTCCTAGGATTTCCTTCAATATGACACATTTGATGACTGCAGCTACACAAAACAGTTCAGCAAGGAACATAAACTCACAGAACGGACCAAAAAGATCAGGCAGGCTCAGCAACTGGTCTACTCCTAGATTTCCAAAGCCACACATTCCAGCTGCATGCTTCCTCCCTGGCAGGAGACTTTTCTTTCCATGTAATTAAAATAATCTTGATAATTGCTGATGCCGTGTGAATAGCAATGTAACAGCAACGTTTCATAGCTACAGCTATATTGTTAGATTAAAACAAAACAGCTTTATGTATTTAGGCACAAACAAACTTCAACCTGTAACATTTCTCAAAAACCAGAGAGCTGAAGGTGAGGAGTGTCTGGCAAAAAGATGACTAAAGCAGCACAGCCATGAACAACTTAAATGTCTGGCATAACAGACCAGAAAGGTGAAAGAAATAGAGGCCAGACATCAAGCTCTGTAAAAGAAGGATTTATTGTCTTAACACATAAAAACAATACTGCTCAAGTAAGCAGGTGTAAAGAAGTTGGTTTTAATATGACTACCAGTAACTTCTCTAATGGATCATGTGACTTTTAATCCCAAATCTGTGCCAAAATGTTTCCATTTTTACTAATTCCATACAATATTCTGATTTTACAGAAGATACTCATAGTACTCTGATTGAACAAAGTAAACATAAGGCTTCACTTCTGCTGGATATAAACTTGGTTTAATTTTGACGTGATTTTACATCATTCAGATTTGATGGAACTGGATGGAATTTGTAAACAAATTACAATGACTAGCCAGAATTTTTTTTTTTTTAATAAAAATTAGAGGGTTTCTTAATCCTCAAAAGAAAGATTCCCACGAACATGTATTATCATAAAGATATGATGGTAACTGCCTTTTTTCTTAAACATTTCAGCATACAATGGAGGTGTTTGTACAATAATTTCTGATTCTCACAGTAATTGCATTTCATGATCTTTTATCTATCACTTTTTCATCCTGTTATATTAATGCCTCTCTTGGTTTTGTACGTGTACAGTGCAATTTTATTATGCAATACTGTAGTTCTATGTAGTTACACCAATTCTGGTACATCTACTAGAGTTTATAAACCTTAATTTTACCAGATATATATATGTTATCATTCTTTCTTTTCTATGCTTATTCTGTGAGCAGGTGGTTGATGATACTGAACAGCAGGTCAGGGCGAGGGTGTGGGCTGGGAACTCAGGAGAGGACAGACATGAACAACAACAGCTTGAACAAAATGTGAATTCTAAAATTCTTTTCAATGAAGTGTTAGATCAGAATTTTCATTTACAAGGTTTGTAATTCATGGACACAGCAGTATTGCCAAAATAGACTCAGATCTCTTCAAAAGATCAAGCAGTAGTACACGGTTTCGATATGAAAAATCCCAACTGCATTAAATTAGTCAACTCTCCAGCTGAGAAATGAAAATCTGAAAGGGAATGGGTCTATAAGAAAATCTCTAAGAGCAGGGATGGCACAGAAGAGGGGAACAGGAATGACCACAGGATCCTGATGAAGTGCAATATTAAGAAAGCAGCAGTCAGAACAAAGAAACAGCCACAGAAAGCAATCAGAAAATACTTTTGGATTTCTACAACTGTATAAATGAGTGCTTCAAGATGTTAAAGGCCAGATGTATCAAATGGCTCAGAAAGGGATTTGAAACTAGACAGCACTGTCATGTAGGAAGCAATTACTACTGACCAAGAAACAAAAGTAGGTACCTTTACTCTTTTTAAAAAAATATTTAACCCTTACGTATTTTTTTCTGCAGTTTTCCCAAATTTGAGGGTAAAATGCCTGGTCTTACAAAAAAATATTACTGAAGAACAAACGGTCCTGAAACAACTTGGGAGACCTGCTGAAAGTCACACTGTGATGTGTCAAATGATCATAGAATCACTCATTCAAATAGTGTGACTCACTTCTCCTCTTCCCAGTGCTTCCTAATTATCTGAGTCTTCAGGTGAATTTTAACATAAAGGTAACTCTATTTATTTTGCTTTCTGTATTGAAAGGCTAACTCAACACATATCCCCATATAACTGCACGAACCACATTTTCCTCTTTACTCAAATCTGTAATACATACTTGAATTTCAACTGGTGTCCCAAAAGGTACCAGTCTTGTGCTGGTTTTGGCTGGGATAGACTCCTTCACAATATGTGCTGACAACCCAGGGATGCTCCACCATTGCTAAGCAGCACTTGCACAACAAGCAGGACTTCACTGTCTCTCAGATTACTGCACCAGTGAGAGGCTGGGGGTGCACAAGGACATGGGAGGGGACACAGCAGGGACAGCTGACCCCAGGGATATCCCAGAGCACGTGGTGCCACGCTCAGCAATAAAAGCCAAGAAGGATGCTTGGCTGTGTAGCTCTTTCTCAGGAACTCACTGGGCACTGGTCAGATGGGGCTGCTTTCTATCACTTTTTTTTCTTGTTTCTGCCAGGTTTTTTTTTTTTCCTTTAAGGTTATTAAACTCTTTATCAAAAACCTGAATTTCCACTTTTGCCCTACCAACTCTCCCTCCCAGACCACTGGAGAGGAAGGAAGTGAATGTGTGGGATTTAGGTGCTTTCTGGGATAAAACCACAACCACCTACTTTGGCACCCAGATACTGGACTTGATCAGAGTGTGCCAGACAAAGCAGGAAGGAGCACCAGAAGGGGAGATTTGTTCTGCAGCACAGCAGCCACAAGAACAAGAGGGGGCAGAGGCAAAAATCATAAACAAGTTTTCTCACTTTTACCCTTCTGATTCTCCTCCCCATCCCGCTAAGGGGGAGTAAGTGAGTGGGTGTAAGGGCTCACCTGCCTACCAGGGTTAAACCACAACATCAACTTTCATTTTTGCACTGAAATTATATGTAATTATGGTTTTAACTTCCAAACTGGTGTTTCTGAGGGCAGACAGGTAGCAATTATTTTAATAATTGCTCAACCCACCACATACAACATGGAAACATTTAATGGAAGCACTTCCCTTACAACACCAGCCAATGAAACCATAAAAGAGGAGTGCAGCTTGTATCACTGAAAAACAAGTGAGAATCACATTATTCCCAGAACTGGGAAGTTCACATATGGAAGCTTTAATTTGATGCTCTGACAGCACATACAAGGCTGTGAGAGACAGTGTCAAGGCCTTGCTGAAGTTGAGGAATTTCACCACTGGGCATTTCCTGGGTTTTGTGTTTTTAGGGCCAGAAAACAAGTTGTCTGCATATAATGATGAAATGCAACATATGCAGCCTCTTGGCAATATAAAATCTAATACATGTATAAATTAAGAGTGATCATGGTTTGAGAACAGAGAAAATATAAATCATTGAGATGAACGACGTACATAAAAATAATTATGAAGAACTTATGGATGAATGGCATAAAAATATGCACGTGTTCCATTTGAGTATCTTCAAATACACTTTAGATAAAACACACCATTTTTAAGTTTGGTGAATGAAAATAGTCCACTAGAAGAATAAGGAAGGTGCTTGCTACAGCTTAGAACCAATTGTTACTATTCCTGGGACAGGTGGCATTTTAAAAAAACTTATAACACCTCATTAGTGCTCTCAGTAATCTATTCCAAAATAAAGTCTGATAGACTACAATTCACTCCAACAATCTACTATCATACAGGAATTCAGAAAAGAAATGCAGCAGTTATCTCTTCTTACAATGTGAATTATTATCATTAAATTATAAATATCACAGGCAACAGTCAATAACCAACCAAATAATAACAGTAATTTAAAAAAAACCTGCTAACTGGAATTGTTCACATTGCATATCCTGAAAAGTTGCTGAGAGCAGTCTTGTATCTATACCTCAGCAGAACACCATAGTAACAAGGATTCTAATACTACTTAAGAAACTATTAAACATGTAATAAATAGAAGACTTGCTCTGCTAGAATGATTTTTAATACAACTATACATTCAAAAGTGGAAAACAAGGTATAATCAAATCTAACAAGAATTAAAGTACATGCAAACTAATTTACAGCTTTACAACCTAGTTACTAACAGCAAATAAATGTGATTGTAAATGAGTTCAGCTATGAATTCAAAATAGGAAGCCAGCTTACATGTCCATTATTTTAGTAAAAAAAATAGTAATAATGCGACTGAACAATGATAACAGATTATGAGGTGAATTCTGACAGTCCATGTTTAAACATAAAGCCAAACTAGCAAAACAAGAACCACGCCAAACTTCTGTTCTCATAAAGGAACCTATTTATAGGTGTTGAAAAGCCTTATCTTACAACCACAGATGTATCGGAAAGCAGAAAACCCAAAAGTCCCGACTTCAGCAGAGCTGAACAGAGTTTGATCTGTGATCATACCTGTGCTGTGGAGGAAGGAAACTGTCTTGTGTACACCTCTGGATGATTTGTGTCAAACACTGCATTTCTTGGACAGTGAGTCCCTGTTCCCTGCCAGAACCCTTGGGTGCATCACTGTGAACTGCTTCCCCACAATCCATCACCTGACCACACTGAAGAGACGTGCCCATGTGGTCACTCATGTGAGGACAGACATGGACACAGCACAAATGCACGTGGGCTTTGGGAACAGACAGCTTGGTGACAGCTCCTGGAGCTGAAGAACTGCTAAACATCACTGAAAAGACAAGTTTTCATGCATAAAAGAGCAGCACAAAGGAAAGTGGGCAGTCCTAAAGGGAAGTCCTCCACCTCCCAAAAGAGGAAAGCACTATATAAAGGATTGCAAAGTGTTTCTGTGCCGTACCTAAAGGACTGTTACAGCTGCTGTTCCATGCTATTGCCATCTTTTTTTTTTTTTTTCCATAATGGAGCTGATCCTGACTTAATTTCAAAGCCTTTTTTGTACAGACATCACCTCTTCTGAACTTTAAATGCCTACCTGCCTTCTGACATTGTAAAAGCAAAGTGTACACTCTGAAAACCTACTTATGTCAGAGAGAAATTTTTAACTGTACTCTCCAGGTTCCAGTGCCATAATTTTCACTGCAGCAGTGGAGTAAAACGGACACCAGACAGAAATATTTCCTCCCAGCAAAGGAAGGTGCCTGCAGCTTGCATAGGTAAGCCTAAAATTACCACTTCTTTGTTTTACCTGACAAAATTTGGTCAATGACACAAAAATTTTCATTAGACTTCTAAAATGAGTAAATTCAACAATTACTTTGTGAATTTAACTCATTAAAAAAATAATTTAATACATTTTGGTTCAACAATACATATGGAACTTAGAGTACACTAAAATGCAAGAACTATAAAAGTTAGTTTAATTTGCAAGTTTGTCAAACACTGCCTATAGCACAGTTTTTATACTTGGTGTCTGGGCTTTTTATCATTGTTACACCAAATCCTCTTTAGCATCTGACTTCATTTGCTTACAGCTGTCTCAAAAAAAATATTATCAGTTTCTAAGTTTGAAATCTGTTATTTTTTTTCCATATTATTTGATATGGAAAAACAAGCTAACTAGGATACACTCCACTAACACATGTATGGATATGTATGCATACAACAGTAAAAACTCTCCACTACATGGTTGTAAGCTGAAATGTCAGTCTTTACACACAGTCATTGCATGGAGCTTTCATTTCTTATTTTCAGTTTGGAAACTGAGGTAAGACTGAAAAACGAACTTGGAAAAAATTAATATACTGCAGTTTTCAACAACCATTGTATATGCTAAAAAATATAGACTGAGTTGCTAAATGTACATCTGACATTAGAGCTGTGACAAAGTAACACCACATACAGAGGTGAGCACAGAATAAATATATACAGCAAGATTCTTCCAGCATACAGACTAATCTGTAGTTAAATAGAAGTACAGATACTCTTCAGCATTTCTAGAGTTAAAGTAATTCTTTGCACTTAATTTGTTTATTTAATTTTAAATGGTCTGTAAGTGGTTTTCAAATTAGGTTACAGACGTTCCAGAAGACTGAGAAATAAACCAAGATCATAGAAGTTATTGCCAGACCCTAGCTTGAACCTTCAGCTTCCTAATTTATTTTATTAGATTCTATGCACATAAAAGCTTCAGGGTTTAATTTTCTTCATGAAATTTCAGTGGAAGAGAATGCCCAAGCTGTAACCTCATGCAAACTTAATGTAACAGCATCAAAGGAACACTGAAAAGTCGGGGAGACAAAAAAAGAGCTGAGATAAGAGCAAAGAAGAGATGACAGATGCACATTACAGAAACATTCATTTTTTAATTGTGTTTCAGCTCTGACCACTCAAGAAATACTGCCCTAAATGAACAATTCATCATGTCTTCAGCCATCGCCAGCTACCACTGTAGCTCTCCCCATCATCTACTCCTGCCTGCTTCCCGCCGGAATCTTTGGGAACATTCTGGCCGCCTGGGTATTCTCACGGAAAGCGCCCAGCCGAAGGACACAGTACATTTACCTGGCCAACCTCGTGACTGCAAACCTGCTGGTGTGCAGCACCATGCCCTTCCTGGCTGCCTACTTTGCGGGCGGGCACCGCTGGCCCTACGGCTCGCTGGCGTGCAGGCTGGCCCATCACCTGGGAGCACTGGTGATGCACGTCAGCATGTACGTGACCATCGCCATCCTGTGCTCCATCGCCCTCAGCCAGCACGCCACGCTGAAGAAGAACTGTGGCACACAGCACTCCCCAGCTCTCCCAGGGAACTTCCACGGGCGCCTGCTGCAAAAGTTCCGGCGGCCGAAGTTTGCTAAATATCTGTGCGTCGTTATCTGGCTGATTGTGCTCTGCATAACGGTCACAGCCATCATGTACAACGCCCAGGACAGGGTTTCGGCAGAGTTCCCCACGTGCTACAACATCAGGGTAGAAGTTGGTGAACGTCCTGCAATGGTTGCAGGTTCCCTTGCCACTGTGTGCTTTTTTCTGTCTTTTATGACAGTTTTGTGGTCATACTATTCTCTTACCAGATATCTGAGCAGAATACAAAAAAACACCTGTATTGGAGAAAAACATCTAATTTACAGAACAGTGAAAAGAAACATTCTTGTCATCCAGATGATATTAACTGTCTGCTTTCTTCCATACCATATTTTTAAGCCGATTTTCTATGTACTGCTTACAGATAATGACTGTCCAAGGTTAAACTATCTAGTCGAAATTAAAAATTTCCTTACTTGTCTTGCTGCTGCTAAAAGCAGTTTAGATCCAGTTATAACCCTTCTGTTAGATAAAACATTTAAGAAAAGTCTTTATGGCCTGTTTACAAAATCCACACCAGAACATCAAAATCGTAATGATGATATTTTCACTGAAATGGCAAGGAATATGGAAAGATCTTCATAGACTATAAATAATAATAAACTAATTTTAACTACCTTTAGGCAGGCTCTGATATAACATGGTAAATATTTAAATAAAATGGTAATATATTCTATTTTCTTTTCAAATCATCTTGTTTGATACACCAACATTAGCCATAATAAATCCAATGTGTATATCCAAATGAATCCAAGGAGTTTGTACAGCGAACAATGCAATACCCATTCATCCACGTAATACAAGACATTTTACATTTGACCTATGGACAGTTCCTTTTACCTAAAAAGTCAAGGAAGAAGGCAAAAATGAGGCTGAAGTTGAGAACTCAGTTCTCTCTTGTTATCAGTAAGAGTTTTGGACACAGGTTTCCTTTACAAGAAGGCTGAACAAAGCACGGACGTTTTCCTTAGGATGGCTGAACTACAACTGTGCTACATATCCAGTGGCCAGGTAACTACAACAAGAGAGAACTGAGCAGTCAAAGTTTCCCAGATGGCAAAGTGCTGCTGGCAGGACTGGTTTTAGATCATCAGCTGCAAGTCTGTGTGAGCAGAGCTGTTCACTACCAAAGTGCTCCTCCAATTTGCACAGACACAAACTCAAACCCCACCACTTCTGTCCTTCCTGAAGTACATTTTATAGGGAATGTAGCTGAAGTTCTCAGCACAATGCCTGCCTGGGGTTGCTTCTCTTAACACAGTTTTTGAGGGCAGCATAGGCTGAAGTCATTCCTCCCACACTTTTCTAGTCACAACCACTTGTTCCCCAGTGCTTATCGAAAAGGCAAGAAAATGAATGAAACTTTGGGAACTACTAATCAAATATAACTTTGTGACAGACTTTTAACAAGATCCCACTCCAACACTTCTACATAGCACCAAAAAATGACATTTGCCTGACTTTTTTTCCTATGTAATCTGCCCAAGATTATGTCCTTTCAAGTTCTTAACTGCATCAATGTTTTTCTTGTTTCAAATAGTGGAAAAACATTTGTGCAGTACAGGCAATTTGAGAAACTACAAATTGAGTCCTGCATTGGTCTGGCACTTGACAGAAAAGTTAATGGAGGAAAAATTCCCCAAAACTTAAAGGCATGAGAGATGAGGGAGACTTAGAAAAACACTACAGCAAAACACAGTTCATGTGGCAAACATCTTGCATTGCTCAGACATGCTGGTGCCAAAATCAGAAGTTAGAGGGTGACGTGAATTGTTTAATAAAAAAAAAATAAACCAATCCATTTCAATTGCAGTGAACACAAAATCATAAGGGAAACAGGCCCAGCACCTGGTCTGCAAAGCAGTTTAGAGACCACAAGTGTCTGTCAAATTTTTGGTTAAGCCATTCAAATGCGCTGCATGGGAAGCCAGCTCATCGATCAGAAGACATGAGTTTTCTGACTGTGTGAGCAAATGACTGAAACATATAAACTTAGTGACCAGAAAGTTTGTAAATGTTCAACTGCAGGTAGGCCAAGCAGAATAAATACACTTCTCAGCAAAACTGCTTCTGAACATACTAACACGTCAATAGGAAAAGGGCTGGACAAAACAAGCATGGGGACCTTGAGATAGGAAGCAGAGGCAGAGTAGTGAAAATAAGCAGGGGGAAAAGAACATTGCCTGAAGAAACACTGAGAAAAAATACTGAAAGTTTTGGTTTTGGAGTCTCCTAACTTGTACATTGAATGAGGAAGTGTTCCTCAGAAAAAATGTGGCCAGGTAGGACACTTCAATTGCACCTCTGGTAGTGGTTTTGCAGCCTTATTAATTTTAACAATTTAATATGTAACAAAATCCTCACCAAGCAGTTGCTACTGGATCTCAAGGATCTAGTAAGTTTTAGAAAATACAGAAAAAACACCAATTATTACTAAATGTCCCAGAAAGCATAAAAGAAGTTTCAAAGTGAAAAGTGCGGAAGGAAAGTAACGTACAACGTATTTTGGGTATTCAAAGATGCAAAAGGGAAGATGGTCTTAAAGAACAGATTCTATTCTGGTTATTTTTTAAATAGTCGAATATACAGTTACATAAACACACACAAACACATGCACACTACTTTCACTCATTTTTTAGATATGCCTACAAGCAGAAGTGAAAGAGTGTTGAACTCTACCAGCAAAATCTGAAAGGCTGAGCTACAAGCAGTTCAGGCAATGAAGAACAGAAGTGGTAACTGAGTGCGCTCTCAGGATTCAGATCAGGGGTAAAGTTCTCTATAGAGCAAAAACCATCACACAAATCTATCCACAGATCAAGTCTCAGGTCACCTGGACCAACTCAGAGGTGTGTATGACACACAGTGCAGAGCATAATGCTTGGTCCTAATCCCTGGAAAAGCTCCCTGGTTTTGACTCCCAGTCACAGAAATATTGAACTGAATCTGAATGACAGAGAAGGCAGAATATGTGTATTTTTTGCTTTAGCAGGTTTTTCTATTTAGATGATCACATGTAGGAAACAAGCATTCATACCTACAAGATAAAGCCATAATAAAAGTTTTGGAAGTCTGCACTTTGCTGACAGGCTCACCCTGACCCCAACTGCACATCAATTTGCTATCAGCAACACACACAACTCAAACTACATGGAAATCATAGAACAAAGTTGGAGTACTTGGAATGAGTTAAGGATAAAACTCCAGCAACTAAAGCTCTTGATGTGATTAAATTACTCTTACATCAGTTATATTAAAAGGTTATTTTTATAACACGATTTTTGCAACTGTGGAAAATTCTACTTAACAATAGAGGCTCACAAAAAGATTGCAAACCCTCTTAATGTTTTACTAATAAAAACCATTCTGTTAAAAGTTATTCCAAAAATAAGCCAGTGACAAATGGTACTCAAATTGCAGCAAGAGTTTTACAGGAAAAGACAAGAATTTCATTTAAGACCCACATCCCGCCCCTTTCCCTTTTGTTGTTCCCTTACATAAAAGATTTCTCTGTACACAAACAGCTCTGTAATAACATTAGGTATTGGAAAAGACTCCCTTTCCATGCTGCTACTTTCAATAGCCACCTCCTGGGTATTCCTGACACAGCAAGGTTGTGATGGAATAAATGGAATGGCTGAGTCCTCTATCAGTAGGTTGGCAGAACAGGAACAAATGTTGTGGTAAGGGAAAAAGTTCTTGACATTCACATTTCTGACGCACAGCTGCCTTGAGTCTTCTACCTTCCTGCATCTTCAGTTTTCCTTACCATATCATCCAGCTTTCAAGCACTGCAGGATCACCTTAACTGAGGGTGAAGGAAATGTGTAATTGTCACTGATTATAAAGCCTTTAAGCAATGCTGAAGGGGGTCAATTGATGTACACAGGCTCAAGAAACATCTGGTCTCACAGAGCAGTGACAGCAATTAGGACAACTACAGGCCATCTTGTGAAAGCTTTCACGTTTGGATTCTGTCATCAGAGGTGAATGTGGGGCACAGGGAGTTTGTCCCAGGCTGGAGTCACTTGGAAAAGTCAGGCAAAGTTTCTGGCACCAGAAACAGCAAATTTTAATTTTGCCTACTCTGAACTGTCTAACTTCCTAATCAGCCAGCAGCTAAGGGAGCACAAAAACAGCTGAAAGACACCTAAACCTTACAAGGGCTGAAGGGTGCAGATTTTCCTGCGCAGCAGAAACAACCAAGCATTTTACATTTCACAATAACACTCAGAGAAAGTCTAAAAGGGAGAAAAATGTAGCCTGACTATATCAACCTTACAGATTTTATTAAAGCATTTTCACTTTCACCCACTCAGGAAATTTCTAAAGTGGTCATTTAGTCTACTTCCTTTCAAAACAATGTCTACAGTGACATCTAGAGCCTGGATACTGCAGTTAGTTTAATGTGTTCTACTCCCAAACCCTACAGCTCTGCACTGCTTTTCCAAAACAAAACAGTGTTGGGTTTCCACTGCTTTAGACTGATATCTTAGACATTTTTCCTAACCCACGTAATTTGAACAGGTTCATTTCTAAGGATGGTATTGAAAAAATCTCCTGTGATTCTCAGGTTCTAAGAGACAGGATAAGCACTAAAATAAATTCCCACTTTACCCTCAGTGAAATGGCCCTCTCTCAGAAGCCCTTGAGGCTATAACTTGCTTTTTTTATTTCCAGAATATGGCCCAAGAAAAACAAGTGGAGCTTTCATGAAGGCACAGCAACATAAAGATGACATTAAGTCTGAAATTCATGTGGTACCAAAACCAAACAATTAAAAGTACGTAGAATCTTCAACACAGCACAAGATGAGACATTCTACCAGCAATTATGAGCCCATTTTTAGTATTTGTTTTAAGAAATGACTATTAAAACACCAAACTTAAAAGAAAGCCTGTTACATGACAATCTTGATTTTAACAGGAAAGGACTAAGAGGTTGGGAATGGTCTGCAATGTCTGGGTAGAGAAAACCAAATGACTCCTTATGAAAAACACCAGTTCAGTGTCTGTACTCTCTCCTCTCACAGGTCACCTGCAGGAGTTTGAAGCACAAATCACCCTCTCTCAATTTTCTCTATTCACTAAAATCCAAGAGTCACTTCTCAAACTGCATCATCAGAACTTGCTAGAATTTCCCTTAATTCCTACAGTGCTTGACTCACTTTGGATGTAACCAAACTCTTGGAGAAGTGGGAATAACTACTTTAGGCAATGACATTAACAAAGAATATGCATATTCAAATTGAGGAGAGTCAAGCCCACTTGGGTTAAAACTCCCAGCTACTTACATTAAAGTATTTTAGGATAAACGACTTCCATAAATATCCATAGAAACAGTACAAACTTTACCAGATCAAACCCAATATGTACATACACTGGTCTTAAACATTGCATTTCTCCTCCCAAACTTATTTATATTAAAGAAGTTTTCAAAATAATAAATGTTCATTGGACTGTCTCCAAGAAGTAGATAAAAGTACTAATATTGTAGCATTTAAGCATGTGCATCTCTATGAAATCTTAGTGTGAATGAGGGCTGTCATTAACCTGTCAAATTGATGCCAATAAACTACCAATTCCTGTTTAATTTATGCAATTAATTTATATACACATTTTCCTAACAAGAAAAAAATGCAAGCAGATTCCGTATGAATATTCAAAAACTAGAAATTAAACTGACTTTCAAAGCAAGTTGTAATCAAATACATGTATAATTTGTCAATAAAGACCTCCTAAATGTTCTCTATTGATGGAATTAGGGTGGGCTTTAATCTTACACAACACAATAAGAGTAGACACAGTCAGCAAATAGAGATTCCTTTTCCTTCTCTAAATTACAGAAATTAAAATTCAGTAGTTTGCATTATTGTGGTCAAAGGAAAAAAGAGTAATTAAGCCCCCTTACCTTCACATCCCTGTGAATTATATTATTATCATGACAGTAACGTAGAGCTTCCAGTATCTGTCTCATGTAATGACTGAAAAAACAAACACATTATACATGACAAACTTGCAGGAAAAATTACTATACACATGTAACAATTTAAGTATTAAGAGCCTAACTGTATAAAACTAATCAACCAATTTAACCTCAAATATACAGAGTTCTGTAGAATGGAGTTTATGTTTACAATAGTGAATAATACAATCTAAAGTTTGAGAATTATTCTGATTGAAGCTGACGGAAATTAGAAAAGAAAAATCTGTGTTTTCCAGGTTTTTGTAAAGGTTTCAAATGTTCAAGAATTCTGCTTGATATGACAAGGAAGTCAGGAAGTCAGGGGCCCTCCATTTTTTTTTAGCAACAAAACACAAAGGAAAAAAGAAAGAAAGAAGTGAGTATCAGTGCCTGATTTATCTGGAAAAGGATTGCACCAAGATCTTGGCTTGCTTGATGCAGACTGGAGAGCAGCCTCTTCCTCCACTGTGCCCAAGGGATGCCCTAACAGATCACTGACCACAGCAGAGCCAACACCTCCAGCAGCACCCTGTGCTGCATCAGGGCATTACTGTGGGCTAAGGGAGGCAGCCCCTGTCCTCTGGAGGCTCCAGCTGGTTGAAGCCAGCATTTTTTTTCCACAGGAACATAACAATGCACAAGCTGCTCAGGGAGGCTGTGGAATCTCCCTCCTTGGAGGTATTCTAGACCCCACTGGACAAAGCCTTGAGCAACATGATACAAATGCTGTGCTGCCCCTGCCCTGAGCAGGAGGTTGAATTACAGACATTGATGTCTCCTCCAACCTGTTTTCTACAGCGCTAGAAAAATCTACAGTGTTGAGAAAAGCAAACCAAGAATCCTGTGGGCTTTGAGCTCAAATATCAAGCCACTAGGACAGTGGGTTTCATTACCCTTTTGCAATTTTATAGACTCTTTCATCTTAGTTAATTTTGTAAGTGAAAAGGTGAAGTGACCATAAATAAAGTGATACATAAGAAAGAACAAAGCAAACCAACTCCATCCAGCAAGAGCAGTAAAACTCTCATCCTGTCAGGCAAGTCACTTAATGCCATCATATAAGAGATCCATAAAGGCAAACACAGCCAATTAGGATTGGATGTGAAATACAGTTTTACTCAGTAATCTCATCCAAATCTGTAACTAGTAAATGGTAAAATGCTCCAAAATTCTACTTTGATTATGCTAATTATTGCACTAAACATCTAGAGTGTGGAAACAGGATTATTTATAGTACTCCAACTTTCACCTTTTAGCTAACAGATTGCACAACAGTATATTCCATTCTTTTCTATTTATCCTGAGGGATTAACTAAAATTATAATAAATACCTGGCTACAGCCTCGCTGTAGACAAATCCAGCATCTGCTCTCTTCACAATTTCAAAACACAGGTCTGCTCCATCCATACTGCAGGTAAAAAGAGGCAAAAATGCTTAAAACTGAAAACTACAATCAATTACATTAAAATGCTTAAAAAATCTATTTATTTCCCTTACATAAATCTTACATAAAGTACTCTAGATACAAGTACAGAGCATTACTCACTAAAACAGCATTTAATGGGTAATCTAATAGAAAATGGCTTGGCACAGGTTAACCATTTTATGTCCCTCAAGTCATGTAACAGTTCTCTTAAAGCATTACCAATACCAAACATTTACTTTATTGCTTGAACTGCTCGTTGAACAAGCTGTGCAAGAAAAGTCAATGCCCTGCAAAGAGGACACTGCAATTTAACAATTAGCTCCTGATATTAGGTAAAGTGTGTTCTTATAAGCATTACAAGTGCAACTCTATACTAGCAACTGTAGTATATAAAAAAAGTTACTCAATTTGAATTTTAAATGAAGACTTTAAAAAATGCTCTAGAAATACAGTACACTCTTGCCAGTTGGCATTCTCCTCTGGATAATTAAGCAGCCAAGAGGAGATTTTACAGCTCACAGACACCCCAGAACACTGACAGCCCACATACTGTATCACCAGCTCAGACATTTGATACCTTTTTCCTCTTCTCCCTCATCTTTCTGATCATCTAACTTCCAAACTGAGCAGCATTATACTCTAGATGTAGATATATTCATAGATCTTAGTCTGAAACTAGGCTGCCACTTCTCTAAAATGAAAGCAGCCTGGTGCTGCTCTCCTTTTTCCTCTCCTGAAAGGGACCTAAGGCAGACTGGTATCTAGAAATGTTCACAGCCTGATGGGGCAAGAAGAGAGTAACAAGAGTTAATAGGAAAAATAAAAATCACATAACTCATGTCTAATAAGGCACTTGCAAAAATATTTAATGTAACATGGCATTTTCAGCCTTCACACCTTTTCTTTTTACTCTCCACAAAGACTCAAGGAGAGGAAAAACCCAAAAGGCAGAATTTCCAGGGCATCTGGACAGCCAACATCCCCAGGGCTGTTTCAGTAAGCTATTCAGAATACCAGCATCACTTCTGCTTTGTTACATACCTCCAGTGCCAAACTTCTGCTTAGGGAGTCACAAGTCACGTCCAGAAGCTTTAATTCCCAAATAAATCCCAAAGGTCTCCCTCATGCAAAATACACTATCATCTGGACAGAGCACTGACAACTATTAGAGGGACTGGTGACCAAAAGAAAAGCACACTGTAGAGTGCAAAGAACCCCATATTGGCAAACCACATCTGTCCTTCACTAAATCAATATATTCCTCTGTAGGTTTTTTTCTCCCAGCTGTTTTTCTGTCTTGCACAACTCAAGACACCAGGTCTGCATACAGGGCTAAATATCACTCAGAGAATATCACAGAGCCCATACAGCAGCCATGGGCAGGTTCATCAAGAGCAGCAAAAACCTAGAATTCACTGGCTCATTGGAAAAAAATCCCTCATGTCAACCTCTCAACCCTTTCTCAAATGTAGACTATACAAAATGTATGAACAGCTACCAAAAATAAGGAGATGTCATTCTCATGAAGCAGCAGAACCCTTCAGAAGATCAATTATCTGTATTTTATAACAAGTCAGTGAAATTAAAGATCCAGAGGCACTCAAGCTTTTTAGCAGCATCAATAGTTTCTGACACATGGAGGGAGGAGTGCAATGTTTTTACATTAACTTTTCTATTACACAAGGTGTTTATAATCAGCATGGTCTTTAACATGTATTTCTACCCTCCACGTACATATAACAGCATTTTTCATTGAAATTTTGTACCAATGAGTGCCAGTTTGAATTTCTTCTTGGCAAATATGTTTGAAAGTTTTACTCCATTAAGATGAACTCTGTTGGCCTCCCAAGCACAAATATGAGTCAGGTGTATTTTAATCTCTGACTTAAATTGACTATCTTTTCAAGACAAAATCTTTTTTAAAGAGTAGATTTTGATTCATGTGTAAAGAGGGCTTGTATCACTTCATGTGATACAAGATATTCAATACATGATACTGAATTTTACCTGAAAATCATGAGACTTTTGTCTAGCTGAGGATGAAAAAAAGCCAGAGTCAACCTCAGCTATAAGAAATCCCAGAACAACCAGTGAACCAACAGACTAAAAACTCAGCAGTAGCTCAACCACTTACAAGATGACTTTGCAGAAAATGAAAGCCTTGTATGATATAAGAACAATAAAGTTTTGTAATATTGATGGAATTAAAGTACAGGAAGCCTCAAGGGTTTGCAACTATCAGCATAAGCATATGAAAACCACAAAAAAGAAAAAAACATAAGTTAGAACCCACTGAAGTAAACATACAAATACATTAATGCTGAAGACATGAGTGGATGATGCAAAAAAAATTCGGGAAAAATCAGAACACAGTTGTAACCTGAGAGAATTCCCTGACACCAGCAGAGGGAGCTCACAGAAGGGACATGAACACATATATAAGTAAATATAAATATATATATATA